>QRFJ01000864.1:632920-714675 GCA_006176705.1 Cocos nucifera
ATATGATTTCCTGTTAGTTTTCAAAACAACCATGGATTCAAAACAACATCAAGACTGGTCGGTTTTGATATGTACAGACAACACTGTTAGTTTGTTACCAAGCTGACATTTTACCATTTTGATGTAAAAATTGTATGGAGTTTGATGCCAGTATTTGAAATATTGTTATAACTGTACTAAGGTTTCTGATTAACTTTGTTGCTACCATGTATTCTGTTGGATCCTTCCTGAATCTATGATCTAAAGGCCAAATTTTCAATGTACTTGCTTGTTTCAAATGTACTTTTGACTTTTCTTTTACTTTTATTTTTTATTCTTGTTGACTACATGATTTCTATATACCACTGATATGCGGATTATCCTTACTGCTGGATAGCTGCTAGTCATATTTTGTTTTCTCCTTGTTCTCTTGCATATAGGTTCCAGTAGATCTTATTATTGATCACTTAGTATATATTAGATGTTCCTAAGTCAGAGAACGTTGTTCAGGGAAATAAGGAACTTGACTTCCTAAGGAAATGGGGTTCTACTACTTTTCATAATATGTTCCCTGTTCCTCCATGTTCTGGTATAGTACACAAGGTAACAGAGTTCTGAATTATCATAAAAATTGTTAAGTGCTTTCCACCCTATGTTGTTTATTTTGCATTAACCTCCATTGATATGGTAAGTATCATTAATGATGATCACCATGATCTTTTATTAGTTTTATCTGAATGTACAGTGAAAAAATTCAGGTTATTCTCTGGAATACCTTGGTCAAGTTGTCTTCAACACCGATTGCATTATACAGCCTGATAGTGTGGTTGGAACTGATTTGCACACAACCATGATTGACGGATTAAGAGTTGCTAGTTTGGGGGTGGGAGGTATTAAAGGTGAGGTTGGAATGCTTGGTTAGGTAAAGTATGAAATGATAGGTTTCCTTTTTCTTTTTGGGAGGTTAACTTCTATGTTTTCTGGGTGGAAGTTATTATGTGGATTGAAAGCTAGTAATTGCTAGGGTAGCTTCCATTTTAAATCTATAATGATCAATGATTTACAAGGGAAACAACCCTTTTATGTGTTCTTCACTCAAAATCTGTAGGACTAATATTCAACCATTGCAACATTCAACACTTAGATTTGTCCCTATAATGTTTAACACTTTTGCCATACACTACTATCCTGATATATTTAGTTATTTATCTGATATAGTGATAGATGCCTTTAATTTTAATTTTGAAAAATGTTGATCCAGGAATGATTTTGATGATGACCAAATATTATAGCATAAAAGTATAGTAATATCTTTCAAATTTTTTTTAAGAATGTTTTTTGTAGAAAGAAAGCACCATTGAAAGAGGGTTGAAAATGATTGAGAACCTTTCGAGCCAAAAAGATAAGAGTTGGAGTCAAATTTCATTGAAAAAGGCTATATAAAGAAATTGAGTCGACTTCAGATGAAAATGGGTCGACATTGGTACAATTTGGCCTTGGCATACTAGTTTGGCACAGTGGCGAGTCGACTTGAGAAAGGGCAGATCTGGTTCTCTTAGAAGAACAAAGAAGTATTTTTTCAGAACAAGCAGTTGAGCCGACTCGAAGTCATTTCAAGTCGACTCCAATTGAAGATGAGCTGACTCATGATTCTTCGAGCTGGCTCTCTTAGAATATACAGAAAGGCTATTTTTGGAGATCTGCTGGCAAGCTGACTCTATCTGAAGGTGAGCCAACCTGAGGCCATTTTAAGTCGACTCCTAAGCTACTGATAGACATAACGACTAGTTCTGTAATAGGCTTTGTTTCATCCAAAAATTTTTTAGTCGCTCTATTTCGTCTCCAACGAGCAAAATTGGCTAGCTTTGGCTGCAAATTTCATCAAACTTGCTAGAAATTAAGTGGAGATATTAAAGACAAAGGGATAAATATAAAAACATTGTTCAAAATGAAAAGAGCTCTACCTTTAGCATTTATTGTTTTTAAGAGAGTTCACTCACTTCCAACCAACTCTCTTTTGACTTTTGTGAGAGCATTGAAGAGCCAACCATGAGCATTGATTGCAAGCATTCAAGTCCATAACAACCAAGTTTCAATGACAACAAATTTGCTCAATCTAAGGAGCTGTTTCTTATTGTACTAAATTCTCTTTCGCTAATTCTATAACAAGTTTCAGAAGGATTTGAAACTTGGGGGTAGGTTGATACAAACCTTGAAATTGGATTGGGAGTCTTAGGATAAGGCTTGTAAAGGTTGAGGTTGGTGCATCTATTTAAAATCAATTAGATTTTTGGATAGTAAGCTTAAAAAAACTATCCAACTATAATCTTATTTAGATTATAGTGGAATTTTCAAGAAGATCGCTTGGAGAGTGGATGTAGGTGCTTGGAGTGCACCAAACCACTATAAAATTATTGTATTTTTGTATGTGCTTCCTTTCTTCTCATTTGCATTTTTCTTTAGCTCTCACCTCACTACTTTACTAGGATTAATTTGATAATTAGTGCAGATATCTGTTTTAAAATTTTAAAACCTAATTCACCCCCCTCTCTTGAATTGTCTGGTTAGGCAACAATTGATATCTGAATATGGATTCTCAGCTAGTAGTTGATCCTATGATCAAGAGATAAAGATCATGGCACCTCAATTAAGAGGCTCACTTATCGAAGGACAATCCATCAATAGACCACCGCTCTTCAATGAGTCAAACTATACCTATTGGAAGGCTCGCATGCGTATGCACATTTTTATACAAGCTTTTAATTATGATATGTAGAGTATCATAATCAATAAGCCGCACACACCTACAATCATTATCGATGGCATTTCTTCATCCAAGCCAGAAAAGGATTGGGATGAAATAGACAAAAAGCTTGTCTAATTAAATGCCAAGACAATGAATGTATTGTATTATACCCTTGATGCCAACGAGTTCAACTAAATTTTCACCTACAATTCAGTAAAGAAAATTTGGGATAGACTTGAAGTGAGTCATCAAGGGACAAATCAAGTAAAAGAGTCAGAAGGTAATATGCTTATACACCAATATGAACTATTCAAAATGGATCCTAATGAATCAATCACCAATATGTTTACACATTTTATTGATATTATTAATAGGCTCAAAAGCCTTAACAAAGTCTATTCTAATTGTAATTTAGTGAGAAAAATCCTCAGGTCATTGTCTAGATCTTGGAAAGCAAAGGTGACCGCCATCTAAAAGGCAAAAGACTTAAACAAGCTGCCACTTGAGGAGCTAATTGGATCTCTAATAACATATGAGTTGGCTATGAGGCAACATAATGATAAAGAGGGCCAAAAGAAGAAGACTATTGCCCTAAAGTTTACTGCAATTGATGATGAAGAAGAAGAAGAGTCCATCGAAGATGATGAAAATGATGAGGACATGGCACTTATGATCTAAAAATTTAGGAAGTTCACGGGAAGAAGGCAAGGATTCAAGAGAAGGAACTTGGCCAAGAGAGAGTCAAGTAAGAAGAAAGAAAAGAAAAAGGAGCAGCCCTTATGCTACAAGTGCAAGCCAAGGCACTTCAAGGCCAATTGCCTAACCTTGAAGAAATCCTTCAAGAAAATCAAGAAGAAAGCCATGGTTGCAACGTGGAGAGATAGTGATAAATCTAGCTCTGAAGAAGAAATCCAAAATGTGGCAAACTTATGCTCTATGGCATAAGATGATGAGGTAACTTCTAAACTTTTTTTGGATTTCATCTTTGATGAACTTCAAGATGCCTTTCATCATTTAATGAAAGATTCAGAAAAGTAAGGCTGAAAAACAAAGATCTGAAATTGAAAAATGAATCCCTAATCAAAGAAAAAGAGGAAACACTTCAAAACAGTAAGAAACTAATAAAAGAAAATAAAATCTTGAAGAAAGAAGTTGATAAACTAAAACCATTAGTTGAAAGATTCACATGCAGCTCAGAAAAATTATGAATTATACTTAACAATGAAAAGGTTGTGTATGATAAGGCAGGTATTGGATTTAATCCTAATAACAAAAAAAACTCTTAAAAAACTTTGTTGCTACATCATCATCCACTTGCAGCACTTCACACATAACATGTTTCAACTATGGAAGAGTAGAACACCAACCATATGCATGCAGTTTTAGATAATCTAATTGGAAAATAGTCAAGAAAATTTGGGTTCCACAAAAAATCTCAGTGACTAACCCTAAAGGATCCAAGAAAACTTGGATATCTAAGAGAGCTACTTGATTATTTTGCAGGAATATCTTATAGCTAATGGATCTAAATAAAGATGGTATTTGGATAGTGGCTGTTCAAGATATATGATTGATGATAGGGAGCAATTCTTCATCCTTGAGAAAAAAAAAAAGAATGAATAGTTACCTTTGGCAACAACGGCAAAAATAAAAATCATTGAAATTGGTAAAATTAAAATTACTCCTACTTTCATTAATAATATATTATTAGTTGATAGGTTAAAACATAACTTACTGAGTATTAGTCAATTTTTTGATAAATGTTATAAAGTTATTTTTGAATCATCTATGTGCATAGTTTTTAGTCCTTAATGAAAGCACAAAATTCATTGGATATAGGCATAGCAACATCAATATGGTTGATTTTGATGAGATAGTCATGAAGAGTAGTCAATGTCTTGTTGCAATAGATGCCAAAATTAAAGAGACTACTTGATTGTGGCATGATTCACATGGACTTATTTGGATTTACTAGGACCACAAGCTTAGGAGGAAAGAAATATAGACTCATGATTATAGATGATTTCTTAAGTTTTATTTGGATTTTGATTTTGGTGCATAATGATGAAGCATTTTCTGTCTTCTCGAAATTTTATCATAAAGTTTTGAATGAAAAAAACACAACCATAGTTTGCATTCATAGTGGCCATGGCACTAAGTTTGAAAATCAAAACTTTGAAAACTTTTATAATAATAATGGAATAGAACATATTTTTTTTGCACCAAGAACATCCCAACAAATAGAGTAGTTGAAAGAAAAAATAGGATCCTAGAAGACATGCCCTATACCATATTGTACCATATTATGTGAAGAAAATCTTTCCAAATGTTTTTGAGCTGAAGCCATTAATACGACATGTTACATTTTAAATCGTGTTTTGATCCGTTCTATTTTAAAGAAAATCTTCTATAAACTTTGGAAAGATAAAAGATTCAACATAAACTATTTCATATTTTTGGATGCAAATATTTTATTCTTAATAATAATAAAGATAATTTAGATAAATTTGATACTAAGTCAGATGAGAGTATCTTTCTTAGATACATTATATTCAGCAAAGTATATAGAGTTCCCAACAAGCGCATCTTAATTGTTATACTTGTTACGGTTGGTTTGGTTGAGTCCCGGGTTGCCTATTTGACTACCAGTCAATGAATGATTGATTGATTAGCAACGAGAAAAGACTTTTTAGGCTAGTTAGGTGTACGTACTTAGTTCACAGTCGATTGATATTCATTTGTATTAGCTGACTGAAAAAATATATACATGTGATTTTTAATGAAACTAATAATTTATATGTGAGAAAGGAAAATATGCGTGATGATGATGCAGGAATTTTGAAAAATGAATGGAAGAAACTTCTTGAAGGAAAGAATAAATTAAAATGAAGATGAAGTAGCAAAAGATATAGAACAAAATAAAAACCTTAAACAAGACATCAATAAAGAGTATGGTGATTTGCCCAAAGAGTGGAGGTATGCATACAATCATCTAAGAGATCTTATAATTGGTGATCCTTCACAAGAGGTAACAACTAGAGCTTTCTTTAGAGATACTTTTGATTATTTTATATTTGTCTTTCAAATTGAATCCAAATGCATGGAAGAGGCTGAAAATGATTCGAATTGGATGCCTGCTATGTAAGAGAAATTAAATTAACTTGAGAGGAACAATGTTTGGATCCTGGTTAGTAGACCTTATGATCATTATATTATTAGAACCAAATGGATATATAGAAATAAATTGAATAAAAATAGAAATGTAGTTAGAAACAGAGCAAGATTAGTAGCTAAAGGATATAACCAAGAAGAAGGAATAGATTTTGATGAAATACATGCTCCTATAGCAAGATTAGAAACAATTATGTTATTACTTGTATTTGCTTGCTATATGAACTTTAAATTATTCCAAATGGATATGAAAAGTACCTTCATGAATGGTTATATTGCTAAAGAGATTTTTGTAGAACAGCCTCCTAGATTTGAAAGCTATACTTTTTCAAATCACGTGTTCAAATTAAATAAAGCATTATATAAACTAAAACAAGCACCTAAAGCATGGTATGAAAGATTTAGCAAATTTTTGCTAGAAAATAATTTCAGTAGAGGTAGTGTAGATACCATACTACTTTTGAAAAGAAAAAAGAATGATTTTCTAGTAGTTCAAATTTATATTGATAACATCATTTTTGGAGCTACTAATAAGGATCTTTGTCAAGAATTTGCAAGTTAATGCAAGATGAATTCAAAATGAGCATAATGGAGGGACTAACCTTCTTCCTTGAGCTTCAAATCAAATAAACTAAGGAATCTTAATCAACCAAACTAAGTACATTCGAGAGATACTCAAGAAGTTTGGTATGGAGAATGCAAAGAAAATTGGCACACCAATGAGCCCGACATGCAGACTTGACAAAAATGAAAATGGTAAAAGCATGGATCAAAAGCTCTACAAAAGGTATAATTGGTTCTTTGCTTTACTTAACTGCTAGTAAGCCTGGCATATTATTTAGTATATGCATGTATGCTAGATTTCAATCTAATCCTAAAGAATCTCAAATGCTAGCTGTTAAAAGAATATTTAGATATCTAGTTGATACTCAAAACTTAAGACTATGGTACTCTAAACAATTCTCAATTGATTTAATTAGATATTCAGATACTGATTATGGATGATATAGAATTAATAGAAAAAGTACTAGTGGTATATGTCAATTTCTAGGATTGAACTTAATTTTTTGGTATGGTAAGAAGCAAAATTTCATAGCATTATCCACAGTCGATTTCGAGTACATTGCCGTGGAAGTTGCTATACTCAAATATTTGGATTAAGCAACAACTTGAAGACTTTGGTATAAAATAAAATAAATTTTTCACAAGATATGACAATACTAGTATAATAGATTTAACTAAAAATCTAATTTAGCATTCTAAAATAAAATATATTGAAATTAGACATCATTTTATTAGGGATCCTGTTCAAAACAATGATGTTGTGCTTAAGTTTATTAATACTGAAAATCAACTTGTTAATATTTTCACCAAACCCTTAAATGAGGACAAATTTAGCATGATTAGGGAAGAATTAGGAACATGTAACCCTTTCTAGAGAAAAATTCTTGTTACAAATTTCTTAATTTGATCTTTTCTTGATCTTTCAAATGAATTCGCTATGATTTCCTTATGATCTCCTTGATTCAAGTCATTTTAGAATGGTTGAATCAAGTTTGAATTTAATTCAGATTTATTTCTAATTCTAGAACCACGCTCAATCGGCTCGCATGAGGTCTTGAGTTGACTTCCATAGTATTTCGAGTCGTCTCGTCTATTGAGGCCCAATCCTTTAAAGGGGCTTTCCGTAAACCCTATTCACCTTCACTTTTCACTATTCCTCCAAGCTTTCTCCCTCTAAAACCATTTTGACTTGCTCTCGACTCTCTTCAAACTTCCTCCATTGCCATTTTCGTCCCCTTTCTTGGTGGATCCGATCTATTCAATGGGCCCCAAAACTAGATCCGTGGTGGGTAAGCGGCCCCGAAGGATAGATTCAGAGGAAATAAGGACTAAGGCTCATGAAGAGGGTGAAGAATCTCGTCCTACTCCACCATCTTCCTTCTCTCCTCCGCCTCGAGCTCTTATGGCTACCCAAGTCGTCACCACTGGCAAAAAAGTAGATTTTGGGTTCCTTGAAGCCAAGCATTTCTAGATTGGAAGCTGGCTTCGGCAACAAGGATGGAAAAAAGTCTATTCTTTGGAGGCCCCTACATATCCTCACATGGTAAAGAAATTCTTTGAGAATATGGCAATTAGAACATCAACATTCGGTCTACTGTAAAAGGGCAAGAGATTATCCTAATCGAGAGAAAGATAGGTCACATCTTAGCCATGCCAACCAAAGGTATCTACTACCCTAAATTGGAAAGCAAAGCTGAAGGTTTGAGATGTATTTTGGAGAGAGATGATGTGATAGATGTCGACAATCTACTAGCCAACCAGCTATCAGTGGAAATGCGGCTGCTGCACCACATTGTCAATCAGATTCTCTTCTCGAAGACTAGTCATTTTGATTGGGTGGCAAGGAAAGAAATTGCAGTTATGTATAACTTGATTCAAGGCAAACCAATGAACTTGCCTTTCATGATGATGTAACAGATTCAGGATGCTGTAGGGAGATATAGAGGATGCTTGCCATACGGTATGGTATTTACCTTGCTTTTCATGGATTATGGATTGGACCTAGAGGGAGCAGATTTTAAAGGGCTTCTGCACACTGATTGCTACACTATTCGGTCACTTTATCACATGGGGTACCAAAAGCATCAGGGGATCTGGGTCCATAGAAATTCAGGGCAAGAGCCTGTTAGAGCAGATGATAGGGATGAGGAGGTAGAGCCTTTGGATGACCTTGAGTCTGAAGGACCATCCTCTCCTACTCCTTTAGTAGCTATAGTTGGTTCACCCTCAGCAGCAGGCCCTTCATCCATAGCACCCTCAATAGCAGCACAACACTTTCCAGCTCTAGTTTCACCCCACATCCCATGCATGCATCAAACATTCTCTATAGAAGGGATGGTGGATCAGATCATAGACAAGATGGGAGCTATGTTTACCGACTTCAGATCATAGATTTTACAGAGCCATGACGAGCTCAGGTAGCATACTTAGACACAATTTCAGGAGCTACGTCATGACATGCTCAGGCTAACTCTGTGACTTAAGATTTTAGAGAGAGTCGAGAGTCATAGGATTGATTTTTCAAATGACATCACTACCGTGACTTAGAAGGCAACAAAATTGAACAAGAAGATTAAAGATGCTGTTGGGGATAAATCCCGCTCCCACCGAAGTCTAGCTCGATGCTGAGCCTAATGCAATCAGTAACCGCAGAAGAGCTTCAGCAGACGGGCTTTAGCCGAACCTTCAACCGGCCGAGCTTCTTCCAACCCATTCAGCCGGCCGAACTGCTTAGCGGCCGAGCTCCTTCAATTCCAAGCGGCGGAACTCCTCAAGCGGCCATTCCTTCAGCCGGTCGAGCTCCTTCAACTCCAAGCGGCCGGGCTTTACCAGAATCCCCCAGCGTCCGAACTTCTTAACTATCATCCCTCGGTCAAACTCCTCAAGTGGCCGTCCCTTCAGCCGACCGAGCTCCTTCAATTCCAAGCGGCCGAACTCCCAAGCGATCGAGCCTTAGCCGTGCGCCTCCGGCCAAACGCCTATGGGAGCCGAGCTCCTTCCGAGATTTTCTTTCAGCCAAACTCTCCTACAAGTCCGAACTCCTCTGGACGAACCGTCACCATCAGTCCGCAACAAATAACAAGTCCGGACGACATGGCCACCACTCCTGACGATGCCTTCCTCTCCGTACCAAACTCCATGCGGCCCCAACGACTCTCTACCAGGCGGTATGGCCGTCACCATCAACTAAGCTCCGTCTATAAAGGACCCTCCAGATACGCTGATCTCTAATCTCTGAACTCTGATCTCTAAGCTCTCCTCTTCTTCTCTAAGCTTCGAAACTCATTTCTGAGTGCTCCATTCCTATTGGCCAGAGCTGACTTGACCGTCGGAGGGTCCTACCGGAGCCGCCCCCCACCGACTCTAGATGGAATTTTATTTTGCAGGTCTCCGACAGCGACCTCACCGGCCTCAACTCCTGCGACCTCCGATGATGACCAGTTTCTGCATCAACAGATTGGCGCTGGACGAAGGGCTTGAACCTTCGAGGTTTCCTTGTTCTTAAAGGAGTGCTCGGCGACTTTTCTCTTCCTTCTTCGGAGATCTTCCTTCTCTTCTGAAGAAAAAATGCCTCCCAGGAGAGCTTCGATGCGGCGCTCGACGGCCCCCACGGCCCGATCCCATCCAAATTCGTCTGTCCCTACTTCAGCCCCGGCAGCTCAGGTTTCACCTGTACCTACGGTGGATGTGAAGCAGTTCGACCTGCTTGTCTGATAGGTCCGTGGCCTTACGGAGGCATTGCAGGCTATACAGCAGCTCCCGGTGGCGACTCCACCATGAAATTCACCATTGGAATGTCAGAAATCGGCCCCAAGAAAGAGTACCAGGGCCAGCATACCTGTCGCCCCGAAGAAGGAAAAATAGAGAGCCGAGGATCCATGTTTGGATCATTGTTCTCTTCTAAGGGAGACCTTCTCCATCCATAATCGGAAGCCCCCCAAGATCTGCAACCAAGACGACGCCCTCGGGTGCAGACTGCGGGAGATGGATCGGTGTATTGAAGAGCTCGCCCGCATCACCTCAGCTCATCATGCCGACGTCCATGCCGAACCTCCCTTCTCTCTCCAAATTATGCAAGAGCCTATTCCACCGACCTTCGAGCTCCCTCAACTAAAAAGCTGCGATGGAACTTCTGATCTGGTTGATCACCTGGAGGCCTTCCATGCCATGATGCTGCTTCACGGTGCTTCAGATGCCATACTGTGTTGAGCTTTTCCATCTACCTTAAAGGGAGTAGCTAAAAACTGGTACTCGGTATTGAAGTCAAGTACGATCTTCTCTTTTGACCAAATGAGCAGTCAGTTCGTGGCTCACTTCATCAGCAGTCGACGATCGAGCCGAGGTTCAGATTTTCTCATGAGCGTCAAGCAGAAGCAAGGGAAATTCATCCAGGCTTACGTCACCTGGTTTAACGTCGCGGCATTGGAGGTCCGGGACTTGGACCAGTCTGTCGCGATGGCCGCACTCAAAGATGGCCTTCAGAAAAATAACTTACTGTTCTCTCTAGAAAAAAAGTATTCCAGAGACTTCGCCGATCTGCTGGCTCACGTCGAGAGGTATGCCCATGCGGAAGAAGCCTTCAAGTCGAAAGACGTGGAATCCCTAAGAGAGCAGCTGGCGGACGATGGAGAGCCGAGTGAAATTCGGTAAGGCCGAACTTTCCTTTGAAGCTCATCAATAAAGTTCGGCGCAAGTAAGGTCGAACTCCACCTTATAGCTCACCATCGCAGTGAAGTTCGGCACAAGCGAGGGCGGAACAAAGTTCTCCCACGAATGAAGTTTGGCATAAGTGAAACCGAACTCCGCAGCTCATCATCAGAATGAAGTTTGACGCAAGTGAGGCCGAACTCCGGGCCGAATATGTCAACAAGGAAGCTCCTATAAAGATTTCACACGAGGTAAGACGAAGTTCGGCCGAGCTCACGACCGTCCCAGGGCAAGCGAGGACTCCCTCTCGAGTATGACTCTAGGGAAGCTCCGACAAAGGGCATGAAGCTCTCCCGCAGAAGATTTTCACGGGAGGTGGAATGAAGTTCGACGGTACTCACGACCTCTCCAGCGGAAGCGAGGCCGCCAAACTCACCCTGGGGCTCGTCATCAAGGAAGCCCCGACGAGGGGGCATAAAGTTCTCCCGCAGATTTTACAACTTCAAACTTCTCGAGCTCGCCACCAAGGAGGCTCCGACAAAAGGGCGCGAAGAAGCCCTCCCGAAAGGTTCCGCGACTACGCTCCGCTCCTCTAACTCGAATTCTCAGCGAAGTTAAGAGCCAGCCGCCAAGATCAGAAGGACTACAGTCTCCCCAAACATACACGATCGAAGCAAGTAATGCCCCTACCATCGCGACCACGACCACGATACTGAGGAATACACTCTGCTCCAAGTCGAAATCGAAGAGCTCATCAAAAAGGGACGGCTGGGTAAATTTCTCCGGCACCAACCTGAAGCAGGAAAAGATCGGCAAGGAGCTCGTCCACATTAGATGAGATGGGGGGAGAGGCGCGGACGATGGTCCGTATGAACCCCCACAGCCCATTGGGAATAGGAGGAGAACCTCATCCCAACGGAAGCAAAGTCGAAGGCCTCATCCACATTAGACGAGATGGGGGGAGAGGCACGGACGACGGTCCGTATGAACCCCCACAGCCCGTTGGGAACAGGAGGAGAACCTCGTCCCAATGCGAGCAAAGTCGAAGGCCTCGTCCACATTAGACGAGATGGGGGGAGAGACGCGGACGACGGTCCGAATGAGCCCCCACAGCCCGTTAGGAACAGGAGGAGAACCTCATCCTAACGCGAGCAAAGTCGAAGGCCTCGTTCACCTTAGACGAGATGGGGGGAGACGGACGATGGTCCGAATGTGCCCCCACAGTCCCGTTAGGAACAGGAGGAGAACCTCGTCCTAACGACATGAGCAAAGTCGAAGGCCTCGTCCACATTAGACGAGATGGGGGGAGAGGCACGGACGATGGTCCATATGAACCCCCACAGCCCATTGGAAATAGGAGGAGAACCTCATCCCAACGTGAGCAAAGTCGAAGGCCTCGTCCACATTAGACGAGATGGGGGGAGAGGCACGGACGATGGTCCGAATGAGCCCCCACAGTCCGTTAGGAATAGGAGGAAAACCTCGTCCCAACGCGAGCAAAGCCGAAGGCCTCGTTCACCTTAGACGAGATGGGGGGAGACGGACGATGGTCCGAATGTGCCCCCACAGTCCGTTAGAAATAGGAGGAGAACCTCATTCTAACGCGAGCAAAGTTCAAAGTTCGAGCTCCGAAGTCCACAGAAAAGAGAATCTCCATCAACCTCAGTCAGAGATAAGATCTCTTCCGAGCGATCGTGGATAACTTTGGCTATGGATCAGATCTCCTCCGAGGAACTGGGCCAATTTTGGCAGTAGGAGATGAGATCTCCTCCAAGCACCCGCATCAACGTCGGTCAGAGCGCCTGAGTAACCTCGGATAGAGGTAAGGCCCGCGATGACCTCGGCCAGAGCGCCCGCATCGACCTCGATTGGAGAAAGCTATCATGTCAACTTCAGCTGGAGGTGAGATCTCCCCCGAGCTTCGATCTAGACCAGCAAAAAGCTCAGAGGAAGACTTCGGCAGTCGCCTTTCCTACACTCCCTTCCTTCGATCTTTGAACTCGAGAGTGAGGGGGGCTAGTGTTGGGGATAAATCCCGCTTCCATCGAAGTCTAGCTCAATGCTGAGCCTAATGCAACCAGTAACCGCAGAAGAGCTTCAGCAGACGGGCTTCAGTCGAACCTTCAGTCGACCGAGCTTCTTCCAATCCGTTCAGCTGGTCGAACTGCTTAGCAGTCGAGCTCCTTCAATTTCAAGCGGCCGAACTCCTCAAGCGGTCGTCCGTTCAGTCGACCGAGCTCCTTCAACTTTAAGCGGCCGGGCTTTACCGGAATCCCCCAACGTTCGAACTCCTCAACTGTCATCCCTCGGCCGAACTCCTCAAGCGGCCGTCCCTTCAGCCGGTCGAGCTCCTTCAATTCCAAGCGGCCGAACTCCCAAGCGACCGAGCCTTAGCCGCGCGCCTCCGGCCAGATGCCTGTAGGAGCCGAGCTCCTTCCGAGGTTTTCTTTCAGCCGAACTCTCCTACAAGTCTGAACTCCTCTGGACGAACCATCACCGTCAGTCCGTAATAGATAACAAGTCTGGACGACATGGCCACCACTCCTGACGATGCCTTCCTCTCCGTACCAAACTCCATGCGGCCCCAACGGCTCTCTGCCAGGCGGTATGGCCGTCACCATCAACTAAGCTCCGTCTATTAAGGACCCTCCAGATACGCTGATCTCTAATCTCTGAACTCTGATCTCTTAGCTCTCCTCTTTTTCTCTAAGCTCCGAAACTCATTCCCGAGCGCTCCATTTCTGTTGGCCAGAGCTGAATTGACCGTCGGAGGGTCCTACCGGAGCCGCCCCCCACCGGCTCCGGACGGAACTTTGTTTTGCAGGTCTCTGACGGCGACCTCACTGGCCTCAACTCCTGCGACCTCCGACGACGATCAGTTTCTGCGTCAACAGATGCCATCATTTCATAGTCTCGAAGTATAAGAATCCTGCATGCAGCCATGTTCCAATTAGAGTGCCAGATGGGGGTGATGATAGCTTGCATGCCACCTCTTAGACTTTGACCACCTCCTAGCCCTCCTAGATATTAGGCTTAGCCTCAGACATCTACTTCCACCAAGCCACCTTTTAGCTTTATTGTTAGGCCTGGATTTGGTTTCCCTCCTCTTAGCATCGGGGAGGGCCCAAAGCAAGAGATTTGCCCATTTCTTATCCTCTAATTCTCCTATGATAGAGTTTCCATCACCTAATGAGGACTAGTTATCTTTGTCCTAGTATTAGTTGTTTCTTATAACATATTGATCTAAGTGTTTTAGCTTTTAATTATATATTATAGCTTTGAATTAACTTTTGTGTATTGTTTGAAGTCTTTTTTTGTAAAACAATACATACATATATGAAATGTAATATCTATTTCTTTAATGCAATGAATTTTTCTATGACATGAATTGTATACTTTCTTATCGCCTTGTTGCCTTACTTTGATGATGACAAAATGGAGGAGAAGATATCAAGTTATAATGCATAATTCAAATAAAGTTATAATACACGATTCAGAAAATTCTTTGAAAATTTTTTCAATCATTAACAAAAATAAATGGAGAGCTTAAATTAAGGGGGAGCACTCCTTAAGGGGAAGACACTTGCACGTCTCTTGCTAATCTTAAAAAGAAATATTTGCTAATCCTTTAAAGAATTTCACTTAAATGCAATGTAGGAGCATAGCCTCTACCTATCCTTCATAATTAGTTGAATAGAATGTTGAAAAATGTATCCCAAATCTAATCATCTAGCTAGTAGATGATTGAGATCATTCTAATAAATTTATATGAATCATAAATTAATAAAAGTTGTTTGATATATTTCATCATAAAGTTGTACATCATCTTATTTGAACTTCATTGTTATGATGAAAATTCTTAAAACTACATCTAAAGAGATAAAGAAGGATTTATCGTGTGGTTTGTAAACTTATGCACGATCAAATAATACAATATCAATGAGGATGATATTTGTATCAAGTATAGATCATTATGTGCTATAAAGATTGGTTGTCCTCTTAACCAAGGAGTGTGTTGATACTGGTATAGTATATAGGTAGGATATGATCTGCACTAAATAGTGATCATTTCAGAGTACTCTATTATCAAGAGTGTTATCTGAAAGAATATGGATATAAGTGTTCCTTAGACCTAAAATTATTATGATGACTTGCAAGCAACTCACTATACTTTGGTACCGGACTATCTAAATTTTTAATTCAGTGATGAAAAATTTTTGGGTACAGTCAAGTACTTGTTAAGTTGGTGCATGAGTCAAGATGAAAATTGACCACTTCAAATAAAATTGGAGAGAATATCTCAATATATTTTAATTTAACAAAATCTTTGTTAGGATAGTCCTTATGAGAGTCACAAGACTAAGTAGGTTGAGACACTGTAAGGATCACTGATTCAGAGTTGACAGTAAACTCTGATATTTTTTTGAGCATTATTGATCAAGAAGATGAATTATATGGTAATCATATTCCAATAGGTTATGAATGTTGCTTTGTTACATTCGACTCTATCTAGTTGTTGGATACCATGGCTAGATGGTCACTTCGGCTAGTATAGAAAACTTATTTCTATGCTATCGGCTTAGTATTCGAACCTATAAGATCACATATATAGAAATTTCAATCTGATCAAGTGGCTGATCAATGATTATGAATCATTGAAAAGTTCAATTATTTATATGATTAATAATTAAATCAATATAATTAATTAAAGAAAGATTAATTAATAATTAGATTGTTAATTAACTTAATTTGATTGAGTTATGAGGATTAGATCAAGACTAATTGAATTGGATTCATTTAGGTCTGACCCAATTAGGTTATTGAATGACCTAATTATTAAAGAAGATGAGATTCTGATTTGATTAGATCTTAGACTTAATTAATCCTTGATTTGTCTTAGGATTTGACATCTCAAATTCGATCTATAGTAGAGAAGAATCAGTATCAGCAAGCAGTTGGGGAGGCTCAGATATGGGATCGAGCCGGCTCGAACCACAGTCGAGCCGATCCTCTCAAGTAGACAGAAAGTAGGTGTTCGGATAAGATGCAGTCAAGCCAGCTTAACCTTTGATAGAGCCAGCTAGATGGAGGCGAACAAAATAGGATGGAATTTTTTATTTGGACTCGGATTGTGATTAATCCTAGAAGTCTACGAGAGTTGCGCATGGACCATAGGATCCAGCGGCCATGAAGGACTGCGGTCATGATCTGAAGGTTGAAAAATATTTCAAGACTTTATCAAGATCCTATTTAATTTATATTAGGAGATAGAGCCCGATTAGAACTCCTGTGAACTACTAAAAAGAGGATTCTCATCCTATTTAAAGGCCTGAGATATTGTGGAGCAGAGAAGTGGCGTGTGTGGCAAGCAGAAGCACGTAGAGAGGCTCTAACAGGTGCCAAGAGGAGCTGGTAGAGCATCGAGTACGTGCAGCCCGTGAGAGAGAGAAGTAATAGGTGCATAGCATCCGATGCTGAGGCCGTAAGGGTAGAGCATCTTGTAGCTTCTGAGGGTCTTCTTGAAATTCTAAGAGAGCTTTTGTGAGGATAGCTTCTAGTTGAGAGATATTCATATATGGTGAGTTAAGAGTGGGTGCTATCCTCTTGTATTTATTTTTTTTCTTTCATAGTGGAGCTTTGCATGTCCCATGGAGGCGAGCCTTTAGACTGATCTATGTATTTGATTATTCTTATTTTATTATTTTTTTTGCTATAATAAGTTAATACTAGATCCTCAATAAGTGATATCAGAGTGAGTTGATATCAACAATAATTAGTATCAGAGTCAAGCAGTATCGGAGTGCAGATTACAGTAATGGTGTTAAAGATTGAAGAATATGGAGAAGATAAGCATAATCAAGATGGAGATCAATAAATTTGATGAAAAGGATAATTTTTTCTTATGGCAAGCAAGGATGAAGGATGTCCTCATCCAACAGGATTTGATCGATGCTCTCTTGTACGAAAAGATGCTAGCTACCATGGAGGTGAAGGATTAAAAATGGATCCAGATGCAGGTGGTGAGCACAATCTACTTGTATCTAGTGGATGACATTGTAAGCTATATACTTGGCGAGACTTTCCCGACGATATTGTGGTCGAAGCTCAAAGAGTTGTACATGACAAAGTTGCTCACCAATATACTATTACTTTAGAGATGTTTTACCAACTATGGATGGATGAAGGTCAGAGTGTGCAGGAGCATCTATCCAACTTTCAGAAGATCCTCACCGACCTTCTCAGCATTAGCGAAAAAATTGAGGAGAAGACTAGGACGTTGGTTTTGCTATCATCGTTTCCATTTTCTTTTGAAACTTTGATGATTGCTCTTCTTGTAGATAAGGGCACTATCAAGATAGAATATGTGACTTCTGCACTACTCCAGAACGAGATTCTCAAGCAAGAGAAGCGAGTCTCAAGTTTAGGAGACAACTCGGCACTGATGGTAACTAGAGATGATGGTGGCAGAAGATGAAGCGGTAGGAGATCACGAGGTGGATGACCTAAGTCCAAGATAAGGGATCAAAGCAAGATCATGTGCTACTGATGCGATGAGTTAGGACATCGAGTCAAGGATTGCCCACAACTCAAGGATCGGACAAGAGCTACTGTGATGATGGTCGGTAGCAATATAAAAGATAGTGATGATATTCTTCTAATTACTGATGAGGTATCTACTTCTTCCTTCTAGTGGATTATGGATTCTGCTTATTTTTATCATGTATGTTGTAGAGAAGAGATGTTTGACTTCTAGAAGATTGTGAGGGCACTATGTTCCTGCTAGATGGATTGAGCTGTGAGATCAATGACAGCGGGACGATCAACATGAAGCTCCATGATGGAACAGTAAAGAAGTTAGGTGAGATCCGATACATACCCAGTTTTAAGAAGAATTTAATCTCATTGAGCAGACTGGATTCAACCGGCTTCAGATGAAAAGCTGATGGAGGAGTCCTAAAGGTCATGCACGGTAGTAAGATGGTGTTAAGAGGAAGAAAGTATGGAGGACACTATCTCATGATAGAAAGTCCAGTGCGAGATGAAGCTCCAGATGAAGATGGATCGGGCATGAGATGGAAGACTCAGGAGGACGACATGCGACATTGCAAGGTAAAGTTTCTATTACCGTAAGAGACTACCTCGAGCAAATCTCTAGTCAGAAGAATCATAGCCATTGATGGAGATGGGATAGAGCGGCCTGGCTCAACTCTCATGTTTGTCCATCCATGATCAGTAGACGATTGCCCAGAACATGGGGGTGAAAGAATCCAAAAGCTCTCAAAGATAGGTGAAGATCGAATATCAAGTCAAGATGGAGATTGTTAGGATTTGACATCTCGAATTTGATCCATAGTAGAGAAGAATCAGTATCAGTAAGCAGTCGGACTGGCTCGGATACGAGATCGTGCCGATTTGGGCTGGGATCAAGCTGGCTTAATTACAGCTCGAGCTGGGATCGAGCCGGCTTGACTATAGCTGGGATCAAGCCAGCTTGAACTACAGTCAAGCCAACCCTCTTAGGCAGGTAGAAAGCAAGTGTTCGGATAAGATGCAGTCGAGCCAGCTCGATCTCTAACAAAGTCAGCTCGACTGAGGTGAACAAAATTGGACATGATTTTTTGTTTAGACTCAGATTATGATTAATCCAAGGGATCTACGAGTGTTGCACATGGACCACAAGATTCAGGGGCCATGAAGAGCTGCAGTCATAATCTTAAGGTTGGAAAATATTTCAAGACTCCATCAAGATCCTGTTTGACTCATATTAGGAGATAGAGCTCGATTAAGACTCCTATGAATTGTTGAGAAGAGGATTCTCATTCTATTTAAAGGCCTGAGGTGTTGTGGAGCAGAGAAGTAGCATGTGTGGCAAGCAGAAGCACGTAGAGAGACTCTGGCAGCCATCAAGAGGAGCTTGATAGAGCATCAAGTACGTGCAGCCCGTGAGAGAGAGAAGTAATAGGTGCATAGCATCTTACGCTGAGGTCATGAAGGTAGAGCATCTTGTAGCTTCTGAGAATTTTATTGAGATTCTAAGAGAGCTTTTGTGAAGATAACTTCTAATTGAGAGAGATTTATATATGGTGAGTTAAAAGTATATGCTCTCCTCTTGTACTTTTTTTTTTATGGTAGAGCTTTATATTTTTCATGGAGATAAGCCTTTAGGCTGATCCACGTACTTGATTGTTCTTATTTTATTTTTCTTCTTTCTTCTTGCTACAATAATCTAGTACTAGATTCTCAACAAGTGATATCAGAGTGAGTTGATGTCGATAATAATTGGTATCAGAGTCAGACGGTACCAAAATGCAGAATGCAGTAGTGGTGTTAAAGATTGAAGAATATGGAAAAGATAAGTACAATCAAGATGGAGATCAATAGGTTTGATGGAAAGGATATTTTTTTTTGTGGCAAGCAAGGATAAAGGATGTCCTCATCCAACAAGATTTGATCGATTTTCTCTTGTATGAGAAGATGCCAGCCATCATGGAGGTGAAGGATTAGAAGTAGATTCAGATGCAGGTGGTGAGCATAATTTGCTTATATCTAGTGGATGATGTTGTAATCTATGTACTTGGCAAGACTTTCTCGATAATACCATGGTCGAAGCTCGAAGAGTTGTACATGACAAAGTCGCTCACCAATATGCTATTATTGTAGAGACAGTTTTACCAACTACGGATGGGTGAAGGTCAAAGTATGCAGTAGCATCTATTTAACTTTCAAAAGATCTCCACCGATCTTTTCAGCATTGACAAAAAAGTTAAGAAGAAGACTAGGGCATTAATTTTACTATCATCGCTTTCATCCTCTTTTGAGTCTTTGGTGACTACTCTTCTTGTAGATAAGAGCACTATCAAGATGGAAGAGATAACTTCTGCACTACTCTAGAATGAGAATCTCAAGCAAGAGAATCGAGCCTCGAGTTGAGGAGATAATTCGACATTGATGGTAACTGAAGATAATGGCGGCAGAAGATGAAGCAATAGGAGATTGTGAGATGGATGATCTAAGTTCAAGACAAAAAATCAAAGCAAGATCATGTGCTATCGATGTGATGAGTTGGGACATCGAGTCAAGGATTGTCTACAACTCAAGGATCAGATAAGAGCTACTGTGATGATGGTCAGTAGCAATACAAAAGATAGTGATGATATTCTTCTTATTACTGATGAAGTATATATCTACTTCTTCCTTCTAGTGAATTATGGATTCTGCTTATTTTCATCATGTATGTTGTAGACAGAAGATGTTTGACTTCCTAGAGATCAGTGAGGATACTATGTTCCTGCTAGATGGATCGAGCTGTGAGATCAAGGACAGTGGGATTGTGAGCATGAAGCTTCATGATGAAACAGTGAAGAAGTTGGGTGAGATCCAATACATTCTCAGCTTTAAGAAGAATCTAATCTCATTGAGCAGACTGGATTCAATTGGCTTCAAATGGAAAGCTGATGATGAAAAGTTGATGGAGAAATCCTAAAGGTCATGTGCGGCAATAGGATGGTATTAAGAGGAAGAAAGTATGGAGGACACTATCTCATAACAGGGAGTCTAGTGCGAGATGGAGTTCTAGATGAAGATAGATTGGGTATGAAATGAAAGACTCGGAAGGACGACGTGCGACATCACAAGGTAAAATTTTTATTACCGCAGGAGGCTACCTCAAGCAAGTCTCTAGTCAAAAGGATCACAGTCATTGATGGAAGTAGGATCGAGCGGCCTGGCTCAACTTTCATATTTTTCCATCCATGATTAGCAAGTGATTGCTCCAGGGCATGGGGGCGAAAGGATCCAAAAGCTCTCAAAGATAGGTGAAGACCAAATATTGAGTTGAGATGGAGATTGTTAGAATTTGACGCCTCGAATTCGATCCACAGTAGAGAAAAATCAGTACAGCAACAGTCGGGCTGGCTCGGATATGGAATTAAGCCAGCTTGGGTTGGAAACAAGCTAGCTCAACTACGGCTCGGGTTAGGATCGAGATGGCTTGAACTATAGTCGAGCCGGCCCTTTCAGGCAAGCAGAAAGTAGGTGTTCGGATGAGACGCAGTCGAACCAACTCGATCTCTGACAGAGCCTGCTTGATAGAGGTGAATAAAATAGGATGAGATTTTTTATTTAGATTCGGATTATGATTAATCCAAGAGGTCTACGAGTGTTGCACGTGGACCACAAGATTGAAGGGCTATGGAGGGCTGCTGTCATGATCTGAAGATTTAAAAATATTCCAAGACTTCATCAAGATCCTGTTTGACTCATATTAGGAGACAGAGCTCGATTAGGACTCCTGTAAATTACTGAGAAGAGGATTCTCATCCTATTAAAGGCCTAAGATGTTGTGGAGCATGTAGAGAGGCTCTGGCAGCCATCAAGAGGAGCTTGGCAAAGTATCAAATACGTGCAGTCCACGAGAGAGAGAAGTAATAAGTGCATAACATCCGGCACTGAGGTCATGAGGGCAGAGCATTTTGTAGCTTCTGATGGTCTCCTTGTAATTTTGAGAGAGCTTTTATGAGGGTAGCTTCTAGTTGAGAGAGATTTATGTATAGTGAGTTGAAAGTGGATGTTCTCCTCTTGTACTTATTTTTTTCTTTTATAATGAAATTTTGCATATCCCATGGAGGTGAGCTTTTAGACTAATCCACATACTTAATTATTCTTATTTTATTTTTTTCTTTCTTCTTGCTATAATAATCAGGTATTAGATCCTCAATAAATGGTATCAGAGTGAATTGATATCAACAATAATTTGATCAAGAGATTAAGAGCCTAATTGGATTAGGTCAACTCATAAGTTTGGATCTAATCAAAGATTGTTTGATTTGAGCCAAAATAGATGAGTTCCTAGAGTCCAAACATTGGACCGCACATCCCTTGTGCCATATTTTAGATGTCGCCCATTATTTCTCCATACACAAAGGGTTGTGCGTGTGAAATTCTGGATGCCCAACCACCCCTTACCGCCCACTCTTTAGTAGAGTTTGGGATTAGAAAAGTTCTAATTCAAAAGATTTCAAATTGGACTTCAAACCAATCTCCAACTATATAGGTTTTAGCCCTTTATAAATTCAGCCCTTTGTGAGACAAAGAGTAATAACAAGAATTTTAGAGAGCTTTGAGGCTTGAGAAATCTAGGAGATTTCTCTCTAGGCATAAGCTATTGGGGTGGGCTCCTAGGCATGTGAGATTTAAAGGAAGTTGTTCCTCTGTTGGTGAGAAAGCTAGGATTTTGTGAGAGAAATAAGAGAAGGCTATTCTCTTGTATCAAATCCTTCTTTTCTTCTTTTTTTGTTCAGCCATTAAGAGAGTCTTCGCAAAAAGCTATCACTCCAGAAGCTGATCGATTTGGCTTCACGTGGATACCTTTAGAGACCGTATGGGTGCACAGCTGAGCAACGAACATGATCTACACTAGAAGTGATCGTTGCATCAAGTTCGAGTATGAGATTGGATATCATAGTTTTATTTCAGATTTTATTTACATGATATCATATCATAGGTCCTGATAAAGGATGTTTATAGATTAGATTTAATGCATGCTTATATTAAAAGGTTTAATCTAAGATCTTCCGCTGTAATTAATTTTCAAAAAAGTCTTAAAAATCATGCATGAAACCCCCATGCTTCTCCTACATAGAATTGAGTATCATGATTAAGATCTTAAAAATTCCTTTATACCATATACCTTATTTAAATTGAGCAAAATTTGAATTATTCTTTTGCTTATGCTCAATATTTTGTCATCATCAAAAGAGGAAGATTGTTGACTTCAAAAATGATTTTGATAATGACCAAATATTATATCATAAAAGTATACTAATATCTTTCAAATTTTTCTTAAGAATGTTTTTGTAAAATAAAAGCACCATTGAAAAAGAGTTGAAAATGATTGAAAAACTTTTGAGCCAAAATGATAAGAGTTGGACTCAAATTTCATCAAAAAAGACTATCTAAAGAAATTGAGTCGACTCCAGATGAAAACAAGTCAACTCTAGTACAATCTAGCTTTGGCATAATGGCGAGCTGACTCAAGAAAGGGCCGAGCCAGCTCTCTCAGAAGAACAGAGAAGTATTTTTAATGGTAAAGGCAGTCAAGCCGACTCAAAATTATTTCGAGTTGAAGGCGAGCCAACTTATAATTTTGCGAGCCAACTCTCTCAAGGTATACAGAAAGGTTGTTTTTGGAGATCTAAAGGTGAGCCGACTTGAGGCCATTTTGAGTCGACTCCTGAGCTACTGACAGACATAACAGCTAGTTCTACAGCAGGTCTAGTTTCGTCTAGAAATTTTTTAACGGCTCTATTTCATCTTCAACGGGCAAAAATGGCTAGTTTTAGCTTCAAATTGAATCAAACTTGCTGGAAATTAAGTGGAGATATATAAGACACAAAGGGATAAACATAAAAACACTGTTTAAAGTGAAAAGAGCTCTACCTTTAGCATTCATTGTTTTTAAGAAAGTTCATCCAATTCTAAGCAATTCTCTCTTGACTTTTGTGAGAGCATTGAAGAGCCGACCAAGAGCATTGATTGCAAGCATTCAAGTCCACAGCAACCAAGCTTCAACGATAACAAATTTGCTCAATACAAGGAGCTGTTTCTTGTTGTACTAAATTCTCTTTCGCTAATTCTGTAATAAGTCTCAGAAGGGTCTGAAACTTAGGGATAGATTGATCCAAACCTTAAAATTGGATTTGAAGTCTTAGGCTAAGGCTTGTAAAGGTTGAGATTAGTGCATCTATTTAAAACTAACTGAATTTTTGAATAGTAAGTTTGAGAAAACTATCCAACTGTAATCTTGTATAGATTATAGTGGAATTTCTAAAAAGATCATTTGGAGAGTAAACGTAGGTACTTGGAGTTCACCGAACCATTATAAAATTATTGTGTCGTGCTTCTTTTTTCTTCATTTGTATTCTTCTTAAGCTCTCACCTAATTGCTTCACTAAGATTAATTTGATAATTAGTGTACATATCTATTTTAAATTTTTAAAATCCAATTCACCACATCCAACCCACCACCACCTACCCCACCCACACCCCCCGCCCCTTTTGGGTTGTCTGGCTGGGCAACAAGAAAAATCATTTGTTGAAAAATGGACTAACGACTTGGAAACTCTATAGCCTTTTACAGTCATTTAATTTTCATTTCAGCAAGTTGCCATGACAGAAACACCACCACAAATTCTGCATTCCTTTGTCAATGGAATTGCATTGTAGCTTCTCTAGATGTTATTATGAGAGGATGGTGTCATTATATGAAATCATTTTAAATGAACAGAGCTACTTTACATGTATTTTTCCATAAGGAAGGCTGTTTTGCCATAACACTATTTCTGCACCAACTAAGTCTTAGAAAATTTGTCTCCTTCATGAAGAAATATGCAGGTTTTTCCATACAGAACGTGAGCCCTTTTTGTAATTTTTGTATGGTTGGGCCACATCAAATTTGCTCTCCTAAGCGATTGCTCGTTGAAGTCGTCAGAATGCATTGTATTTGCATGAATAAGGCTAAGCTAAATGTGTCTCTGGTTCTTATCTTTTTGATCGATTCCCATGGAATAAGATTGGTCTTATTTTAAGTCCAGTGTCGGCACCATTTGATATATTTGTTCAGCATTTGGAACACTGATGTTACCCTGTATAAATTATTTTATTATTTTGGTATATAAATTTATATAATCATGATCTAAATACCTTCTTTTCTTTTTCTTTTTTTTTTTGGCAGATGGCAGCATCGGATACATTACCATAGACTTTTGTTTTTCTTTTCCGTATTTCTATTTATAATTCTATGAACTGTAATAAGTACTATTGATTTGTCATTTTTGTGAAGTGTTTATACTTTTGTTTTAAAAATATAGTTTATATTTTTAATTTGATTTTGTGGGATGTTTCCAAAAATATCATTAAGAAAATTACTGTTTTATATGGATGGTTTAGCTAGACTTTCATTCATAATTCTTGTTCCTGTTTAGCTAGACTTTCATTCATAATTCTTGTTCCTGAATATGTCATTATATAATGTATTAATAAATATAATATATATTTTAAATAAGTTCTGTTCATGTTGAATAAAATGATGGTACTCAATTATTAAAAATAACTATTACTGTCGTATCAAAATGCTGCAGAAAAATATTTAAAAAATTAATATATAAAGATATTATTAGCATTTAAAAATATTTGTAAATTTAAAATGTCACTAATTAACCTTCGACAGCACTTTGAAGTGCTGCTATTTACTACGTTTCTTTTTGATCTTTTCTTTGTGCGGTAATTTTTTATGCCATTAAATGTCTTGACGATATTTCAAAAATATTCATACATATTAAAAAAATATTGTAAAATAAGACTTTTAGCAATATTTATAAAAATTTAATAATATTTCATCCACTTTTGAATGCCACTAATTAACCTTCATCAGTATTTTGAAGTGCCCTTATTTGTTATATTCTCTTTTATCCTTTTGTGCATGACATTCTTTTGCGCTGCTAAAGGAATTTATGGTACTTTTAAAATACCAATACAGATTTAAGAAATGCTGCTAAAACAAGACTTTTAGTGGCATATATGAAAGCATTACTGATTAATCAATGACATGATTATTAGCAATAGTAAGTTAATATTTGATAAAAATGCCGTAAAAGGGATTAACGATATTTTTTCTTATATTCAGTGGCACTTTTTTATGCTGGTAAAAGCCTTTTTTTTTTATAGCCCTCCCCCCTCATATAACTATTATTCACAAAGGAAAAAAAATAAACTATTGTATAATGCTTATTTAATCCCATCATTTTCCACTTGAATTAGACTTCATGTGTGTTAAGCCTAAGGCTCAACCAAGCTAACTTACAATAGCACTAAATCAAAAACTCAAACCATAATGTACTTCCTAATAAAATATGAATTTTGCACTGAGTCCCAACACTTTCCTCGTGTTGATCCAAGATTTGATTTTGAAGATACCAAAATACTAAAGTACAAATAACACTAATTATATGTTTGGAGTTTGGCCATAAGATCTTTCGTATGCTCATAATAACTTATCAAAATAAAGAAAAAATCCTCTCAAAGTCAAAAGAGGTCTCAAGATAATTTACACAAGTTTTTGGAGTAGAGGAGTCACACCCAAAAAGTTAGAAGTCAACTCCTGAATATCCATAGGTTAGATAGAAGATCCATTCCAAAAGTTGACCCTCTAGAGGTCATGAGTCAACCTCAATATATTAGAGCAAACTAATACTTTCTACGAGTCAACCCTAAGTATGACAAAGTCGACCTTAGATTTGCAAGAGTCGACCCTAGAACAATCTCGAGCTAAAAATAAAAAGATTGCAAAATTGATCTCCTGAAAAGTCAACCTTAAATAGGGATGAGTCAACCCCAAGATTAGATGAGTCAACCCTAGAATGGCCTAAGAGAAACGATGAAAAAGTTCAAAAAAAAAAGCTCCTTTGAGAGTTGACCCTCGCACGTAAAGAGTCGATCTATAGTAGATACGAGTCCACCCTAAAATGACCACAAACACATGATAGAGGATAGTCAAAAATAGTAATGCTTCAACAATCAACTTATAGGCTAGATGAGTTGAGCTTTGATGATGATGAATCATTCCCTGAAAAAGGGTAATTGACCCATCTACGTCTGATAATCTAATGGCTCATTTTTCTGAGAGTTTCCAATGGACAAAAATGGATCCCAATGGCTAGTCTAGCCTCTTCAATTGCTATTGTAGCTATTCCAGCCAAAATTATGGGGATTTAAGACTTGGATTCAATTTAGCAAGTAAAGGAATGAATGCTAAGATACTCGAGTGAGCTTCTAAGAGAACATCCAAAGCAATCATTGAAAGACCTCTCATTTATTGAAGATTAGAAGTCAAAGCTTCCACAAACAACCCACCATCGACTTCTTTATGCTTCAATGAGCTTTTGTTGTTTCTCGAGCTCTAGCTCATTCCTTCAACATTCCATCATATTTTATTTATTTGCTACAAGTTTTTTGGGATGGAAACTTATGTGATAGGCTTACATATTCAAGACCATAATTAGATGGTATATTAAAAAAGTCTAAGAATGACTTAAAAATAGATTTGGTTAAATTTTTATACAAAATCAACTAGATTGATTGTGAGCCCAATTCAAAGCAATCAAACTACAATCTTGGGTGGTTATAGTTAGAATTTTTAAGTAAAAAGTTTTTGAAAGTGAATGTAGGTGCTAAGTTTGGTACCGAATCTTTATAAATTTTGTGTTTGTGATCGTGCCTAGCCTTTACTTCTTTGCTCTATATTTGTTACTTATTATTGCTAAATCTCATTGCATGCACTTTACTCTCATACTTTAATTCTAAAATTGATGCACATACTTATTTAAATTTTAAAAAACTCAATTCATTTCCTCTCTTATGTTGCTATATTTAGGCAACACCTCATTGTAATGCGTAAGCTAACAATGATGAACTTGTGGATATTGTAAAATGACAGAGAAGTCATTGTTATTATTACAATAGCAATAGCAATATACACCAACTTATAACAATAATTAAATAGTACATCTTCATTATTGGTTTGAAGAATAACTCCTTCATTGGTTTGTCCTCTCTGACGTAAATATTGGAGTTGATGATATCTTCCAACACCCACTCCAAGCATTGATTCCATGATCTCTACGTTGAGATTCTGTTGAGCATCCAGTTGACACTATCGATGGTTCTTCTACTTCAGGTAGAGTTGGATGGTTGCCCGGATCATTTTGAGAGGAGATGAGTGAAGCTTATTCTTTTCGATGCTGAAATTGCTGGACTTGATGTTATGTTAACTACTGTTTTCTTCTTCTTTTTTTTTCCTAAAAATAATATAGCCGGTTTTAGCTTCATCTTGGAAACTTTGTCCTCATCAAGCAGTTAGCATTGTTGTGCCATGGAGATGCTTCTTAGTCTAAAGATAAGATCTATATACATTTATTTGGAAGAGAATCAGGGGTTGAATTTCTCCAGGAGAACTTGTGCTAGATTGTATACGGATGGATTGGAGGCATTTTGATAGAAAAGAGAAATTTCATCTCTTTCAACAAGATGATAAGCTAAATAGTCATAATAATACTTTTATTTACGTTTGTCATAGTGCTTATGCTTAAGCACATGAAATATAGTCATCAGTACATAGAAAAGATCATCATTAAAATAAATCCAAAATAATATCAATATTTGATTATTAATTATAATATCATGTTCATATAGAAAACGACATATTAGAGAGTCTTAAGTTTTATATAAAAGTCCTTCAGGGGATTATAATAGTTTGAAGGGGTTATTGTTTAGCAACTGAAGATGCATGCTAGTTATACATGCCATTTAGTATACGATGTAAGACTGTACTATAATTAGAGTATGTTTGGTTAGGGGAGTTGGGCCCTGGAATGGATATGTGAATAAGCATCCAGCTATTTATTTTAGAGGGATTCTATTTTCATTCTGACTTTAAAAAAGAATAAAAATATTCTAATCCATCAAAATCCAATCCTTACTCTTAATATTTAAAGTCAATTCTAATTCTGATTTCGATTTCGATCATCAATCAAATATATTATGAAATATAGCTATTCTGATTTCTATTGCAATCACTTTTGATTCCGCTTCTGACTCCTGTTGCCAATCAAAGTGCAATAAAGTCCTTCAAGAGTCTTCGGGAGCGCTTCTTAAACAGTGAGAAGCTCCCTCATGATTGCTATTGGACATAAAGACCACAATGGGAGGAAGTGATCCTGCCCAACCGAACTAGGGTGGATTTCCTCGAAAAACATGAAGCTCGATTAGAACCATCTTGTTGAGTAATTTTTCATCCCACGGCAGGTGCATGCGCGCTAACAAACGGTGGGAGTGGATCATAATTAATAAAAATAGCCTAACCTAAAATGAAGTTCATAGAATTGGAAAGCAGTTCGTACGGATTAACTTTTACCAATTGATGAACTTAGCTTAAGATTCCTAACCAGATGTGTGTATTTTCTACGCTTGTTTTTCTCAGATAAAGGACGCAAAAATGCTGATAAACATATTAATGGTCATTGTAGGTGACATGTGTGTGTGTGTGTGTGTGTGTGTGTGTGTGTGTGTGTGTGTATGAAAATTAATTAGTTGACATCACAAATTCCAACCTTAAAAACAAAGAAAGGCATTACAAATTCTAAGGATTAGAACAATCCAGTTAGTCTTCTATCTGGGTGCTTAAGCAGAGGCTATATTAAGATCTCAAGTGATTTTCTCACTGTAATAGATGATGAGACAAAATCATAGTAATATGTAGGCAGCGATCTGGTCTACACATGAAGATTATCAAAAATTGCAATCCCTATAAAGTTAGTGCACAACAAAAATCTCAAGGAAAGAGCAAATTTTTTTCCGACAAGAAAAGGGAAATCGTTAACGGTGATGCTGGGTGTCCTTGGGATAAGTGTCAGTATTTGAGAGGATAAGTCGATCTTACCATTAATAATCTGTCGATCTTTCTCAAAAAATATTTTGTCTGTGGATGGTATACGTTGATGCTAGACTAAAAACACTTAGATTAGGATTTAGAAAGCAATGAAGGTAGTCGAAGAAAATCCAGGAACAATTCCAATGTATACAGATAGCTATGGAGATGATTCCTTGCAAGCAACGCTCCTCTTGATTGCATCACCATGTCATCGCCTTTGACAAGTCCAAGTCCCACCATAAGCTAGAGATGACAAGTAGCCATCTAACAGCCTGGCGTGGAGGACGTAGTCGCATTCATTTTAGATCAGGACTAGTTGCACCACGCAAGTCGATGCACAGTTTTCTTGGCCAATAAAGGCAGTGGCTAATTACTTGACTTGAAGAGTGGACCCTTATCTACTTGATTCGAGAATAGACCATCGATTACCGTATAAGGTAAAAGCACAGATCTGTGAAAATTTTCTGGTGCAAGACCAGATGCAGAACTTCTCGAGCTATATAGAAACAAAGAGAATAGAAATAAGCCTTGACTCAAGATGTAGATGGTCCATGCTGATCACTTTTTTAAATTATAGCTATTTCTTGTGATATGGAAGTAATGACCAGCAGCTTATAATAACAAATTATTGTTTTTTTTGTATTTTTTGATAAACTAGGCTTGTAAACAACCTCGACTATGAAAAATAATTAGCTCTCCTGCAAGACCCCTTGAACTAATAATTAAGCTTTGAAAATGTTGGATTCTTTCTTAGATATCTCTAGGAAACATTTGATAGCCAGTATAAGTTAACAATCGGAACCTATAAAGAATTAATTTGAGTACTTCTAAGTCCAATTATGATCGTCTATCTTGGCTCTCAAAAGGTGGCATGGAACCGATGAAGCACATTATTATAGACGAAGTCCTTTGCAAGCTTCGCTCCACCCGCAACCCTTGTCCATCCGTATCTTGATCACATGATTCAGATTATTCTACGACAACAACACTTTTTCCATCATCTCTATGAGATAAAGTACAATTCTTGTTGTTTTCTTAAGGACGATAAATGTATTTTTTTTTAAATTATGTCAGCCACGAACTTGCATGGATGGCCAGAAGCTTCCTTGCAGCTAACTTGACTTGAGAAGTTACCATTTATCACCGCATGGTAGGCACTTTACATCATTAAACAACAAAAATTGAGGTTTTGCTATAGCTCCAGAAGTAACAATTAACATCTTAATTAAGATTAAATTGACTTGAGAACAAATCATTTATTACTGCATAGTTTAGTGATGCATTGGAATATAAGTACTAAAAGGTTTGCGTGAACTATAAAGACCAGGCCCTGGAGTACTTGAAATTTGATTATATTTAGCAGGACACCTGGGCTATGCCCGGGCATGGGACATAGAATCCCTTTTGAGAGTTCCATGTATCCCTCCACCATACAACCACAATTATTACTATGTAAGTTCCAAAAGGTTAAATTACATCGCTCACCATAGCTCAGTGAAAGTTAAAGATGTAACGGAAAGGTGATGCTACTAGTACTTGTCATAAGACAACAGAAGTTGATGATTCATCTTCTGATTGAGAACAAACAGAAACTAGGTGTAAATAAACTCTTAAAAAAGTGAACCTCATGACCCTTCTTAACTTTCATAAATAGTGGAAAAAAATTTGGATGAAAACAAATAGTGAAAAATAACAGATTAGAAATGGTGAAAAGTAGCGTATTCCGTGTATGCATCGGAATTACTTAGAAACTGTCATTTCTTTTGCAAGCTTTCATTCACCTAAAATCCTCATCCACCCAAATTAATCTTGAATTCTTTATCTATCACCACTATATATGTTGCAAATGATTTGTCACCTCTTTCGATACAAAACTCATTTGGTTCGTTGGAGGGGGGGGCGGAGAAAATGTGTTCAATTGCAAATGATTAGAAACACATCATGTTTTATTGAAGTTTTCAAAGATGGGAGATGGGAACTAGCTTTTCCATGAAAATAATTAAGATTCCTATATTCTATAGAAAAAAAAAATCCATGTACATAGACCATGGGAAAGTCAAATTGCTAGGAATTAGAGTTTTTTTTTTTTTTTTTTTTTTTTTTTTTTTTTGTAAAAGTACCCTTAAGCTTTTAGATAAAATAGAATAAGATTTTTTACTTTATTAATAGCATAGTGGATATTTTACATAAATTTTTTAGATAAATAGATGTTTATTTTCTACTTAACATAAATTACTTTGCAATAATGCCATTTTTTCATGATCAATCAAAATGTAAAAATTATTTTTTCAGACATTATATACCAATGCATTAGTTTTCTAGAAAAAATAAAACCAATAAGAAGAAATTTTCTTGGGAACCAAACGGGTCCAAAATTTCATGTCCCACGAGTTAATTTCCATTTTGCTATGAATGAATTCCCATTCAAATTACATTCACACGTGGAGGAAAGAGCCTTCAAGCAGCCTGGCATGGAGATCATCTCACAAGCCCTAAGTGGTCGACTACTGAATGGCTACGACTGTTACTATCAGTCTGCTGCAGGCGACGCTTCTCTCATGCGGCCCTGAGTGGCCGACTATCAGACGGCTATGGCTGTCACTGTCAGTTTGCTACAGGCGACGCCTCTCTCACACGGTCTTGAGCGGCCAGCTATCGGATGGCTATGGCTGTCACTATCAGTCTACTCCGAGCTCCATCTATAAAAGGGATCCTTCAGATACGTTTTCTCTAGACTCTCTTCTTCTTTCCAAAAATTTAATTCTGCTAAACTCTTTTCTGAGCACTCCATTTCTGTTGATCAGAAGAGCTGACTTGATTGTCGGAGGGTCCTACCGGAGCCACCATCATCGACTCCGAATGAAACTTTATTTTGTAGATCACCGGCAGCGACCTCTTCTTCCTCAATTCCAATTCGATCCGGTATCAATCAGATTCTGCACCAACATGATGCATCTTCTCTTTTTATTGATCAATCTCTTTATCTTATGTCTCTGCCTTGGTGGTGCAGATGGTTTCCTTATAGAGGGGAGCTGCATAGAGAGTGAAAGGAGAGCCCTGCTTGCCATCAAAGCAGACATCTATGATGCAGACCGGTGGCTCTCGTCCTGGACGGGCCGAGACTGCTGTCAGTGAGGAGTGGGCTGCGACAATACCCATGGTCATGTGGTAAAGCTCGATCTTAGATACTCATATTACTTTATCAGCCCATTTTTTGATGAAATCACAACATTGGTAATTGAGTTAACCAGCCAATATGAAACTAAAATATTCCCAGGTCCAACTAAAGTAAATCCTTCGTTGCTTGATTTGACGCATCTGAAGTATTTGGATTGAGTCTAAACAATTTTTTTTGGAGCTCCCATTCCTAGATTTATTGGTTCCCTTGGCATATGGAACATCTCAACCTTTCCCATATGGAATTCAGTGGACCCATTCCACCTGAGCTTAGAAACCTCTCGAGTTTGCACTTCCTTAATATTAGTGGGTCTGATTATTTTTATTATCATTCTAGATGGATCTTACATGCTGATAGTCTTCGTTGGCTCTCCAGCATCCCTTCTTTCCAGTTCCTTGGCTTGAGTGGCATCAATCTCTCCAAGGTAGCTAATTGGTTACATAAGATTAACATGCTCCCTTTTCTATCATACTTGCGTTTGTCTAATACTGACCTCCCTGTTGTGTCTGCTTCTATGTCACATGTTAACCTCACATCTCTCACCATGCTAGATCTTTCTTGGAATTACCATCTCAATACTATCATACCTCACTTGCTGTTCAATATTAGCAGTCTTGTACATCTCCATCTTGAAGGATGCACTTTATTTGATAGACTACCATTTGCTATAGGGATCTACGTAACTTGCAAACCTTAGATTTGACTAATAATCAATTTACTGGAGAGCTTTTCCAAAACTTAGGAAACCTCAGCCACTTGCAACATCTATGTATGGCTTGGAACAGAATCAGTGGAGTGCTACCAAAAAGCATGGGGAACCTCCGAAACTTGGTGGAATTAGATTTGTTGGGAAATGATAATATAAGTGGAGAGATACCAAAAATCATTGGCAATCTAATCCACCTATCAGTACTACATTTGTCAATGAACAGGATCAGTGGTGAGATATCAGAAATCATGCGAAACCTCATCCACCTACGGTGGCTAGAATTATACGACAACAAGATCGACGGTGAGATAACTGTAGAAATCATTGGGAACCTCATCCACCTACAGTTTCTAGATTTATCATTTAACGAGATTAGTGGTGTGATACCAAAAACTATGGAGAACCTCATCCATGTACAATATCATGGATTTATCATGTAACAAGATCAACGGTGAGATACCAAATATTTTTGACAAGCTACGTGGCCTAGATTATTTGTCATTATCGTCAAATCACATAATTGGAGAGATACCCATATCTACAGGAAACCTATGCAAGTTGAACTTCCTAGATATATCTCATAACAGCATTACTGGAGAGCTTGCAGATATCATGGAAAGCTGGTCTAAATGCATTGAGAACAGATTGGATGGGCGAAGCTCTTTGCAAGGCTTAATAAAACTTGACATGAGTAGCAATATCTTGAGTGGGACTATCCCAAAAATTCTCGGTCAGCTGTCTGCACAACAAAGGTTGAATCTTGCTTCGAACTCTTTTATAGGTCATTTGGCTGAAGCCCGCTTTGCCAACCTTACAAGATTATACTCCTTGGATCTATCTTACAACTCGTTTGAAGTGAGCCCAAATCAGGATTGGATTCCTCCTTTTAATGCTGAATATATTATGATGTGCTCTTGTCATTTGGGACCAAAATTTCCAATTTGGTTTCGAACACAAATAAATTTACGAGTACTATCACTATGTGAAAACAACATTTCAGATGGCATTCCTTCTTGGTTATGGGATCTAAACATTTTTTATCTGAATGTGTTCCATAATAGTATAACAAGGCAGCTACCAACTTCTTTGGGAGGCCCGCAATATGAATCCTTCGATGTGAGTTCTAACAATATTCAATATCCATGGAACAATGCCTGAAATGGAGCCTTTTCTCCTGGAAACCATCATACCATCCAACAACTCATTTTCTAGACCTATTCCCTCGAGCTTTGGTAAAGCAATGAATCTTAGAATTTTTATTTTGTCTTATAACCATATTAATGGTAGCAACCCGCAATTCCTTTGCAATCTACCTTCATTAGAAGTTATTGATCTCTCCAACAATAATTTGTCTAGTGGCATCCGGCTATTCTATAGCAATCTGGCTTCATTAAAAGTTCTCGATGTATCTAACAATAAGCTGTTTGGAAAACTTCATCACTATCTGTACAAATCACAACAAGGAATGACTGATTCCCAAGAGGACAGCATGTCAGGAGGTTGCTAGGTTGAGGGGGAGGATTAAGACTGGAGTCACTCAAATTCAGTCAAAGATTCGAGATCTGGATGCCTCACAATAGTCCAACATCACTTCCCTCTTGATCGCGATGTGTCATCTAATAGCATAGCTGGAGGCACTCATACCATCTATAGCAGTAGGAGCCCGAGGCCAAACATGTGCTTCACCCACTAGATCTTATTCCTCATAGAGTCAGCCTACCCAGCCCAGCCAGCCCACACACCCTAATTAGCTCACTCCTAGACCTCCATTTAGGACTAATACTAGGTCTGTTGTAGGGTTCCATACTCATGCACTTAGTACTTCCAATAGGACCAAGAGCAAGAAGGGAGGAGTGTCATCCCCTAGAGCTAGTACTTCTAATATCGTAGATCTACCCTCAGATGAGGATTATGTTGTTTGCTTGTGGACACTCCCTACATACTTTTTTATTACCTAGATAGATGTTAGTCTTGCATGTAGATCCTAATGTACTGTCTTAGTCTTCTTTTTATGTATAGTACATTCATTTTGTATGATACATACTTGTAAAAACATGCTTCATTAATGAAAGAGGTTATCTTTCAGTTCACCTCTTGATATGTTTCATCGTCTAACATTACTTTCATTTCTTAATTTTTGCATTATGACAAAAAGGAGTAAGATAACATGAGATAATTAAGTATATGCACCCCCATCAAGAACTTATTTGAGAAACCTTGCTGTCATATCCTAACTATATTTATTTGCTCCACCTTAACTATATTTATTTGCTTTGATATTTGACTCCTTTCAATACATGTTTAAAATCTGACTTGACTTCACAATTAGCATAATTGGCTGTTTGGTTGCATCTTGAACCCGCAATCTTACTCTAATACCTTGTGATACTTTCTTGAAACTAAACTGAAATAACTTAAAACACTCAATTTTGCAATACTTTGATAATTTATCAAACACATATAATCACTTCTAAATAGACTGCTCTAATACTCTAATTTGATACACTCATGATTGAAGATCGTTTCTTGTTTATACATAAAATTTTATGATCATAAAAAGGGAAGGATTATTAGTCTAAGTAATGATTTTGATGATTACAAAATATTTGAGTAAATAATATAACTAATGGTTTGCTGAAGTATACGTTGAGAAAATTTTAGGAAGCTAAAATTAATTTAGAAATATTGCAAAAGTTTTAGGGCAAGAAAAATAAGTTTGAAAGCTACATTATGAGAAAACTGATGGTTAAGATCAAAAGTTGATCCTAAAATTTAAAAAGTGACTTTGACATGCAAGATCTCAAGTAGCACAAAACTATGAGTCAACCTCAAGTCTCTGTATGTCGATACTCTTGGGGCAAGATAGAAAGCTATATTTTTCAATCTGTTTTTGAGTTAACTACTTCAAACCTCGAGCTAATCCAAAGTTAGATTCAAGTTAACTATAAATTAGCTGAGTCGACTCTCTTAGACAAAACAAAGAGGTGTGAAAATGGATCTGATTCTGAATGGATCCTAAGTTAGTCCAACTCGATCCCAAGTCAACTCCAAGTCGACCCTAAGTTAATCCGAGTTGACTCCACCATGTCAAATAGCTCCAACAATTAGTTCTGTAGAAGCCACAAAATTGTGCAGAACTTCTCCAACGGCTATTTCCATCCCTCCAATGTGTAAAATCTCATTTTTGGACCTTCTAAAAGCCTTAAACACACACCAAGCACATTAAAGAAAGAAGAGAAGAAAGAAAATAAAAAGAAAACCCAAAATACATTGAGTGGTCATTCAAGAGAATGCAATTACTTCCCAACCATTAAACACTTGAGTTTTTAGAGGTTTCAAAGAAGAAGAAAGGCATATTAATTATCAAGCTTCTTCAATGGCATTCACTCGAGCTTCAATGATCTTTTTACTTCACTCTTTGAAAGCATTTTGTTTGGAATTCTTGACTCTCATTCTATTTTTAATGTAACAAATTTCAATTAGGATTGAAATTTAAGGGAGTGATTTTCATTGATTTTTATTAATAAAATCAACTGGATTTGATGGTGAGCCCGAATAAAATAATCATGCCATAATCTTGGAGAGATTATAGTAAAATTTTTAAGAGAGTGCTTAAGGAGTGGACGTAAGTATTGAGTTTGGCACCGAATCAATATAAAACTTTATGTTTGTGTGTGTTCTTGCTGAAGGAAAATCCTGATTTTTTGGATCAGGTTCGTTCAGATCTGATCAGATCAAGAGATGTATTTCAAAAATTTTTCTCTTTGATCTAGATCAAATCTAAGATGTTTCAGATCTGATTATTATTATTTTAAAAACTAAAATAAAATTAGATAAATTAAATTAAATTTAATTTACCTTGATATGGATAATATATTACCCATTGATGATCCTGTTTGCAGCGGAAGATTCTGGATCTAGCCATGCAAGTGCCTGGCCTCTATCGGTATCCACTCGGGTTGGATCTGGAGATTCTCTTCTCCTCTATCATGCCTCCAAAAATTAGATCTGGATCTGATCTGAAGGATCTTCAAAACTTCTTTTGAAGATCAGCAGTCGTCCTTTACAGCAGCGCAGCCTTCTAGTTTTCAGTCGCCTTTCTTTGATCTGGATCGCACCAACTAAGGTCCAAAATTCCTTTTGGACGTGGAGAGGAGAGGGAGAAGGTGGGTTTGGCGTGGAGGAAGAAGAGAGAGGCAGCCTTGGGGCGTGGGGAATTGTTATTCAATCATAATTTGAGTTGGGCGTAGGGTCTTATTTATAGACTAACTGTGATCCAACTCCTCTTCTTCCTAACCAATCACAACTCTTTGTGAAATCAGATCTAAATCTGATTGATGGAAATAGAGTTCCTTGGATTCCTCCTTAGAGGATGCCTAAGATCAGTCAAAGTTGGTTCTTAGGAGAACTCTAATTGAAATCCAAAAAGAAGATGGAGCCCCTATCCAACAGAGACTTCTAGGCGCCTCCAACTTGAGCACACGCCAAGGGTGGCATGCGCCCTCTTTCTTGCCAGGTTCTGATAGGAGGATAGGCCCCCACCAGCTCTCCAATAGGTGCATGACATGTGGTCACAAGTCAAAGTGTCAATGGTCAACGTTTGATCAGTCAAAGGTAGACTTTTGACCAAAGTCAAAGAACAAGAAATGGCAGATGACCAAAAATGGCAGGTAATGTCTTACAAAATAAGACAACCTTTTCTGACTTGGACAACCTCCAGTCAGACCATATGAAGGCCTCTGATTGAGCACAAACTCCTTTGGCTCAGACAGGACAACTTATTTATGATAGTAAAAGAAGAACGTTAGGTTCAATCGAGTGCTAGCACGATTTTCTTGAACCTAATTGAATCTCATTCAGATCAATTGAACTGAATCAATTCAATTGATGATCACCAGATTCAAACCCTTATTTGTGTGACCCAATTAGGTTCAGTTCTATATGGTAATGGGATATGTCATGATCTCTATCATCGACATCATCGAAACTCCTTTCGATGGATCAGAACTCTTCTGATTCGAACAGCTAGAATGATCGATCATCTAAATCATTCTAATTGCTCCCAAAATCCACCAGTGACACCTAGCAGTATATGGTGGCAACCCATCAAAGCTGAATGCGAACCTCTTGGTGCAGCTACCTGTGTGATTAAGTTCTTCTATCTTGAGCCCGATCAGATTAGGGTTAAGGTAAACTCGTCAAACCCTAGTTTCTGTCATATGATGTAATCATTCGATTCGAGTCCGAATGTGAAAATCTAAATAGAAACTCTTTCTATTATTTCACTCTGCCATGGCCATGGACTTCTGGACTTGATTCTCATGATTATCATAGGGCTGCTCCTCTACCACCGAGGTAGATAGAATTCCATCTTGATGCAATCCAGTTCCTACAATGAACATGCTATAGCCAACATACACCTCAGGGTTTCCAATGGCTAGGAGATCCGAGTAATGGTGTAGTCAAACTATAACACCCTCAAGGTGAACTACCGATGCATCTCAGGTCAAAGAATCCAGACACACCACTATAGCATCGAGTCAGTCATTGACGAGAAGGTAGACTCCCTAATGACTACTCGAGGTGGTCACGCTCAGTGCCCTCGTTCTCTAACGAGTATCCTGTACTCTCGCTTCCGGTGTCTCCACACCGTAGACTCAAGACTCATCTACTAAAGAGAAGCGATTGTACACCAACCTTTCAGGATCAATCACCATCCTCGTGATGAATCCTATGGTCGGGAGCATTTTATGAGTTAATAATGATTATTCATGTCTTAAATTTTCAACTCTTGAAAATATGAATTATCATTACCATTAACTCAAAGGATGTATCACAGACACTAAATACACATATGTGATAGAAAATAACCCATTTTATTGATATTAGTCAAAATTATAATTTTGCCCCTAGAAGTGTATTACAAGTGTCAGCCAATTCTGGCTTCTAGGGCACATATATCTAACAATCTTCCACTTGTCCTAAAGCCAATTGGCTACAAGTCTAAGTCCCATCTTCTCAAGGTGGGCTTCGATCTTCTATTGGCCCAACGGCTTTGTAAGTGGGTCTGCCACATTATCTGTGGAGTTGACTCTCTTGACCTCGACATAATCCTTCTCGAGGTAATCATGGATGAGGTGGTATCACCGCTCAATATGCTTGGATTTTTGGTGAGACCTCAGCTCCTTAGCAAGGGCTATGGCGCCATTGTTGTCGTAGTATAGAGGAATGGCATCTGATGGCATTACTCCAATTTCTGCAGCAAACTTTTTATACCAGAATGCTTCCTTCGCAGCTTCTGATGCAGCGATATATTCTGCTTCCATGGTGGAATCTGCTATCACCGTTTGCTTGGAACTCTTCCAGCTGACAGCACCACCATTGCACACAAACAGACTTCCAAATGTCGACTTTCGATCATCTATATCGGACATGAAATTCGAGTCTGTGTATCCTTAGACTTGGAGTTCTCCATTACTAGAGACCAACATCATATTCTTAGTTCTTCTCAAGTACTTAAGGATACATTTCACAGAAGTTCCAGTATTCTTCACCTAGATTTGACTGATATCTGCTTGTGACACTCACAGCATGGGCTATATCAGGTCGTGTACATAGCATGGCATACATGAGGCTCCCTATTGCAGAAGCATAAGGGATCTTGCTCATGCGTTCTATTTCCTCAGGTGTGCTGGGGCACATCTTCTTGGAAAGATGAATACCATGTCTGAAGGGTATTAATCCCTTCTTAGAGTTTTCCATACTAAACCTCTTTAGTACTTTCTTTATGTACATCTTCTGTGAAAGTCCTAGCATCCTATTCGGTCTATCCCTATAGACCTTAATTCCTAGAATAAAGGATGCTTCACCTAGGTCTTTCATGGAGAATTCCTTGGACAACCATAATTTGACTGTTGTCATCATGGGAATATCATTCCAATAAGGAGGATGTCATCCACGTACAATACGAGGAAGACAACAGCGCTCCCACTGACCTTTTTGAAAACACATGGTTCCTCTTCATTTTTGATGAAACCAAACATTTTGATCACATCATTGAAACGAGTGTTCCAGCTCCGAGATGCTTGCTTAAGTCCATATATGGACCTTTGCAGCTTGCAAACCTTGTGATCAGTATCACTGGATGTGAAACCTAGCGGCTGTTCCATATAGATATCTTCCTCAAGATATCCATTTAAGAATGCCGTTTTCACGTCCATTTGCCATATTTCATAATCGAAATAGGCTGCAATGGCAAACAATGTGCGGATGGATTTTAGCATAGCCACTGGGGAAAAGGTATCCTGATAGTCAATGCCTTCGCATTGACTATAACCTTTTGCCACTAGTCTAGCCTTGAATGTCTCCACATTCCCATCTGCACCAATCTTTCTCTTGAAGATCCATTTACACCCAATAGGTACTATACCTTCTGGTGGATCTACCAAGGTCCAGACTTGGTTTGAGTGCATCGAGTCAATTTCTGACTGCATTGCCTCTAGCCATTTCTCGGAGTCGATATCTGATATCGCCTCGTTGTAGGTTTTAGGAATCATCACCATGAGCACCATTACCTACGAGGAACATTTTCCTCTACGTCCTCTGAAATAATACCTAAGTATCTTTCAGGGGACAGGAAAACTCTTTCCGATCTACGAGGTGGAGGAGGTAGTGTTCTTATTGGCTCAACCTGATTTGGTTTCCAATTGGTCCTTAGCTCGTTGCACTTGTGAGACTTTCTCATCAAGCTTAATCTGCTTTCCAATGCCGCTATCTTGAATAAACTATTTTTCAAGAAAGATGGCATGTCGACTCACAATCACATTGTGGTCTTCTGAAATATAGAAATAGTATCCTAATGACTCTTTAGGATATCCTATGAATCGAGCTCTAAAGGACCTAAACTCTAACTTGTCCGCTTGTTGTCTTTTGACATGAGCCGGACAACCCCAAATTCTGAGATGACTCAGACTTGGTTTCTTACCATGCCATATCTCATACGGTGTGGTAGGGAATGATTTTAGAGAAAACCTATTCAGTAGATAAATTGAAGTTAACAATGAATGTCCCCAAAGAAAATCAGGGAGGTCTGTGAAGCTCATCATGGATCGGAACCATATCCAATAGAGTCCGATTTCTCCGTTCTGAAATCCCGTTGAGTTGAGGCATTTCCTGGTGGAGTCCATTGAGAGACTATGCCATTTTTCTTTAGATAGTCTAGGAATTTTCGGCTAAGGTATTCACCTCCTCGATCTGATCGAAGAACCTTAATGGGTTTTTCAGTTTGTTTTTCTACTTCATGTCTGAATTCTTTGAACTTTTCAAAAGCTTCAGACTTGTGTCTCATAAGATACACATATCCATACCTAGACAGATCATCGATAAAGATAATGAAGTAGACAAAATTGCCTCTAGCCGGCACATCAAATGGGCCGCACACATCAGTATGTACTAGGGCAAGGAGATCTGTGGCCCTCTCCCCATGTCCAACAAAAGGGAGTTTAGTCATTTTGCCTTGAAGACAAGATTCATAAGTTGGATATGACTCGGAAGTCAATGGACTCAATAGCCCATTTTTCTCCAATTTGTTGATCCTATCTTCTGCTATATGACCTAATCTCAGGTGCCATAGATATCTATCGTTTGGACTATCCCTAGGTCGTTTGGCATTCACGTTTTGCTCGATAGTTAGAATAGGTACATCAATATGTAGCTGATAAAGATCATTAATAAGGAAACCATTTGCAATTTTATTTCTTTCATAAAGAATGTTACAATGGTCCTAAAGAAAGGTAATCACATAGCCTTCTAGTGCTAAGCATGAAACAGAAATCAAATTCCTGCTAGCTGCAGGCACATAATAACAGTCTTTTAAAAACTAAGTCTAAACCAGATGGTAATCGAAGAGGGTATATGTTCCACGGCTACTGCAGCAACTCTTGCTCCATTACCGACGTATAGGATCATGTCTCCATCCCTCAGCCTCCTGCTATCCTCAAGATCCTGCATAGAAGTGCACAGATGAGCACTAGAACCAGAGTCAAGCACCCAACTGGATGCAGAAGAAACCAAGGTTAGACTCAATAACGAGCATACCTCCAGAAGGACCTTCCTTCTTGTTCTTCAGGGTGGCCAGGTAAGTAGGGCAGTTCCGCTTCCAATGGCCGTCGCTGTTGCAATGGAAACACTTTCCTTTGACATCGGCCTTTTTCTTCGACTTCTGCCTTCTTCTTCTTTGATCCTTCCATCCTTCTACCTTTTTTGCAGACTTCTTTTTCTTTCCATAAGACTTTCTTTTGGAAGAAGTCCATTTCCATAGCAAGAACTGAGCCTTTAGAATCCTTTCATAGAAAGCTCAGCGGTAACCAGCATATTCATTAATTCGGCCAAGAAATTTTGAAGTTTATGCATGTGGTAATTCATGATGAATTATCCCATATGCATCAGTCAAGGATTGCAGAATAATATCGTTCTGCAAGTCCAAGTCCAACTTCACACCGAGCTTCTCAAGCTCTTCCATGTCCTTGATCATCATCAGACAGTGATCTTGGACTGACTGCCCATCACGCATCTTAGCCTTAAAAAGTCATTTTGTGACTTGATATTTGGCTGCGCGACTCTGTTCACCAAACATCTCCTGCAGGTGAGCCAACATTTGGCGAGCAGTCCCGATATCTTCATGTTGGTGCTGGAGCTCATCAGACATCGAGCCCAACATGTAATATCTGGCCTTATTATCTTCGTCTATCCATTTTTCCAGAGATGCTCTCTGTTCAATAGATGGACGGGCTGGTAAGATGGGAGGGTCCTGGTCCAATACATGGGTTAACTTCTCGAAACCCAAAATTATTTTATAGTTTCCTGAGCCAATCTTTATAATTGGGTCCAGTCAGTCTATGTGTGTCCAGGATACGTGCCAATGGGTTGGACGCAGACATTTTTCTGTAGAGAGTCAAAGATTCTAGTTAGATACTGTAATTATGACTTGACCAATTTATTTAGGAATTTTATTTTTAAACAAATTAGCTCCCACTATTTTTTCGATCCCTACACTCCCTCTGTAGAGATGCAAAAATCTCCACGATTAATGATTTCTAGTGGGTGGTGCGGTCTCACCAACTGACTCATCACCTCACCTAACAGTTATTGGTGATGGGTTAGCCAATGAGTGAACAACTCTTGTTCAATGATTCTCTAATCATGGTGCACCCAAACTTGGTCTCTAATTCATGAATCTCACCGTATCCAAAATATTGATCCACTCCTTAGTTAAGTCAGACCCACCATTTGCATAGACTGGGTTCCTAATTGAGTCTCTCACCGTATCCAAAATATTGAGCCCAACTCATCCTCCAGCCCATAGCATCCAATGCCTAATAGACATGGTTGCATCTTTCCGGTGCAACTGAGCCACTGTATCCAGCCGAGAACAATCAACCCCAGGAAGGGCCCGCACATCTACAATGGTGGAAGACCTCAGACTTAATCTTTTCTTAGGAAGAATTGATTCAGGTCTCATTAAACTAGACTTATCATAGTCATAACAATTATGACTAACCTAGTGGCATGGGTTAGCTCGGATTATTGACCACCTCAGATCAGAACTGTATGTCAACAGATATGGCCAGGTAAGTGAGACCGGTGGAAGGAATATGCCATTAACTCGTACAAGAATGCATTCAGGTCGAGTAGCTTTCCAATTAAAAATCAGTCGGTCGTATGTGCCAAACTTACCTTAGACACCAAATTGTTGAGTCAGAACCAATTGGGTTAGCCTACAATCCAGACTCTAACCTCTGAGCCTAATTAGGTCTTGCTTGATCGTGACTCGATCTTGACCCAGACTTAATCCTATTAGGCTGGTCAATTTAAGCATTGTTGATCCCATCTAACCAACTCTTGATTCGGTTTGATCAACCGCTTAGACCTAATTGAGCTACCCAAGCCCGAACCCAGTATTATGAATATGTCTTAGATCTGAAAATTCTTAATTTTAGATCTAATTAATATTCCATAATCTTAATTTTTAATTAAGTAGGGTTCATAAATAAAATATGCACAATAAATCCTAGGGTTTCAGGATCTAGGGTTTTGCAGAAAGTAAGTTTTGAGTTTCTGATTAAGGACGAACACGCAGCACCCCTACACATCATAAGAACACCCCATCGAATGAAAAGAGAGGGCCTTTAAATTCTTCTTCATTCTTATGACCAGACAGCCAAGAGGAACGCCTTAATCAGGAACATGCAATACTACAAAACAGTTTTAGATCTATATCATATATCTCATATATAAATTAGATCTAATCATGGCATATTTTGCATACATCTCATGTATCGAATCATGCATATTTTTAGATCTAAATTATCTCATAATAACCTAAAAAATTAGATTTAAATTGATCTAATCAAAATAAATTCTAATCTAGACAATTATGTAGAACTATTCTACAACTAGTCTAGACATGCATCTATCATATCTCATATGATGTTTAAAATTAAATAATTTTTATTTTGCTATTTTTAGATGTTATTATAATCATTATAATATCAAAAAATAGTAAATAAATATATCTAAAATAATATTTAATCAAATTAAATTGAAAACATGCAAGACTATTCTATAGAACTATTCTATTTTAGAACTAGTCATCCATATTTTCTAATCTTAGATCCAAATCATTTAATTTTAATTTTTTTTTGATTTTAGATCTGATCACATCTCATGTGATATCTGAAATCACTTATTTTTTAATTAAAATAAATTTAAAATTAGATCTAAATACTTTTAGAACCTTGGCTCTGATACCAGTTGAAGGAAAATCCTGATTTTTCGGATCAAGTTCGTTCAGATCTGATCAGATCAAGAGATGTATTTCAAAAAAAATTTTCTTGATCTAGATCAAATTTAAGATATTTAAGATCTAATTATTATTATTTTAAAAATTAAAATAAATTAGATAAATTAAATCAAATTTAATTTATCTTGATATGGGTAATCCTATTACCCATTGATGATCCTATTTGCAGCGGAAGGTTCTGGATCTAGCCATGCAAGCGCCTGGCCTCTACCGATATCCACTCAAACTGAATCTAGAGATCCTCTTCTTCTCTATTATGCCTCCAAAAATCAGATCTGGATCTGATCTGGAGGATCTTCAAAACTCCTTTTGAAGATCAGCAGTCGTCCTTTGCAGCAGCGCAGCCTTCTAGCTTTCAGTCGCCTTTTTTTGATCTGGATCGCACCAACCAAGGTCCAAAACTCCTTTTGGACGTGGAGAGGAGAGGGAGAAGGTGGGTTTGGCATGGAGGAAGAAGGGAGAGGCAGCCTTGGGGTGTGGGGTTTCTCAAAATTATTATTCAATCATAATTTGAGTTGGGCGCAGGGTCTTATTTATAGACTAACTGTGATCCAACTCCTCTTCTTCCCAACCAATCACAACTCTTTGTGAAATCAGATCTAAATATGATTGGTGGGAATAGAGTCCCTTGGATTCCTCCTTAGAGGGTGCCTAAGATCAGTCAAAGTTGGTTCTTAGGAGAACTCTAATTGGAATCCAAAAAGGAGATGGAGTCCCTGTTCAACAGAGACTCCTAGGCGCCTCCAACTTGGGCACACGCCAAGGGTGGCGTGCGCCCTCTTCCTTGCCAGGTTCTGACAGGGGGACAAACCCCTACCAGCTCTTCAATAGGTGCATGATATGTGGTCAAAAGTCAAAGTATCAATGGTCAATGTTTGACCAATCAAAGATAGACTTTTGACCAAAGTCAAAGAACAAGAAATGGTAGGTGACCAAAAATGGCAGGTAATGTCTTACAAAATAAGACAATCTTTTTTGACTTGGACAACCTCCAGTCAGACCATATGAAGGCCTCTGATTGAGCACAAACTCCTTTGGCTCAGACAGGATAACTTATTTATGATAGTAAAAGAAGAACGTTAGGCTCAATCGAGTGCTAGCACGATTTTCTTGAACCTAATTGAATCTCATTCAGATCAATTGAACTGGATCAGTTCAATTGATGATCATCAAATTCAAACCCTTGTTTGTGTGATCCAGTTAGGTTCAGTTTTGTATGGTAATGGGATATGTCATGATCTCTATCATCGACATCATCGAAACTCCTTTCGATGGATCAGAACTCTTCTGATTCGAACAGCTTAGAATGATCGATCATCTAAATCATTCTAATTGCTCCCAAAATCCATCCAGTGACACCTAGCAGTATATGGTGGCAACCCATCAGAGCTGAATGCGAACCTCTTGGTGCAGCTACCTATGTGATTAAGTTCTTCTATCTTGAGCCCGATCAGATTAGGGTTAAGGTGAACTCGTCAAACCCTAGTTTCTGTCATATGATGTAATCATTCGATTCGAGTCCGATGTGAAAATCTAAATAGAAACTCTTTCTATTATTTCACTCTGCCATGGCCATGGACTTCTGGACTTGATTCTCATGATTATCATAGGGCTGCTCCTCTACCACCGAGGTAGATAGATTCCATCTTGATGCATCCAGTTCCTACAATGAACATGCTATAGCCAACATACACCTCAGGATTTGAATGGCTAGGAGATCAAGTAATGGTGTAGTCAAACTATAACACCCTCAAGGTGAACTGTCGATGCACCTCAGGTCAAAGAACCAGACACACTACTGCAGCATCGAGTCAGTCATTGACGAGAAGGTAGACTCCCTAATGACTACTCGAGGTGGTCACGCTCAGTGCCCTCGTTCTCTAACGAGTACCTATACTCTCGCTTAGGTGTCTCCACACCATAGACTCAAGACTCATCTACTAAAGAGAAGCGATTGTACACCAATCTTTCGGATCAATCACCATCCTCGTGATGATCCTATGGTCGGAAGCATTTTATGAGTTAATAATGATTATTCATGTCTTAAATTTTCAACTCTTGAAAATATGAATTATCATTACCATTAACTCAAAGGATGTATCACAGACACTAAATACATATATGTGATAGAAAATAACCCATTTTATTGATATTAGTCAAAATTATAATTTTGCCCCTAGAAGTGTATTACAAGTGTCAGCCAATTCTGGCTTCTAGGGCACATATATCTAACACTTGCTGATTTTCTTTATACTCTTATTTGCTTCTACATACTTTTAATTTTAATTCATTGTTTCTATTGCACATTCACTTTGTCTACTTTAAATTAAGCATATACTTTCTCTAATTTTTAAAAAAACCTAATTCACCTCCCCCCCCCGCCTTTAGTTTATCTATCAAGGAAACATATAAGCATAAGTAATAGGTGCTGAAGAAACCAAATCACTGAAATCAATAATAAAGGGATATTGATTAATAGCAAAGGCAACATTCAGCAAACATTTTACAACTACTACACCTCACTTCTAGGATCAATGGTTGATGGCTATGTGTAGGTATGTTAGGATAAACTATATCCTGAAATGCCACCCTATCTAATTGACCTGGACCAGCCTTTCACCAAAAAAGAGAAAAGGATAGTAGTGTTCAGCTTAGCTAAAAGATAAAGCACCCAAGCCTGAGGGCTTCCTTGAATCATTCTATCAGAAATATTGGAATTTGTTGATGAAGGACTTCATTAAACTATTTGAAGGTTTTTGGAATGCCTCAACGAACATCAGCCACCTCAACTATACTTACATCACACTGATACCCAAGAAAGAGAATAACATGATAGTTAGAGATTATCGCCCTATCAATTTGGATAATGGGCTCATCAAGATTTTATCCAAGACTCTATGAATTCATCTCAATAAGGTCATTGCATCCTTAGTCTCTAATGACCCATCGGCCTTCATGAAAAATTGAGTGATATTTGAGAGCTTCGCTACCACAATTGAGATTATATCTTTCCGTAAGAGATCCAAGACCAAAGGCCTTCTATGTAAACTTGATTTTGAAAAGGCATTTGATAGTGTTCCATAGAACTTCCTTCTACAACTTCTAAAGAGAAGGAGCTTCAAAGATTATTGGATATACTGGATATTTGCACTTCTTCACACCTCTAGCTCCTCAACTATCACAAATGGCAAGCTAGGGAGATGGTTCAAAAATAGTTAGAAAAGGCCTAAAGCAAGATAACCCTCTTTCAGTACTCCTGCTCTTCATCTTAGTTGTTGATTTTCTCGCTAGAATCTTCAAGATTGTAACAACTGGGAACATTTTCTTCGAGATTGGCCCAGCCAACTCCATTGGAAAATTTCATTGTCTCTAATTTGCTAATGATATACTGATTTTTTGCAAAGCAAGAAGCTTAAGCATTAACATTATATCCTTAAATTCATCCCATATATTTTTGAGCTTTTGTCAGATTTGAAGATCAATTTCAAAAGATATAGCAAGTGGGAAATAACATATGGAAGGAAGAAACTTCAGCTCTACATAGCTTGGATGTACCACTTCAGAATTTCCAATCAAATACTAGGGCATCCCACTTCATATAGCAAGAATCTCGAAATGGTGGTGGAAATTTGTTTTTGAGAAGATTGAAAGGAAAATGTTGGGATGGAAAGGGTAAGTATTGAAGCTCTTGGTATGGATAGGGCTGTGATAATTATCATAATTTAATTAAAAAATATTTAAATATATTAATTTATTTTTTATTTAAAAAAATTAATATTTTTATGAATATTTTATAGTAAAGAAGCTTACCAATACAAATAGCTCGATTTATAGGTTTCAACGCAATAAATTTTACTCAAATCAGAGCTAAAATGAAAAAATTATGAAGCCCAGAAGTTAAAATAAAAAAAATAAAAAAAATAAGATTGATGTACGGTAGACTGATCAATCGGTCCATGGAATAGACGTAGATCGGCCAGCTCAGCAGGCACGACCAATAGGCATGCAACCTGTGGCGAGCGTAGATCCTTAAAGGGTCTATCGCATTTTTATCATGGTTCACAAGGGCATTTTGGTCTTTTTATCGAGCGCAGCAGCTGCTGGTTGGTGGAGGCTTATAGTGTACCCGATCTGTGCATGGTCTATAAGATCAAGCAAGGAAGATTTGCACGATCCAATGGCTGACATCACAGTCGATCGGAATCCAATGGCTGCGAGCGAATCTGAGTTTGAATAAGATTTCTTAGGCATCTTGAACGTGATCAAACGGCATCCAACGGCCAGATCAAAAGATCCAATGGCCAAAATTCAATCTGGCTTGAACTGAAGTGTTTAACAAAGATTTTTTAGCAGTTTTTGAGCTGTTTGATAATAGATCGACAACCAGAAATATTTTTGAAAAATAATTTTTATCCAAACTCAGATTTAAGACCAACAAGGACTCAAAAATCCCCGTTTTTCATCTATATAACCTCTCTTCCTACGCCACAGCTAACAGAGAGCTCCCCTTTGAGGGAAAAACATATTTTTCCTCTCTTTTTCTCTCCCTTCGTATCTCTTCTCCTCTCCTCTCTTCTTCTTTCTTTTTTCTTCTTTCTTTTTCTTTTCTTTTTCTTCTTATTTACTCTGGGAGATCAAAAGATGCTGGGAGCCAGAATATTTCAAATCATGTACAACTAAAGATCATGATTCTAGAATGAAGATGAAATCTTCGAATATGGATTATATTTTTTTTTATTTTTTATAATTTCTTTTATGCAATGAATAAATTATTCTCCTATCCAATCCTAAATTCTATCTTCCATGCATGAGATTTAATAACATACTTATTATTGATTGATATTTAAATAGGTATATTTATAAAGATGGATTATGATCGAAAGATACAATCCATAGTCGATTTAATAGTTTATGTTAGAGAGAATCAGTAAAAGCCATATTACTAATTTTTAAAAATTAAAATATTAAATAATTTATGATTCTATTGAGATGAATCGTGATCAAAAGATATAGTCCATGCCCAAAGAAAATAGATTATAATAATAATTAAATTTTTAAAAAATAAATTTTTGTATTAAAAAAATTACCACAATCATACTAGAGATTGATTCAAAATTTTAGAATACTTTTAATTAACTCTTAAACCATGATCAAACTTTATTTGCTTTCTTTTATTTTAATTTACTTAAATTCAAATTAATCCTCTTTGATCTACTTATTTAAATTTTTATTTAATAAATTAATTTTATTTTTAATTATATTAAATATAACTTAGCTTTCAATTCTTGAGAAAATCGATACTTGACTTACCAACTATCCTACTAAATAGTAAAATCAGATTTAATTATTATTTGATGCTCTAATGACAAGCAGTTAAATTTTTGGCATCGTTATCGAAAAATTATAGTACGGTTGCTTCAATTAATTAAAAATTAATTAATTAATTTAATAAAAAATTTAAAAAAATTATTACTTTTTAATTTTATTTAGCTATTACTATCTTTTATAACTAATTTCTTGCTTTAGTATTAATTTTCTGCTTCTTGTAGTTTAGACTTTACTACTTTTCAGACTTAATCACTTGAATTTACTTTTTTTTGCAAAACTAAATAAATCAAACACTTAAAATCTATCTTTAAAAAGATAAAATTATAAATTCTAAAAAATCACTGACATCTCATAATACTTAATTAATTTAATAAAATTCAAAACATAAATAAAATTAATTTTTAAATATGTTTGAACATCTTATTTTATTTGCATTACATATTCATAATATACTTTAAGGATACAATCTATTAAATAAGATAAGATGGGGATTTCATCATCCTTCCTTAGCCCAAAAACCACCACCCTTCATATTGCATTGATTTAGATCTTAATTTAAAATCAATTAGATATTGGCCCCTAAGAATATTCGAGCTTAATAGGATAAGAAAATTTTAGAGTTCGACCGGATTTGGATTGGTTAATTGCTCGGTGTCTAAGACAAGTGGTTCAAAGATTATGATTTTCAATTAATTTCATTGTTTGGTCTGGCCAACTCAGTTGGTGTCTAAGAAAAGTAACATGCAGAAAATCTTCCACATCTTATATTTACCTAACCGAGTCAATTAGTCAGTCTTGAGCTTGGAGTGCTCGAAGATGATCTTAGAATAGTTAGGAGCTGTCTAGATCTAGATAAATCTTAGGATAGAGAGTTCATGCTTGCCTAACTTATTTACTATTATAATTTAAATTCTAATTAAAATACTCTTCTCTATCATCTCTAGATCTAGGACTCTTTAGGTCTCTCATCTTTAGAATTCTCTCTCCTTATCTCTTTTTTTATTCTTTAAAAATTAATTAAAACAAAATAAATAAATAATTAGGGATGGATTTAGATAGTATATATGTTGATCTATCCTATAGAGTAGACCATCTAGAAACCAATAGAAATTCTTCATATCTTTTTTTCCTGCACAACAAGTTTGTGCAATCTGTTCGAGCCGCACCTACTTTGCAAGAAAATGCCCAAAATAATTTTCTGAATATATGTATGAGCAAGTTTATCAAGATCAAACCCAAATAGCCTATAGATCAGGAAATAACCCATACTTTAACACTTGCAATTCAGACTGGGGGGCTCAACCAAATTTTTCATGACAATCATAATCAGTGATTATCCCGATGCCACAAAGACCCATATTCATGGAGGCACCTTATTATGATATGCCCTATCCATATTATCAATCTTCTCTAAATAATAATAACTCAATCTTTGAAGAGAGGATTCCATAAGCATTAGAATTTACTAATCAACCATTGAATAATCTAGAGGAACAAAGGATTAATTCTTTAGAAAAATATCTAAAAATCATGATAAAGTCACAAAACGATCTTATGCAAACCTTTAAAGAATTGGAGAAGCGAGAGCTTACATTCAATCAGCATGAGAAAAGAGAGTTGCCTAGTCAGCCCGAGAGTGATTCTAAGAGACTATACATGATTAGAAATTTTAATATTTCTATAACTTTTTCTGAACAATCACATATAACTCTCAAAAATAATATGGTCATAAAGTAATCTTATACAATTGAAAAGATCCTCTTAAACCATATCATTGAGGCAGCAAAATATAGGACAGAGCCAGCACATTGGGCTGAACCAATTCCACTATAATTCTCTTTATCTATGGTTAGAGAACAACCTCACAAAACTAAAAAGATGCTCTTAGACCATATATTTGAGGAAAGAACATATAAAAAGGAACCAGAATTATGGAACAAATTAATTCCATCATCTTACTTATATATAGACCCATTCCTGAGTGCCCTAAAATCATCCAGTCCTTTTAATGAGGATGGACAAATTGATGTGATGATGGAATCAATAGAAACTTCTCAAGAACTACAAGTAAATAATATAGTAGAGAAAGCTTCATCCATAATTCTTCTCCAAAATTCATTAAATCTCTATTTGACTCATTATGAGATGGATGATTTTGATGATAATGGATATAATACAGAAGTTAATGATCAAGTAAATACACCCTATCCTAAAACCATCCCATCATCGATTGAAAAATTTGAGCCATCAACTAGCCTACCAATAGCATCCTTGTTAGAACCACCAACTGCTCTAGAATTGAAGCCACTTTTTGATGAACCTATTGATACCCCATCAGTAATACATACTTAGGAAGAACAACTTATGGATGTTCTAAATGCACATAAAGAAGTCGTTGGTTGGAATATTACTAAAAGAAGGGATAACAATTTTAAAACTAATTTTCTATTTTTGGCACTACTTTTGAGGATTGCCTATAAAATTTATCTACAATATTAAAATGATGTATAGAGGCAGATTTAAAATTAATTTAAAAAAATATTCTACTTTAAATCAGAAAGAATTGATGTCTAGACATATCATACCCGAGAAAGAGAGTGGGGTAGATCAAGTTATAGTTGAAGAAATTCAAAACCTACCATCCCTAATCTCGACCCAACAAACATAATTTCTTCCTAATTATCAAAATAATTTTAAATTTTATTACAACATACTTGCTCCATACACCTTACTGATCAGGGCTACGCTTAACCATCGAAAAATATTTCATGAATATTTTTCTGCCATGATGACTAGGCCTCCTGATTGGCCTTATTTTTTTTTAAATCCTGAAGGATATACTAAAATTAATTTTATCTAAAACTTCTTCATAGGATCTGGCTGAAGATGTTAAACTTAGCACTTACTAGGAGGCAACCCAGCTTTTAGCTTTTTGCATTTGAAATTTTTTTTTAGTTTACCTTTCTTTCAAGACTAAGTTAGGAGGAGAACTACAAACCTATGGATGAAGAATAATTAAAGCCTAGATCGAGACCAAAAATATATTAAGTTAGGTAAATTTTTTTCTTGTTATTTTCTTATCATTTATCATATTCTATTTTTTTTCCTTCATTGAGGATAATGAAAATTAAGTTGGAGGAAAAGATAAATAATTTTTTTTTAAGTTCTCAAGTATGGTAATAATTAGTCTTACGTACTTGATTTCATCTTGATTTAAAATTTTTTAGATATTTTAATCGATGATTGATTAATGGTCTAGAGAATTTTTGAAATATTGAGGATTCAATTATTAAAAAAATCTAATAAATAATCAGGTTTAAAACAAAATAAACTTTTGAGTAATTCTAAAATCTTCTTTCAGCCTATATTCAATGAAGAATCTACTTTATATGGGTATGAGTAAAAAAAGTTTTTAAAAAAATAATGTATGAAAAAAATAAAAAAATAAAAAATAAGTTCTAAATATTGATCTTCCACCGAGTAATCGGATTTCGTTGTCTAAGTAAGTAATGTTATTCACATAAAAAGTAGGTAATATGAAAATGTTTATGATACAGTTAGTTTTAACCTATAGCCTATTTGACTCGAATCAGTAAGTCTGAGAGGTGTTCTACACCTAATGTCTTAAAATCAACTAATTTAGAAGTCATTGGTCTAAAGCTCACTACAAAGATCAGATAGAAAGCTTAAGAGGTTAAAACATTATACTAGCTATTAAAAAAAATTTAAGTCCATATTTAAAAAAGAGGATTTAAAGAATAAAGATGAAAAATTAATCAAAAAAAAGTTCTAAATTTTATGTTCTTTACCTAACCACTACTTGAGATAGAATTAATAATTCAATGATGTATTTCTTAAATCTTTGATTAGGTATCAACTGACTTTAAGATGATCTGAAAAAATTTTCACATCTTATCAAATCAGTATATATTTTTAATTTTTTTTTACTCAAGGATGAGTAAAACTCAAGTTGGAAGGTATGATAATTATCATAATTAATAAAAAAAGTATTAAAATATATATTAATTTATTATTTATTTAAAATAATTAATATTTTTATGGATGTTTTGTAGGAAAGAAGCCTATCAATGTAAAGAGCTCGATTTATGGATTCCAATGTAATAAATTTTACTCAAATCAGAGCTAAAATAAAAAAAAGTTATGAAGTCTAGAAGTTAAAATTAAAAAAAAATAAAAAAAATAAGATTGGTGTATGGTAGATCGATCGATCGATCCATAGAATAGACGTAGACTAGCCAGCTCAGCAGGCGCGACCAATAGGCGTGCAACACGTGGCGAGCGTAGACTCTTAAAGGATCTACTGCATTTTTATCATGATTCATAAGGGCATTTTGGTCTTTTTATCGGGCACAACAGCTGTTGGTTGGTGGAGGCTCATGGTGTACCCAGTCTATGTGCAGTCTACAGGATCAAGCAAAGGAGATTTGTAAGATCCGATGGCTGACATCATAGCCAGTCAGAATCCAATAGCTGCGAGCGAATCCGGGTTTGAACAAGATTTCTCAGGTGCCCTGAACGCGATCAGAAAGCATCCAACAGCCAGATCAAAAGATCCAATGGCTAGAATTCAATCCGACCTAAATTAGGATGTTTAACAAAGATTTTTGAGTGATTTTTGAGTCGTTTGATAATAGACCAATGGCCAGGAACGTTTCTAGAAAATGATTTTGATCCAAACTCAAATTTGAGACCAACAAGGACTCAAAAATCTTCATTTTTCATCTATTTAACCCCTCTTCCTACGCCACAGCTAACAGAGAGCCCCCCTTTGGGGGAAAAACACCTTTTTCCTCTCTTTTTCTCTCCCTTCCCTTCTCTTCTCCTCTCCTCTCTTCTTCTTTCTTTCTTTCTTCTTTCTTTTTTTTTTTTTCTTTTTCTTTTTATTTACATTGGAAGATCAAAAGATGTCGGGAGCCAGAATATTTCAAATCATGCACAACTAAAGATTGTGATTTTGAAATAAAGATGAAGTCTTTGAACATGGATTGTAATTTTTTATAATTTTTTTATGCAATAAATAAATTATTCTCCTATCCAATCCTAAATTCTATCTTCGATGAATGAGATTTAATAATATGATTATTATTGATTGATATTTAAATAGGCTATATTTATGGAGATAGATTATGATCGAAAGATATATTCCATGCTCGATTTAATAGTTTATGTTAGAGAGAATCAGTAAAAGCCATATTATTAATTTTTAAGAATTAAAATATTGAATAATTTATGATTTTATTGAGATGGATCGTGATCGGGAGATATGGTCCGTGCCTAAAGAAAATATATTATAATCATAATTAAATTCTTAAAAGATAAATTTTTGGATTAAAAAAATTATCACAATCATGCTAGAGATGGATTCGAAATTTCAGAATACTTTTAATTGACTCTTAAACCATAATCAAACTTTATTTGCTTTTTTTATTTTAATTTGCTTAAATTCAAATTAATCCTTTTTGATCTACTTATTTAAATTTTTACTTAATAAATTAATTCTATTTTTAATTATATTGAATGCAACTTAGCCTTCAATTTTCGAGAAAATCAATACCCGACTCACCAACTATCCTACTAAATAGTAAAATCGGATTTAATTATTATTTGATGCTCTAACGATAAGTAGTCAGGTTAGAATTGGGCCAGGCCAGGCTTGGCTAAGCCATACCCCTATCTGAGCCTTCTCCAAAATATTTTTTTGGATTTAGGCCGAGAATAGGCCTGAACATTTTTTGTAAAATCCATTCCCGAGCTTGATTGGGCCAACCCAGCCAATCATCTACTTGTCAAAAATTTCATTCACTAACCTATTAAGCCTTCTCAGGATTCGAAGGGAAACAAGGAATCAATCTACATTGAAATAAAGTAAAATGGTCACCTTGGCAATAAGATTCCTACTTTATTTTGCTCCCTACTATAGTGGGCTTTGATATCAAACAATAGTAGTAACAGTAGGATAATCACTGATGGAGATGGATACTCCCACAACCCATCTGAAAGATGCCAAAAAAATCTATATTCATGGGTGTTGGTATGGACAATCATCATTAACCATGTGGCATCATCAAAGAGACCGTCATTCCAGAAGACTGTTAAAAAATGATAAGTATCAGTCTCAGATCAGTAAAATACCAATCTGAAGCCTAGTTTAATCCATATCATGGCAAGATGGCATATTGGCTTAGTGATTGGACCAAATCAGCAATAAACTGACGACCATAACATCTAGATCGATAAATCATCATCCTCAATGATGATCTGACTCACTATGAATTGAGATCGGTATTAACCGGACCTAAGAGTGACCGCACAAAATTATACCAGTACTTTATCACTTTAAAAGCTAGTGACAATTTTCTTTTCATAAAAGATCATATTTATACCGATCTCAACAACAATAATCCACCTGAGTAGACACGAGATTAGTTTATCCCTGCCATCAATCTCATTATCTTAAGATCAATAAAACACCGATGTCACCCACTGCAGGTGAAATGCCGCTCAAGTTTTATCATACCGAGATTGGTGAAATACTGACCTCTTCACATTAGAGATCGATAAAACACTGACCTCATCATAATCAAAGAATCGATTGAGCATTGATCCCTCCTTAACCGAATCAAGGCTTATCTCCAGTCGCGTTACAGCTAATTACCACCAAGACGAATGACCAACAGCCATACTCCAGCTGGCCATTCTGTTATAACAAACTAGCAGTCTAACAAACTTTTCTTAAGGCCTAAGCAAGTTTCTCTATAAATAGAGGGGCATGATACTCTTCTGGAGGTAAGTACAAGATTTACAGAGTCCATACTCTACTGAAATCTACTCTCGATTTTTTTACTGGAGGAAGATCGAACCATCCTCTTTACTCAAACTCTCTTTATTATCTTTCAACCTTCTATTTTTACTATCTGTTCACAAGACCTTAGCTGACTTAAGCATCGGAAGATCCTAAATTGAAGGATATCCCATCAATTCTTAAAATTTTTCTTGCATGTTGGTTCTTGATCTACATCAATCCAACCCCTGATCAGCTATCCAGCATGAGATTCTTTCAATGCTTTGAAGTCCTGCTGCAATAGATTGGTGCTAGAGAAAGGACATTTTTATCCAAAATTTTATGAAAATGCTGATGAAAGTGCAGAACCCAAGTCCATCTTCTCTAGGAGCTCTTTCGGAGATGGTTTAATCCCATCCTCTGATGATAATTAATTTGCAATAATTTAATCTTTTGGTGTAGCAGGTCTAGGCCTTTACCAATGTCGTACAATAGCTTCAATAAACAACAAAGTGATGGCAAGAATCTATTCTCCAAGAGGCTGTGTCACGAACTAGCTATCTTCCAACCTTTCAAAAACTTCATCGAGAGTGCCTTCTTGATCAAGAAAAATATTCCTATGAAGCTGAATCAATCTCCTGCAGCAAACAACCATTATAGGAGGTAGATCTAGGGTAGAAACTTTAAGATCTTGAAAGAAAGCTAAAAGAGGTGCAGCTCGAGAGACCTCTCAGAGTAAGAAGGACTTCCACCTCATATCTCCATTCTCTACTAAAATTCTAAATGAATCGGTCCCTTTTCGATTCAAAATGCCTGCACTGGAGCCTTTTGACGATTCCACGGACCCTCAAAACCATCTTGAGGGATACAGAGATGTGATGAGGCTCCAAAGTGCATCCAATGTTCTTTTCTGTATAGCCTTTTCCATCATCCTCAAGAAATCTATAAGGGTATGATTCTTTGGACTCCATCCAAAATCCATTTTATCTTTTGACCTGCTGAGTAAGCTCTTCGTGGCTTATTTTAGGAGCAACCATCTTCAACTAAAGTACTCAGACAGCCTATTTTTTGTAGTGCAATAAGAGAAAGAATCTCTCCATGAGTACATGGCTCATTTCAATGTGGCCATTTTAGACGTAAACAACTTCAACAAGTCCATCACCATGTCAGCCTTGAAGCAAAAACTCAGGAGCTACCGACTGGTCTCTCCCTTAACAAGAACTTTTCAAAAAACTATGAGGGGATGTTACCCCAAATTCGAAAGTACATCCATGTTAAGGAAGAAGAGAAGTTGAGCAAGAAGGAGAAAAAAAATAAAGAAAAAAAGAAGCATCCCCATAAGGAAGAATACGAGAACCAGAGGAGCACTAGCAAGCCACCTCAGAAAAATCTAAGATTTCAGAGTCTTCCCTGAAAATATGATAGCTACGCTTCTCTGTCCGTCCCTTGATCACAGATCTTGATGGAGATAGAGATCAAGGATATTTCCATCACCCTAGTCCCATGAAGGCTAGCTTCTACTGCTAAGCAAGACAAGAATAGATTCTGCCATTTTCATCAGGACCACAGGCTTGATACTGAAGAATACTGTCAACTCAAGGATGAGATTAAGGTCCTAATTCATCGAGGTTATCTCGACAAGTATGTCAAAAATTGAGCAAATCAAGCCCTAGAGCTACGCTAAAAGCCTGATGATGCCGTTGAGCACAACCAACTGACTGCAAGAGTCACTAACATGATCTCGCAAGGTAGCGGACATCGAGGGCATCCAGGAGTCCCTCTACAAAAAGATAGTGCCCCAAAAATATTATTTTTTTTAATGATGAAGATGCCCAAGGGATTCAAACATCCCATAATGATGTCATCATCATTTCTATGATGATAACAAACTATGATGTAAAAAAAATTAGTAGACAATGAAAGCTCAATCGATGTTATTCTATGATGCTCTCTCAAAAATGAATGTGCTGAGTAAATTAAGGTAGGTTGGTGGCCCGTTGATCGGATTTTCAAACGACTCGATAGCAGTTGAAGGAGAAATTATGTTGCCAGTCACTACTAGAAAAGAATCCTATCAGTCAACCATATAACTTATATTTCTAAAAGTCAAGGTACCTTCCACATACAACGCCATCCTTGGTCGATCTGAACTCAACACTCTTAAGGTGATAGTCTTAACTTACCATCTGCTGGTTCGATTTCCAAACAAATTTGGTATTGGAGAAATGCATGGAGATCAGATGTTGGCCAAGCAATATTTTTTGATAGCTTCACAAATAAAAAAGCCAGCCAAAAATCCATCGATCGAAATTTCCGACCAAAGACTTGAAAGTGAGGATGGAGAAAGCCGAGGTGAGTCAGCAGAGCCACTCATCATAGTTCCATTGAAAAAAGATCCTGAGAAAATCATCCAGATAGGAGCTCGGCTATATACTAACCTCAAAGAAAAATTGTTATCTTTTGTTTGACAAAATGCCAATGTGTTCGCATGGTCAACTTCAAATATACTTAAAATTCCCGCTGACGTCATCGTACATAAGTTAAATATTGATCCCAAACACTGATTGATGAAACAAAAGAAGAGAAGCTTTGCTTCAGAAAGGCAAAAGATAATAGATGAGAAAGTCGACAAACTTCTAAAAATAGAATTTGTTAGGAAAGCACGGTATCCGAACTGGATAGCCATTAAAAAGGCAAATGAAAAATGAAAAATTTGCATCGATTTTACCGACTTCAACAAAGCTTGCCTTAAGGATAGCTATTTTTACCAAAAATTAACCAACTGATTAATACAACCTCAGGGCATAAGCTGATAGGCTTTATAAATGTCTTTTCTGGCTATAATCAAATAAGAATGGCTCTTAAAGATGAAAAAAATATAATTTTTATTACCAACAAAGATTTGTATAGCTATAAATGATGCCTTTTAATTTGAAAAATGTAGGTGCTACCTACCAACGTGTAGTTAACAAAGTCTTCAAGTACTAGATTGATCGCAATATGGAGGTTTATGTTGATGATATGCTGGTCAAAAGTATGGAAAAAGATCGGCACATTACCGATCTAGAAGAGACATTCAGGAAGCTCTGTAAAAATTTTTTTTGATTTTTTTATAACTCAAAGAAAAATAGTAGCCAATCCTGAGAAGATCCAAGCACTACTAGAAATGAAGCCCCCAAGCTTCTTGAAAGAGGTGCAATGGCTTACTGGAGGAGTAGCATTACTCAGCAGATTTATATCTAGGTCAGTTGAGAAATATCTTTTCTTCTTTAAAATCTTGAAATAAATCAAAGATTTGAAATGGATAGAGCAATGCCAATCTATCTTTGACAATCTCAAGGCATACCTCAGCTTAGTCCCACTACTGTCAAAACCAGTCAAGGGTTAAGGACTTGTTCATATATTCATCCATTTTACCTAATGCTGTCAACTCGGTTCTAGTCCAAGATGATGCAGGAACACACAGATCTATCTATTACACTAATAAATTATTATGAGATGCAAAAACTCGGTATTTCAGAACTGAAAAAATGATTTATTTTCTAATAACAATAGTCAAATGGCTTCGACCATACTTTCAAACTCACTCTATTATCATCTTGATGGACCAACCATTGAGATCGGTCCTTCAACGACCTGGCACATTCGATCGATTGGCCAAATAGGCCATCGAACTTAGTTAATTTGATATTTCTTATCAGCCAAGACCTTCCATGAAAGCTCAGGTGCTAGTCGACTTTGTAGTAGAATATTCAATATCCGAAGAAGATTTGATCCTAAAAATTCAAAGAGAAGTTACTGGGGATTCTTATTGGCTTTTACATGTGGATAGAGCCTCCAACGCCCAAGAGAGTGGACTGGCCTAATTTTGGCTAGTCCAGAAGGAGCTATCACCGAACATGCTCTGAGATTCAATTTCAAAGCTTTCAATAATGAAGCTGAATATGAAGCCCTTAGTATAGGACTTAGAATAACAAAAAAACTCAACATCAAGAAGCTCAAGATCTTCACTAACTCCTAGCATGTCATCAGACAGGTACGAGGTCAATACGAAGCCAAAAATTCTGTTATGTCTCAATATCTACATAATGTAAAAGAACTATAAAAAAATTTTGATGACCTCAAAATCATTCAAATATCGAGATTCGAAAATATCCGAGCTAATGCACTTTCACATCTTACCACATTGGAATTTTTCGACCTTAACCAAAAAGTATTCATTGAAGTTCTTAAGAAATTCAGCACGAAAATCCTAATGATTGCTTAAGTGAATCATGAACCGAGCTAGATAGATCCTTTAATAGATTATTTAAATAAAGAAATACTACTCAATGATCCTGTTGATTCAAAAAAAATCAAGAGACAAGCTCCATGGTATGTCATTCTAAACAAAAAACTCTATAAAAGATTATTTTCTTTCCCACTACTTTAATGTCTAAGATCCTCGGAGGCCGATTATGCTCTTCAGAAGGTTCATGAAGGAATTTATGGCAATCATTTGGGGGACCGATTTCTAGCATATAAAGTAATCCGATAGGATTATTATTGGCCGACCATACAAAAGGACGCTACCGACCTCATCAATAAATATGATCAATGCTAAAAGTATGCAAATATTCAGCATCAATCAGCTGCTAAACTCATATCAATCATGGCTCCTTGGCCTTTTGCCGTCTAGGAGATGAATATTCTAGGATCATTTCTTAGGGCAGTAGAACAAAGAAAATTTTTGGTGATCGCTATCGATTACTTCACCAAATGGATAGAAGCTGAACCACTGGCATAAATCATTAAGAAAAAGATGCAAGACTTTATTTGAAAGTCGATAATCTATCATTTTGGTCTCTCTCGGATGATTATTACTGATAATGAAAAGTAATTTGATAATGTAAAATTTAAAAAATTCTATTTCAAGTTACAAATCAACCATAGATTAATCTCAGTAGGACATCCATAATTAAATGGAGAAGCCAAGATCATAAATCGGATAATTCTCAGGACTAGAAAATCAAGCTCACTAAAGCCAAAGATCTTTGGGCTAATAAACTGTATAATATCCTCTAGGCTTATAAAACCACTCCCAAATGATCGACTAAAAAAATATCTTTCAAACTCACATTTGGATTAGAGACAGTGATACCTATGAAAATCGGCCTCCTAACACTAAAAGTGAAGAATTTTCACAAGAAAAGTAACTCAGATCGATTGGAAACCGATCTTGACCTGCTAGAGAAAATCAAGGAAAGAGCTCAAATTCAAATGGCAAGCTACAAACAAAAGATGGCCAGATATTACAACACTAAGGTAAAGTTGAAGATCTTTCATAAAGGCAATTAGGTCCTCTATCGAGTTAAAGTTTCAAAATTCTTAAAATAAGAAAAACTCATCTCAAATTAGGAAGGACCATATCGGATTACTAAAGTAATACAACTTGGGGCATACAGAATTGAGAATTTAGATGGTTCAAGTATTCCAAGAACATGGAATGCTAACAACCTTAAAGTGTATCATCAATGAATTCTAAATAAAGACTTTGAAAATCTTGTCTCATTGAAGACATCTTTTCAAAATGTCAAATTCTTTCAGGCACCTCAGTAAAAAACTGAGCAAACCTTTAGAAGGCTCTGCTATACCAAGAAGATAAGATCTTTCCATCTTTGAAACTGATCTTCGAATCGGTAAAGCCCTAAAGGGCCTAGAAGGAGATAAGATCTCTCCACCATTAAAATCGATCTTCATATTAGTAAAGCTCCAAAGGGCATAAAAGAAGATAAGATCTTCCTATCGATGAAACTGATCTCCAGATCGATACTATCTCAAAGAGCCCAGAAGGAGTTAAGATACTTCGATCACAGAAATCAATCTCCAGATTGTAAAGCCCTGAAGGGTCCAGAAGGAAATAAGATCTTCTTACCATTGAAATCGATCTCCAGATCGGTAAAGTCCTAAAGGATACAAAAGAAGATAAGTCTCCCTATCGATAAAACCAGTCTCCAGATCAATAATGCCCCGAAGGGCCTAGAAGGAGATAAGATCTCTCTATCCTTAAATATCGATTTCTAGATCGATGTTATCTCGAATTTCTATTAAATACTGATTTTTGGATCGATGTTATCTTAGATTTATATTAAATATCGATCTTTGGATTGATGTTATCTTAAATTTTTCTTAAATATCGATACCCATATTGATGCTATTTTAGATCTTTTAAATACTAATCTTTGGATCGTTGTTATCTTGGACTTCTATAAAACACCGATTTTCAGATCGGTGTTATCTTGAATCTTTGTTAAAATATCAATTTTTGGATCGAGGTTATTTCAAATTTCTATAAGATATCTGAAAAGAGAAAAAACTGGAAGGCAATCAGTTGGACTCTTATAAGGCAATCTATATTAGTACCTAATCGAGGTCAATCAATGCGAACCTAATTAAAGGTCAATTGATATTTGTGACACGACTTAGAAAAAAAATTGAATAAATCAAGTTACAATGCCTCACATTGGGCCACACCAAATCAAAAAAAATCTGATGTCACACACAAACATGAACAGTTATATGAAAAGAAGATTTTCATTTCATCAAAAAGGTCTTTACAAAAAGTCTAGATTGGGCTGTTATAAAAGATAAGTAAAAGAAAGAGAAAAGAAATTATAAAAATCAAGCATTCGCCTGAGGATCTTCTGCAAGAGCAGATGCTTGATCATCTTCCAAGGATATGATCTCGACAGCTGCGATCTCAGCAAGAACTAGGACTTCAGCAGGAGCTGGAGCTTCAGCAGTACTTAGGACTTCAATGGGAGTAGAGACTTCAATGGGGATAGGAGCCTCAATGGGAGGGCAAGGCTGGTCAGCAATCGCCTTTAGGATAGGCTTCGTGCGAGTGCGAGATTGACCTCCTAGGTAATGCCACTCAAATCTAAGTTAGAAAAGAGCTTTCCAATCAAATTCTTGTAGCTATTGAACCCACTATCGAAGGCCTCTCACGAAGCCTCCATTACCTCCTCCTAAAAAGCCTTTAAAGGTTTGTAATCTTCCATGACTGGTGACAATGACCTTCCAGTGCTCCATGCTCCTCTGAAACATCTGGATGGCCTTGTCCCGAGTAGCCACTTCTCATCTCAAGAAAATACCATCTCCTCCAGCTCCTTCACTTTGGTCTCTAGCTTAAAAATCTTGGAGACCTATTGCTACAGGTCAAGCAACTTTTTTTTCCTTCGTTGGCCTTCCTCTAATTATCCAGTAAGGCCTTATTTCTCTCTTTTATTTTGGCAAACTTCTCCTGAAGTTGCTTCTTCGGCCCTTCAGCGACCTTCACCTCTTTCATGGCTTTTTCTTCCACCACCTTCTGGCAGTCCTTTTTGGACTACAATGTCTCTTCCAAGGACTTTTTATTTTCAGCCAGCCATGCCATGTATTCGATAAATAGCCTGAAGTACGAGGTGGATTAACAACAGAAAGGAAGAAAAGGAATGATATCAGGTCAGTAAAAGATCGACGTAAAAAAAAAGGGAAAGAGTCAGAAAATCTTACATCAAGGATGCTGTTGAAACCATAATTGAGAAGCTTTTCTGGCCCAAGATCCCTCCTATAGGAATGCAAATCCTGCTATGGTATTACGGCGAATAGCAGATCCCTATCGAGCATCATCGTATCCTGCATGGAGGCTTGGGCAAGGTCAATCTTATTGACTGAGGTTGACGGTGGGTCAACCACGAGAATATTCGGCTCCTTAGAGGGCCGAGCTGGATGAGTGGGTGCTGAGGTCGGTGCAGCTAATAGACTAGACCTTGATGGTGTTGTAGTTGAGCCTGACCTCGGACGAGTCACTGGCTCCTTGGAAGATAGGCAGACCATCTTGATGGATTGTTGATGTCCCCAAGATGTCAGAGATGATGTAGGTGAAGAAAGGGCACTGACGAGCGCCACATTGATAACTAATGCCCTCGAGATGAAAGTTGGAGCAGATCGAGGGGATGCCGAGGAGGAGATAACATGATCCTTCTCCTTTTTCCTTTTCATTGGGGGAGGGTTGGAAGACTCTGGCTTTCTTTTTCTCTACTCTACCAGCCTTTTGGGATCGAATCTCATGAATGCTACCACAACCAAGAAAAAATATGATGGTTAGATGAAAATCAAGTACATGAAAATTCAAAGAAAACCTGATGATAAACTCATCCTGGGGGGAGACATGACTGATGCTGGAGTCGAACAATAATTGATCCATCACCAATTGGCTAAGCTTGGACATCTTCATACCTAGCAGCTCTTCAAAAGCCTCCTTGTCTCTAGGTAAAACTTGCTTATAGGAGTTTCAGTTAAGCCGGGGTTTACCCTAGTTAGAACTGAAATCCCAAGGTATATCACAAGAAACAAAGAAAAAAAACTTTTTGAGTCATGGATAGAAAAAGAAAGAGATGGACCAAATTTACAATGAGGTCGGGGTGAGAAGTACCACTAATCTTTCTCCGTGGGATGCTTCTTTAGAACAAAAAATATCCTTAAAAAAAAATCCTAAGCTCTATGGCGGCAAAACTATAGCAGATGATAAAAACTAAGATAATCCTAATAATGTTGGAAGTGACTTGGGTCGGCTACAATCCATAGAAGTCTAAAATATTATAAATGAAAGGATGCAGAGAAAATGTAATCCAGACTGAAGTGCTTCATCGTAGAAGGCCACACAACCCTCAGAAGGCTATGTAACACGATCACTTGGATTGGAGGCTATAAGTTTGAAATTCTCAGGGATAAAATATTTTTTCCTGAGCTTCTCTAGATCATTATCTATTAAGATGGAAGGCTCAGTACTCAGGCCAAAATAGTCCAGAAATCTTCTTACTAGAGACTCTGAACCATCATTGCCAAAGGTACTAGCCTTGGCGACTGCCTAAGATGGATCACCTGTCTTAATCGTAAGCCGGGACTGGGTTGACTAGATTTCATGGTCTCCTGAGATTATCTCCCTCGTCCTACCATCACCAAGAGAAGCGCTCTCGTGGGAAGACATGATTGAGAAAAAGATAGAAGAGGGACAAAGAAAATGAAGGAGGACTGAGAAAGAAAAAACAAAAAAACATGAAAGGAAACCCTAAGCAGAAGGGACCCTAAACCTTAAAATGGGAAAAAGAAATCTACTTAAGAGAAAAGAAAGCCTTCTTCATGAAGTTTGGTGGCTCTCCTCAACTCCAGCAATCATCGGAATGGCCATTTTCTCTGACGGCTTAGGTGTAGGGAAGTTTCTGGGACTTTAGCAGTAGAACCTTCACTTCAAACGAAAAAATAGCAAAATGATAGTGGAACAAACACCGCCTTATATATATAGAAAGAAATAATGGCCCGGATTGATATGCCAGTCGTTGGATTTGATCCACTAATCAATAATCCAGAAATACTACAGAAAGACCGTTGTAGCACATCTATTCTGATTAAGCCAAATAGACTCAATCGGCATGACGGTTTTGCTGGCCAATAGAATGATGACACGTGCCCCACATCGTCTAGATTATAGCAGAACAGCCAATGATGATTTCACACTCTCCCATAATTTCTTAAATGCCAGGTATGGTAGATATGATAAAATTTGTTCAAACGAGGTGGTGTGTAACTTTAAATCATTAACAAATTAAATCTGGTGGCCACATAGCATGATTCTCGATGGAGAAAATTAATTAATGTCTTTTGAAAAATAACTTTCTACACTCATCGCAAAAAAAAATTCACTCCGAGTCTGAAAAGTGGGGAGCGGACAATCATCACTAACTACATGGCATCATCAGAGAGGCCATCATTCTAGAAGAATGCTAAAAAATGACAAGTATCAGTCTTAGATCAGTAAAATACCGACTTGGAGCCCAGTTTAATCCATACCATGGTCAGATGGTATATTGGCTTAAGTGATTAAACCAGATCAGTAATAAATCAATGACCATAACATCCAGATTAATAAACCATTGCCCTCAATGATGATTTGACTCACTATGAATTGAGATCGATATTAACTTGACCTAAGAGTGACTACATAGAATCAAACTAGCACTTTATCGCTTTGAAAGCTAGTGACAGTTTTTTTCATGGAAGATTGGATTTATGCCAACCTCAACAACAATAATCCACCTAAGTAGACACAAAATTAGTTTATCCCTGCCACCAGTCTCGTTATGTTAAAATTGGTAAAACATCGATGTCTCCTACTGTAAGTGAAATGCTACTCAAGCTTTATCATGCCGAGATCACTGAAACACCAATCTCTCTGCGCTAGAAAGATCGATAAAACACCGACCTCATCATGATCAAAGAACCAATTGAGCATCGACCGCTCTTCAATCGAATCAAGATTTCTCTCCAACTATGTTACAGCTAATTGCCATCAAGATGAACGGCCAACAACCATACTTCAGCTGACCATTCTGTTATAACAAACTAACGGCTTAACAAACTTTTTTTAAGATATAAACAAATCTTTCTATAAATAGAGGGGTAGGATACTCTTCTTGAGGTAAGCATAAGATTTATAGAGCTCATACTCTTCTAAAATCTGCTCTCAATTTTTTCATTGAAGGAAGATCAAATCATCCTCTCTACTCAAATCCTCTTTACTATCTTTCAATCTTTTATTTTTACTATTTATTTACAAGACCTCAGCATCAATTCAATGCATGATCAGCTCTCTAACAAGATTTTCTTAATGGTTTGAACTTCTGCTGTAACAATATGATCTTTGCTACAGTTCTCTATGAATAGCACTTCAGTAGGAATAAAATAATATGGCCTGATTCAGTTGTTCTTTTTGAAATGTTGGATGTGGCCAGAGTCCACTTGGGAACGCTCAAGAAGAGCATCCAGAATGTTGATGATTCCCGCTGAGGATCACTTGTCCACCGCGAAGACCGAACATGAGAGGAGAGAAAAAATAAAACCTCTCCTCCTGTACTTTCCTCCATTGCGATCCCATCTTGCGCCAGCAACGCTTGGGGATACCCGCACCGCCACCGGCTCGATAAGAACCCCGCCGTTTGGCACCGACGGGCATGTGATGGAGTGGCTCACCTGGGATGTCAGCGCCTGTGCCACCCCCGTGCCGGATTGTCGGGTCCGAACCGGGAAGAACCCTGGCCTCAGAAGAATGCCGATTTCGCAGCGACGCTTCACTATGATAGGAACAAAACAAACCCTTGCCACCCGGGAGGCGGACAAGGAGCTGCCTCTGGCACAGCCTCTGAAAGGCAACAACCACCGCTTGCTCCAGAAGCTTTGGTGTCGGTACCACCACGGCTAGGCAGTGATGGTGGACAGGAGAACGTCAGAACCCTGGGGATTTTATTGAGTATCATGCTCTAATGCTCTAAGACTCTTCGTGAGTAGAAGGGCGATTTCCACCGGAGCTCTGACTTAGCCTAACTAGCGGCTAAGCGATTGCCGCCTGGCTTGGGCTTGAAATAAATGGGCTGGGGATCTGGCCTCCATTTGGGCTCCAGCCCAGATCGGACTAGTGGTATGTCCGAGTTTGGCTCGAAAAGAAAATGAGCTCTATATCTAATTCTAAAGAAAATACTTTCTACACCATGGGTGGTGTAACTCTGTAGATATCGTCCATGATTGACTTTCATGCGGAGCCGGAGCACGGCGCTCTAAAAATTTTTTTTCTTTTGCTCTGGCTCCGCACGAAAGTCAATCACCACGGGCAGTATCCGTGGAGCTACATCATTCGTGGTATAGAAAGAATTTTCCTTAAGCCTAAATTCGACCTGATAATATTCTGGCCTAGTGCACACTAGATCTAAAGTCAAACCGGCCCGAGCCTATTTCCACCCTTTAAGTATGGATCACTCTGATAAAGATGACACTGAGAGCCATACTGATATTCTAGATGTTTGTGATATTATATATATATTTATAAAATAATATTCTATGGAGGAGTATTATGGTATTGCCAACTCAGCTTCTTAGATAAATTTTATTATGCCACATGTCGCACCACATGTGGCCGCACGTAATTTTTTTTAATTATTTTTTTAATTTTATTTCGTACTGAGAGATACGGATGGAGTGGGCACCGATGGAGGACGGAGTGGTGCAGGTTAGGGGTGGAAAGGGATCGTGGGGTGTGGGTTTGCTGGGGCGGGGGGTAGGGAGAGGGAGGTGGGTGGTGGTGGTTGCGTAGAGCCACAGGGTGCAGGGCACAGGTTCATCGGGGCCAGAAGGGAGGGGGTCGTGGTTGTGCGGAGCTGGGGGGTGCGTGCGGGGTTCGCTAAGGCTGAAAGAGAGGGGGTGGTAGTCGGGCGGAGCCATATATAGAGGGCGTGGGGTTTGCTGAGGTCGGAAGAGGGTGGGGAGGGGAGGGGGGTTGGTTGTCGCATGGAGCCGGGTGCAACGAGTGCGGCATAGATGATGGCAGAGCAGGGGGGCCATGGGCCTCACGAGGCAACCGCAGATCGTCGGGGACGTGGGGAGGGAGGCATAGGTTGGGGGTGCTGTGGGAGGAAGGGAAGGGAAGGAAGAAGGAAAAGAAAAAAAAGAAAAAAAATTTAGAAGAGAAAAAAAGAAAAAAATAAAAAATAATATATTTATTATTAATTTAAAAATACTAATTATATAATAATATATTATTTTTTAAAAATTTATTTTCTAATAAATTAATAATAAAAATTATTTTTAAAAAAATATTATTTTCAATAATATGTTATTATTGATAAAATAATAATAATTTATTTTTATTATTAATAAAATAATATCATTTTACTATTTTTACTAAAATAATATTTTATTTTTTAATCAAAATTATTATTTTTATTATTAATAGTAATTTAAATAATAAAATATTATTATTATTGATTAATAGTAAAATATTATTTTTTGATTAATAATAAAATATTATTTTATTATCTAAGAAAGGAAGGAAAAATATTTAATTTTATAATATTAATAAAATATTATTATTTGATTAGCAGTATGATAAGATAATAACTTTACTTACCAAGAAATCTAGATTTTTTTAAAATATTTTTTAAAAATTATATTTTTATTAATAATTTTAAAGTTTTATTTATATAATAACATATTATTTTTAAAAATTTATTTCAAAAAATTAATAATAAACTACCATTTTTTAAATATTAATTTTTTAAAAAATATTATTTTAAAAAAATATTTATTATTATACAAATAGTTTTTTAAATTAATAATAAAAATATATATTTTTTTTAAATAGTAAAAATATTTTAAATTAATATTTTTAAAATATTTTTTAATATTAATTATAATAAATATTAATATTTTTTTATTGTGATTGGCATCGATGTGTTTGCCGAGAGAGAAGGAAAGCGATGGTGGGATGATACTAGTAGGCGTAAAGAAGATATGAGAAGAAGAAAGGGGGCCAAGGATACGATTGGAATTGGTATTTACTAAAAGAGGAGAGCCATGATGAGGCAGCATTGGCGGATGTAAAAAAGGTATAAGAACATGAAAGAAGAAGAAAAAAATATTAAAATATTATTTTATCAAATAATAAAAAATATAATATATAATATGTTGATGTAGAATCTGGTTGACGTTGGATCGAGCTGAAGCGGAGGAGGACGAGGTCACCATCGGTGATCTGCAAAATAAAATTCCATCCAGAGTCGGTGGTGGTGGCTCCGATAGGATCCTCCGACGATCAAGTCAGCTCTTCTGATCAATAGAAATGGAGTGCTCAGGAATGAGTTCAGCAGAGTTTAGAGGAGGAGAGGAGAGCTTAGAGCTTAGAGTAAGCGTATCTGGAGGGTCCCTTTTATAGGCGAAGCTTGTAGCGAGTTGATGGTGAGAGCTGCAGCTGCCTGACAGCGGGCCGCTCGAGGTCTGACAAAGTCAGTCACGGAGGGAGATGCCATCTGCAGCACTACCTACAACTGATTGATTGTGATAGCCATCATCATCTGGTAGCGGATCGCTGTCGCCTACAGCGGACTGATGCCGACCGTTCGTCAAGATTTAATGATCGTAGCTATGAGAAAGCAGGCATTGGTTGGTGGACTTCGGCATATATCGATTCTATAGGAGTTCGGACTTCTGAAAGGGATACATCTGATAGGATTATCCAGGAGCAATCCGCTGGAGGAATCTAACTGAGGGAGAAGTCCTGGAGAAGTTCGATCGAAAGAAAAGCTCGGAAGGAGTTCGACTCCCATAGGCATCCGGTTGGAAGGGCGCGGAGAGAGTTCGGCTCTGGTGGGAGTCTGACTAGAGCTCAGCGGCTGAGGAGTTCGGTAGGCTGAAGAAGTTCGGCAAAGACTAGGCCGACTGAAGGAGTTCTACGGAGTTCAGCCGATTGAAGGAGTTCGACAGGGACCAGGCAGGCTGAAGGAGATTGATCGGCTGAAAGAGTTCAGCTAAAACTCGTACGTTGAAGCTCTTCTGTGGCTACCGATTATATTAGGCTGAGCATCGAATTGGACTTCGGTAGGAGAGGGGTTTATCCCCAATAATAGTCTCCCCCACTCTCGAGTTTGAAACTCGAAGGAAGGGAGTGCAGAAAAGGCGACTATCAAAGTCCTCTTCTAGGCTCCGTGCCGATTAGAGTTGAAGCTCGGGAGAGATCTCGTCTCTGACCAAAGTTGATGCTGAAGTTGAAGCTCGAAAAAGATCTCATCTCCAGCCGAGGTTAAAGTAGACCTCGTCTCCTATGATTGAGGTCAGAGGTTGAGCACCTCGAGGGCAATATTGTTCCCAACAGTCGAGGCTGACTCGGGGGAGGTCCTATCTTCTGTAGCTGAGGTAAATACGGGTGCTCGAGAGAGATCTAATCTCTAGCTGAGGTTGACTTGGATGCTCGAGAGAGATCTTATCTCTGGCCGAGATTGATGCGGTCGCTTGGGAAAGATCTTATCTCCTGCAGTCGAGGTTGGCCTGGACCCTCAGGGGAGATCTTATCTCCTACGGTCGAGGTTGCCTTGGGGGAGATCTTATCTCCTGCAGCCAAGGTTGATGCGGGTGCTTGGAGGAGAACTTATCTCCTACAGCCGAGGTTGGCCCGGACCTCGGGGGAGATCTTATCTCCTGCGGTCGAGGTTATTGCGGGGCTCGAGGAAGATCTTATCTCCTGCAGCCGAGGTTGGCCTGAGGGAGATCCATCTTCTGTAGCTAAGGTTAATACGAGTGCTCGAAAGAGATCTGATCTCCAGCCGAGGTTGACTCGGATACTTGAGAGAGCTCTTATAATCGAGGTTGATGCAGTCGCTCGAAAGAGACCTTATCTCCTGCAGCCGAGATTGGCCCGGACCCTCAGTGGAGATCTTATCTCTTATGGTCGAGGTTGCCTCGGGAGAGATCTTATCTCCTACAGCAGAGATTGATGCGGGCACTCGGGGGAGAACGTATCTCTGCAACCTGAAGAAAAATCCTAATTTTTTGGACCCAGGTTCGTTCAAATTTGATCAGATCAAAAGATATATTTTAAATTTTTTTCTCTTTGATCTAAATCAGATCTGAAATATTTTAGATTTGATTTTTATTATTTTAATAATTAAAATAAAATATAGATAAATTAAATCAAATTTAATTTACTTTGATGTAGGGTAATCCCATTATCCGTTTGATGATCCTGTAAGTAGCGAAAAGTTCTGGATCTAGCCACACAAGTGCCTGGCCTCTACCGGTATCCACTCGAGCTGGATCTAGATATCCTCTTGTTCTCTATCACGTCTCCAAAAATTAGATCTGAATCTGATTTGGAGGATCTTCAAAATAGCTTTCGAAAATCAGCAATTGTCCTTTGCAGTAGCGCAGCCTTCTAGCTTTCTGTCACTTTTCTCTCGCCTAGATTGCACTAACTTAGATCCCAAACTACTTTGGGCGTGGAGAGGAGAGGGAGAAGATGGACTTGGCATGGAGGAGGAGAGAGGCAGCCTTGGGGCATGGGAATTGTGTGTTCCTTTTTTTATGAGTTGGGCGTAGGGTCTTATTTATAGACTATGCGTGATCCAACTCCTCTTCTTCTCAACCAATCACAATCCTTTGTGAAATCAGATCTAAATCTGATTGGTGGGAATAGAGTTCCGTGGATTCATCCTTAGATGGCACCTAAGATCAGTCAAAGTTGGTTCTTAGGAGGAGTCTAATCGAAATCCAAAAAGAAGATTGAGTCCCTGTCCAATAGGAACTCCTAGGCGCCTCAAAATTAGGTGCACGCCACCCTTGGTGTGCACCCTCCTCCTTGCCAGTTTTTGGCAGGGGGACAGCCCCCACTAGCTCTTCAATAGGTGTATGACACATGGACAGAAGTTAAAGTATCATTGGTCAATATTTGACCAATCAAAAGTCAACTTTTAATCAAAGTCAAAGGACGAGAAATGGCAGATGACCAAAAATGGTAGGTATTGTCTTACAAAATAAGACAACCCTTTTCAGCCCTGGACAGGCTCCAGTCAGACCAAGTAAAGACCTCTGATCGAGCACAAACTCCTTTGGCTCAGTCAGGATAACTATTTGTGATAGTAAAAGAAGAACGTTATGTTCAATCGAGTGCTAGCACGATTTTCTTGAACCTAATTAAATCTCATTCAGATCAATTGAACTGGATCAGTTCAATTGATGATCACCAGATTCAAACCCTTATTTGTGTGACCCAGTTAGGTTCAGTTCTGTATGATAATGGGATATATCATGATCTCTATCATCGACATCATCAAAACTTCTTTCGATGGATCAGAACTCTTCTGATTCGAACAGCTAGAATGATCGATCATCTAAATCATTCTAATTGCTCCCAAAATCCATCAGTAATACCCAGCAGTATATGGTGACAACCCATCAGAGCTGAATGCGAACCTCTTGGTGTAGCTATCTGTATGATTAAGTTCTTCTATCTTAAGCCCCGATCAAATTAGGGTTAAGGTGAACTCGTCAAACCCTAGTTTCAGTCATATGATGTAATCATTCGATTCAAGTCTGATGTGAAAATCTAAATAGAAACTCTTTCTATTATTTCACTCTGCCATGGCCATGGCCTTTTGGACTTGATTCTTATGATCATCATAGGGCTGCTCCTCTACCACTAAGGTAGATAGATTCCATCTTGATGCAATCCAGTTCCTATAATGAACATGCTATAGCCAACATATACCTCAGGGTTCCGAATGGCTAGGAGACCGAGTTATGGTGTAGTCAAACTATAACACCCTCAAGGTGAACTGCTGATGCACCTCAAGTCAAAGAACCAAACACACCACTGCAGCATCGAGTCAGTCATTGACGAGAAGGTAGACTTCCTAATGACTACTCGAGGTGGTCACACTCAGTGCCCTCATTCTCTAACGAGTACCTGTACTCTCGCTCCGGTGTCTCCACACTGTAGACTCAAGACTCATCTACTAAAGAGAAGTGATTGTACACCAACCTTTCGGATCAATCACCATCCTCGTGATGATCCTATGGTCGGAAGCATTTTATGAGTTAATAATGATTATTCATGTCTTAAATTTTCAACTCTTGAAAATATGAATTATCATTACCATTAACTCAAAGAATGTATCACAGACACTAAATATACATATGTGATAGAAAATAACCCATTTTATTGATTATAGTCAAAATTATAATTTTGCCCCTAGAAGTGTATTACAAGTGTCAGCCAATTCTGGCTTCTAGGGCACATATATCTAACAATCTTCCACTTGTCCTAAAGCCAATTGGCTACAAGTCTAAATCCCATCTTCTTAAGGTGGGCTTCAATCTTTTATTATCCCAACGGCTTTATAAGTAGGTCTGCTGCATTATCTGCGGAATTGACTTTCTTGACCTCGACGTAACCCTTCTCGAATTAATCGCGGATGAGGTGGTATCACCGCTCAATGTGCTTGGATTTCTGATGAGACCTCGGCTCCTTAGCAAGGGCTATGGCGCCATTGTTGTCGCAGTATAGAGGAATGGCATCTGATGGTATTACTCCAATTTCTGCAGCAAACTTCTTATACCAGAATGCTTCCTTCGCAGCCTCTGATGCAGCGATATATTCTGCTTCCATGGTGGAATCTGCTATCACAGTTTGCTTGAAACTCTTCCAGCTGACAGCACCACCATTGCACACAAACAGACTCCTAGATGTCGACTTTCGATCATCTACATCGGACATGAAATCCGAGTCTGTGTATCCTTGGACTTGGAGTTCTCCATTACCAAAGACCAACATCATATCCTTAGTTCTTCTTAAGTACTTAAGGATACATTTCACAGAAGTCCAGTGTTCTTCACCTGGATTTGACTGATATCTGCTTGTGACACTCACAGCATGGGCTATATCAGGTCGTGTACATAGCATGGCATACATGAGGCTCCCTATTGCAGAAGCATAAGGGATCTTGCTCATGCGTTCTATTTCCTCAGGTGTGCTAGGGCACATCTTCTTGGAAAGATGAATACCATGTCTGAAGGGTATTAATCCCCTCTTAGAGTTTTCCATACTAAACCTCTTTAGTACTTTCTCTATGTACATCTTCTGTAAAAGTCCTAGCATCCTATTCGGTCTATCCCTATAGACCTTAATTCCTAGAATAAAGGATGCTTCACCTAGGTCTTTCATGGAGAATTTCTTGGACAACCATATTTTGACTATCGTCAATATGGGAATATCATTTCCAATAAGGAGGATGTCATCCACGTATAATACGAGGAAGACAACAGCGCTCCCACTGATCTTTTTGAAGACACACGGTTTCTCTTCATTTTTGATGAAACCAAATATTTTGATCACATCATTGAAACGAGTGTTCCAGCTCTGAGATGCTTGCTTAAGTCCATATATGGACCTTTGCAGCTTGCAAATCCTTGTGATCAGTATCACTGGATGTGAAACCTAGCGACTGTTCCATATAGATATCTTCCTCAAGATATCCATTTAAGAATGCCATTTTCACGTCCATTTGCCATATTTCATAATCAAAATAGGCTGCAACGGCAAGCAATGTGTGGATGGATTTTAGCATAGCCACTGGAAAAAGGTGTCCTGATAGTCAATGCCTTCGTGTTGACTATAATCTTTTGCCACTAGTCTAGCCTTGAATGTCTCTACATTTCCATCTGCATCAATTTTTTTCTTGAAGATTCATTTACACCCAATAGGTACTATACCTTCTGGTGAATCTACCAAGGTCCAGACTTGGTTTGAGTACATTGAGTCAATTTTTGACTGCATTGCCTCTAGCCATTTCTCGAAGTCGATATCTAATATCGCCTCGTTATAGATTTTGGGATCATCACCATAAGCACCATTAACTATGAGGAACATTTCTTCTATTTTCTCTGAAATAATACCTAAGTATCTTTCAGGGGGACAGAAAACTCTTTCCGATCTACGAGGTGGAGGAGGTAGTATTTTTATTGGCTCAACCTGATTTGGTTCCAATTGGTCCTTAGCTCATTGTACTTATGAGACTTTCTCATCAAGCTTAATCTATTTTCCAATGCCGCTATCTTGAATAAACTATTTTTCAAGAAAGATGGCATGTCGACTCACAATCATATTATGGTCTTCTAGAATGTAGAAATAGTATCCTAATGACTCTTTAGGATATCCTATGAATCGAGCTCTGAAGGACCTAAACTCTAACTTGTCCACTTGTTGTCTTTTGACATGAGCCGGATAACCCCAAATTCTAAGATGACTTAGACTTGATTTCTTACCGTACCATATCTCATATGGTGTGATAGGAACGGTTTCAGAGGGATCCTATTCAATAGATAAATTGAAGTTAACAATGAGTATCCCCAAAGAAAATCAGGGAGGTCTGTGAAGCTCATCATGGATCGGACCATATCCAATAGAGTCCAATTTCTTCATTCTGAAATCTCGTTGAGTTGAGGTGTTCTTGGTGGAGTTTATTGAGAGACTATGCCATTTTTTTTGAGATAGTCTAGGAATTCCCGACTAAGGTATTCACCTCCTCGATCTGATCGAAGAACCTTAATGGGTTTTTTAGTTTATTTTTCTACTTCATGTCTGAATTCTTTGAACTTTTCAAAAGCTTCAGATTTGTATCTCATAAGATACACATACCCATACCTAAACAGATCATTGATAAAGATAATGAAGTAGATAAAATTATCTCTAGCCGATACATCAAATGGGCCGCACACATCAGTATGTACTAGGGCAAGGAGATCTGCGGCCCTTTCCCCATGTCCTACAAAAGAAAGTTTAGTCATTTTGCCTTGAAGACAAGATTCACAAGTTGGATATGACTCGAAAGTCAACGGACTCAATAGTCCATTTTTCTTCAATTTGTTAATCCTATCTTCTACTATATGACCTAATCTCAGGTGCCATAGATACCTATCATTTGGACTATCCCTAGGTCATTTGGCATTCATGTTTTGCTCGATAGTTAGAACAGATACATCAATATGTAGTTGATAAAGACCGTTAATAAGAAAACCATTTGCAATTTTATTTCTTTCATAAAGAATGTTACAATGGTCCTTAAAGAAGGTAATCACATAGCCTTCTAGTGCTAAGCATGAAATAGAAATCAAATTCCTGCTAGCTGCAGGCACATAATAACAGTCTTTCAAAACTAAGTCTAAACCAGATGGTAATCGAAGAGGGTATGTTCCCACCACCACTGCAGCAACTCTTGCTCCATTTTCGATGCATAGGATTATGTCTCCATCCCTCAGCCTCCTGCTATCCTCAAGACCATGCATGAAAGTGCACAGATGAGCACTAGAACCAGAGTCAAGCACCCAACTGGATGCAGAAGAAACCGTAAGGTTAGACTCAATAACGAGCATACCTCCAGAAGCACCTTCCTTCTTGTTCTTCAGGATGGCTAGGTAAGTAGGGCAATTCCACTTTCAATGGCCATCGCTATTGTAATAGAAATACTTTCATTTGACAGTGGCCTTCTTCTTCGACTCTATCTTCTTCTTGTTTGCTCCTTCCATCTTTTGCTTTTTCATAGATTTTTTTTTCTTTTTAGAAGACTTTCTTTTGGAAGAAGTCCGTTCCATAGCAAGAATTGAGTCTTTAGAATATTTCATAGAAAGCTCAGCGGTGACTAGCATGTTCATTAATTCGGCCAAGGAATTTTGAAGTTTATGCATATGGTAATTCATGATGAATTATCCATATACATCAGTCAAGGATTGCAGAATAACATCATTTTGCAGGTCCAAGTCTAACTTCACACCGAGCTTCTCAAGCTCTTCCAAATTCTTGATCATCATCAGACAATGATCTTGGACTGACTGCCCATCACGCATCTTAGCCTTAAAAAGTCATTTCATGACTTGATACTTGGCTGCGCGACTCTGTTCACCAAACATCTCCTTGCAGGTGAGCCAACATTTGGCGAGCAGTCTCGATATCTTCATGTTGGCGCTGGAGCTCATCAGACATCGAGCCCAACATGTAATATCTGGCCTTATTATCTTCATCTATCCATTTTTTTAGAGATGCTCTCTGTTCAGTGGATGGACAGACTGGTAAGATGGGAGGGTCCTAGTCCAATACATGGATTAACTTCTCAGAATCCAAAATGATTTTATAGTTTCTAAGTCAATCTTTATAATTAGATCCGGTCAGTCTATATGTGTCCAGGATACGTGCTAATGGGTTGGATGCAGATATTTTTCTATAGAGAGTCAAAGATTCTAGTTAGATACTGTAATTATGACTTGACCAATTTATTTAAAAATTTTATTTTTAAATAAATTAGCTTTCACTATTTTCTCGGATCCCTACACTTCCTTTGTAGAGATGCAAAAATTTCTATAATTAATGATTTCTAGTGGGTGGTGCAGTCTCACCAACTGACTCATCACCTCACCTAACAATTATTGGTGATGGGTTAGCCAATGAGTGAACAACTCTTGTTCAATGATTCTCTAATCATGGTGCATCCAAACTTGGTCTCTAATTCATGAATCTCATCGTATCCAAAATATTGATCCACTTCTTAGTTAAGTCAGATCCATCATTTATACAGACTGGATTCCTAATTGAGTCTCTCACCATATCCAGAATATTGAGTCCAACTCATCCTCCAGCCCATAGCATCCAATGCCTAATAGACATGGTTGCATCTTTTTGGTGCAACTGAGCCACTGTATCCAGTCGAGAACAATCAACCCCAAAAAGGGCCCGCACATCTACAATGGTGGAAGACCTCAGACTTAATCTTTTCTTAGGGAGAATTGATTCAGGTCTCATTAAACTAGACTTATCATAGTCATAACAATTATGACTAACCTAGTAGCATGGGTTAGCTCGGATTATTGACCACCTCAAATCAGAACTGAGTCAACAGATATGGCTAGGTAAGTGAGACCGGTGGAAGAGATATGCCATTAACTCATACAAGAACGCATTCAGATCGAGTAGCTCTCAATTAAAAATCAGTCGGTCGTATGTGCCAAACTTACCTTAGACACCAAATTATTGAGCCAGAACCAATTGGGTTAGCCTACAATCCAGACTCTAACCTCTGAGCCTAATTAGGTCTTGCTTGATCGTGACTCAATCTTGACCCAGACTTAATCCTATTAGGTTGGTCAATTTAAGCATTGTTGATCCCATCTAACCAACTCTTGATTCGGTTTGATCAACTGCTTAGACCTAATTAAGCTACCCAAGCCCGAACCCAGTATTATGAATATGTCTTAGATCTAAAATTCTTAATTTTAGATCTAATTAATATTTTATAATCTTAATTTTTAATTAAGTAGGGTTCATAAACAAAATATGCACAATAAATCCTAGGATTTCAGGATCTAGGATTTTGCAGAAAGTAAGTTTTGGGTTTTTGATTAAGGACCAATGCGTAGCACCCCTACACATCATAAGAACATCCCATCGGATGGGAGGAAAGAAACTTTAAACCCTTCTTCATTCTTATGATCAGACGACTAAGAGGAACGCCTTAATCAGGAACATGTAATACTACAAAACAGTTTTAGATCTATATCATATATCTTATATATAAATTAGATCTAATCATGGCATATTTTGCATACATCTCATGTACTGAATCATGCATATTTTAAATCTAAATTATCTCATAATAATCTAAAAAATTAGATTTAAATTGATCTTATCAAAATAAACTCAAATCTAGACAACTATGTAGAACTATTCTACAACTAGTCTAGACATGCATCAATCATATCTTATATGATGTTAAAATTAAATAATTTTTATTTACTATTTTTAGATATTATTATAATAATTATAATATCAAAAAATAGTAAATAAATATATCTAAAATATGATTTAATCAAATTAAACTGTAAACATGCAAGACTATTCTATAGAACTATTCTATTTTAGAACTAGTCATGCATATTTTCTAATCTTAGATTCAAATCATTTAATTTTAATTTTTCTGATTTTAGATCTGATCACATCTTATGTGATATATGAAATCACTTATTTTTTTATTAAAATAAATATAAAATTAGATCTAAACACTTTAGAATCTTGGCTCTGATACTAGTTGAAGGAAAATTCTGATTTTTCGGATCAAGTTCGTTCAGATTTGATCGGATCAATAGATATATTTCAAAAATTTTTTTCTTTGATCTAAATTAAATTTAAGATATTTCAAATCTAATTTTTATTATTTTAATAATTAAAATAAAATATAAATAAATTAAATTAGATTTAATTTACCTTGATGTAGGGTAATCCTATTACCCATTGATGATCTTGTAAGCAGCGGGAGGTTCTGGATCAAGCCACGCAAGTGCCTGACATCTACCGGTATCCACTCAGGCTGGATCTGGAGATCCTCTTCTTCTCTATCATGTCTCCAAAAATTAGATCTGAATCTGATTTGGAGGATCTTCAAAATGGCTTTCGAAGATCAGTAGTTATCCTTTGCAGCAGCGCAGCCTTTTAGCTTTCTGTCGCCTTTCTCTCGCCTAGATTGCATCAACTTAGATCCCAAACTACTTTGGGTGTGGAGAGGAGAGGGAGAAGATGGACTTGGCATGGAGGAGGAGGAGAGAGGCAGTCTTGGGGCATGGGAATTGTGTGTTCCTTTTTTTATGAGTTGGTCACAGGGACTTATTTATAGACTATGCGTGATCCAACTCCTCTTCTTCCCAACCAATCACAACCCCTTGTGAAATCAGATCTAAATCTGATTGATGGGAAAAGAGTCTCTTAGATTCATCCTTAGATGGCACCTAAGACCAATCAAAATTAGTTCTTAGGAGGAGTCTAATTGGAATCCAAAAAGAAGATGGAGTCCCTATCCAATAGGAACTCCTGGGCGCCTCAAACTTGGGCGCACGCCACCCTTGGCGTGCGC
>QRFJ01000865.1:0-63201 GCA_006176705.1 Cocos nucifera
TTTTTAGCAAGGGGACAAGTCCTCAGGTTTCTTCTATGGGTGCATGATACATAGGCAAATGTCTAAGTATCCAGGGTCAATATTTGACCAATGTCCGAAGATAAGATTTAGCAGGTGATGAAAAATGGTAGATGTTGTCTTAAATTTATCTCATAAATTAAGATAATTCTTTTTTGACCTAGACAAGCTCTAGTCAGACCAAGTAAAGGTTTTTGAGTAAGCTCAAACACATTTGGCTCAGTCGAGATAAGTTTTAATGATTGTTAAAGGAGAACATTAAGCCCAATCGTTTGCTAGCACGATTTTTTTGAACCTAATTGAATCTTATTCAAATCAATTGAATTGAGTTAATCCAATTGATAATATCCAGATCCAAACCCTTATTTATATGACCTAGTTAGGTTCAGTTCCATATGGTAATGGGATATGTCACGATCTCTATTATTGATATCATCAAAACACCTTCCGATGGATCAAAACTTTTCTGATCAAACAACTAGTATGATCGATCAGCCAAATCATTCTAGTTGCTTCCAAAATCCATTAGTGACACCTAGCAGCATATGGTGGCAACCCATTAGAACTGAAAGCGAATCTCTCGGTGTAGTTACCTATGTGATTAAGTTCCTCTATCCTCAAATCGGATTAGGGTTAAGGTTATTTCGTCAAACTCTAATATCCATCATATGAATTAATCATTCGATTCAACTCTAATATGAAAATCCTAATAGAAACTCTTTCTATTATTTCACTATACCATGGCCATGGGCTTATGGACTTGATTCTCATGATCATCATAGGGCTACTTCTCATCTACCGAGATAGATAGATCCCCTATTGGTGCAATCCAATTTCTATAATGAATATGCTATAGCCAACATACATCTCAGGATTCTAAATAGCTAGGAGATCAAGTTATGGTGTAGTCAAACTATAACATCTTAAATATGAACTATCGATGTACTTGAGATCAAAGAACCAGACACACTACTGCAGCTTCGAGCTAGTCATCGATGAGAAGGTAGACTTCCTCATGACTGTTCGAGGTGGTCATACTCAGTGCCCTCATTCTCTAACGAGTACTTATACTCTCACTCCGATGTCTCTACACCATAGACTCAAGACTCATCTATCCAAAAAAATGATCGTACACCAATATTTTGGATCAATCACTATCCTCATGATGATCCTACGGTCAGAAGCATTTTATGAGTTAATAATGAAAATTCATGTCTTAAATTTTCAACTCTTAAAAATATGAATTATCATTATCATTAACTCAAGAGATGTATCATAGACACTTTCAAATACACACTATGATAGAAAATAATTTATTTTATTATTTATAGTTAAAATTATAATTTAGCTCTTAGAAGTGTATTACAAGTGTTAGCCAATCTGACTTTTAGGGCACACATATCTAACATGGTGCTCTCAAGCCTTGGAAGCAGGTGGAAAGAGGGCTAGGAGTGAATAAAATCAACTATCGAAAAGCTTCAGTAAATACTTCAGAAGAGCTGGTTTGGATCCTATCAGAAGAGTCAGCCCGAGCTGAAGATGAGCCAATCCAAATTTTGAGAGAGTAGGCTCAAGTAAAAGTCCAAAAAAGCATATCTGGCTAATACGCTATAAGAGCTAGCTCGATTCTTGTTAGAGCCAGTTTGAGTAGAAGCCGAACTAGCTTGAATTCTGAGAGAGCCGGCCCAAGTAGTGGAATAGAGAGTGATAATTCGGACTCTTATAGGAGATATCACTATCGAGCTGACCCAACTGCTGACCGAGTCAGCTCGAGTACTTAACAGAATAGAACGTAGTTTTTATTCTAGCCTAGGATTGGATTTAATCCCAAGAATTCAGGGTCTTGATTTGTAAGGTCCTGAGGGGGCTAACCTATAGATTAGATTGGGATTTATCCAATGGGTGTGTGCATGGAAGACATGGGTGTATATGGGCTTGTTGAAAAATATTTTCTAAAGTCAATCATCTAAGTGGTAGATGATTGGAATTAATTACTATATGAATTATCTAATAATAATAGTTATTTGGCTGATTCATCATAAAAATTCTATCTTTCTTAAATAAACTCCTAAATTATGATGAAGTTCTTCGAACCACAATCAATTGATAAAGAAAGATTTATCGGATGATTCTTAAATTATTTACGATCAAATGATAAGTTATTAATAAGGATGATAACTTATCGAGTGTAGGTCACTGTATGCCATATGCGTTGGTTGTTCTCATAACCAAGTGGTATGGAGACAATGGTATGGCATTGACGTGAGATGTAAGAGTACATCTGTACTAAACATGACCAATGTAGCACTCAACTGTTAAGAGTAGTTAGCTAAGGCCAATGGATATAAGTGTCCCTCCGACTTGAGATCACCATGGTGACTTGCAAGCAACTCACTATACTTTAGTGTCGGAATGCCTATTGATGCGTGCTAATTTATAGCTATGGCAAGTGCACCGATCGATCAAGTAATAAAGTGAATGAGTAGAGTATCGTCCCTAGAGGATTGGAAAATAAGTACTGAAAAGCTCTTTCCTATGCTTTATTTAGAAGATTGATTTATGAGAATAAGAAATTAAAGAAAATAAAAAAAATAATTAAAAGTTTTTAATTAAATAGAGAGAGTGCAAATTATTAGGGTTTTAAATTCAAGAGCAATGGATTACTAAGATAATCGGTTCACCAACTCAGTCAATACAATATTCAGATTTTTAGATTAATTTTATTTCATGTGATGGTGGAGTCTCCTAATTTATTCACTATCCTTTGGTCCAGACATAGCAAAACTATTAATATTTATTAATTATCCTTTGGTCCAGGTGTAATTTAAATAAATATTAATGCATTAGGTTTTGTGAAACCCTCTAATTAAAATACGCTGCGTCCAAAGCGCACTAAAATTCCCACATGCATATGAATTCTAATTTGATTCATAATACAAGGTATATAATCAAGAAGCATTAACATAGATGTACTTGGTCCGTAACATCTATGTTCATCAGATCAATTAGAAGATGGCCAGTAATCTAAAAGCATTAAGATCAGATTTATATACTCCTCATGAATAAAATTTAAAAATAAATCATACTGAATATTGCATCAAAAGAGTGGCTACACCTTAGCCTTAGTAAAAAAAAATTTAGTTCATAATAACAAGTTCAAAAATAGCAAATAAAATAAAAAGCATAGAGAAATTAGACTGTTTGATTGCTGAAATTGATTGTCTGCTGCTCTTGATGTGGAGAACTTGGTGAAGAAGAAGAGGCTCCTTGAAGAAGAAGAGGCTCCTTGATGTGTCTTGATCGTCGAAGAAAAATCAAAAATCCTTTTTGATTTTCTCACAAATCACTTTTTTTTATCTCTCTCCTCTTTCTTTCTCTCTCTCTTTCTCCCTCTCTCTCTTTCTCCCCGTCTCTCTCTTTGTCTCTCTCTAATTCCTTTTTTTTTTCACGACAACCATAGGTTTTTATAGATAAAGAATTTGATTTCCCCCCAAAATCCATCAAAAACTAGGTTTTAGACTCCCAAACTAACTCAAATTAGGATCTAGGGTAATTTTGACCGTTGGATGGTGATCAAACGGTCCAAAAACCACTCAAAAAGCCCTTAAAATAACCCAGATCAAGTCGGATTTAATATCAGTCGTTGGATCATCCATTGGATCGAATCTGGGCCGTCCGATCACATTGAAATAAGCCTTCAGACCTTTAGTTTTACGTCGGGATGAATCTCGACCATTGGATCTCGATCGAGAGCTGCGGATGCCGTCCATCAGCACCTTCTTCTCGTCCGTCCGATCAAGCTTCAGTGAAAATCGCCCGTTAGATCAATCAAAATTCCCAAATTACCCTCCGTGGATCGTGCGTGAGCTCGGTGTTGCATGGACCACCGCGTTCTTCAGCCAATCAGAGCGCTCCTCTTGTTGTGAAATTTTTGAATTACCCTTCAGATGGTCCACCATGCACCACGAAAAATGCTGACGTCATCCTGACGTCAGCGTTGCGTCGATTTTTTTTTTCTTTTTTTTTTTTAAAATTCGATTCTGGGCTCGTTTGAAGTCCGTTTTGCCTGAAATTTTTTTCATCTGAACCAAAAAAATAAGATCTTCATATTGGTAGTCTTCTTTCCTATATAAGATTAATAAAAATATCAATTTTTAAAAAAATAGATTAATTTATTTTATAATTTAATACTTTTATTAGTATATTTTTACCACTTATCACACCCCCCAACTTAGTCATTGCTAGTCCTTTAGCAATATTTTATTTAATACCATATTTTAATAAGATTATCCATCACAAAGATAAAATATAGGATTAAAGGTCAAAAAAATTTAGAAAATACTGCTAACTAAGCATTGAGCTTCAGAAGCAAATTTTTCAGTCAATACAATTAAAAACTTTCTTAGAGTACATCAAAGATCTATAGCACTTGTATTCGTGATGACTAACTTTAGCATTTCAGTATTAAATTAAAAGAACAAAAGTATCCTCTCTTATCATCTATTTTGGTCAATTTTCTATACATTCTCAATTTTATACTCATGAATTAAGGTAGCTTTCACACTGCCTTTTTTTTTTTTTTTTTTTTACTGTGCTGAGCATCCTGGCCTTTTCTTTACCATTTTACGTGAATTTTCACACTTGACCTAGGTGCAGAGATCCAGTTACTAGGCTTTGGGCAATCCACATATACTCTGTCTTTTGCACTTTATTTATAGGCAGGTAGCTCTTTCCTTAAATTCAAGTTTCTTTGATTAGAATGTATATTAATTATCAATTTTTAGTGATAATTGAATCCTCAGTTGACCTTATAATCAATACCTACTTTGCCTTGTTAGTGTGCATGTGCAATAAAAAGTGCTAATAATCTTTTAATGACCTAAGTAGGCTGCTAAAAGTTGACCAACTAATCTACTTCTTTAACTCATTACATTCATTAGCAAATAATTCTATCTTTTATCACTTATCCAGTTTATCTTGCTCAAGATTTTCTTCTTGACACATGATTTTTTTTTTTTTAATTATTATTATTAATTATTATTCTACATTGTCTTAAAGGAGAAAGAAAAATAAAGGATGCAATAAAGGATAGGAAGGAATACACCTGATTTGGTTCAGTCTGGTTCTTTGGAGCTTTGAAATTTTGCTTGAGTTCTCATTGATTTTTCTGCAAAATTGAAAATACACACCAGAGCAGTAAAAGAGCAACAACAAATTACTGAAAAATAAAAGAAAAGAAAAATGATCAAAACTAAAAAGAAAAGAAACAACCTATCTAGTAGTTCTGATTTATAGTCTTCAGCTTGACTTTCTTTAAGTTCTAAAGTGGATCAATCTGGTGCCACTTCAATTGGAATACTTTCATGTTTGATCGAGTCTTCTTTTAATTTGACATTGCTCGCTTTTGTAGTCTCAAACCTATTTTCTACAGAATTCTCATATAATGAATTATCAATAATATCAATTAAAAAATAAGTTTGATTATCATCAGGATGTTTAGTATCTTTAAAAATATTAAAAGTAACTTGTTCGTCTTGGACTCTAAGAATTAATTTTTCTTGTTGAACATCTATTAAAGCTCCTCCAGTAGCTAAAAAGGGTCTTCCCTAAAATAAGGGGTACATCATAATCTTCTTCCATATCAAGAACAATAAAATCAACAGGAAAAATAAACTTGTTTACCTTTACCAAGACATCCTCCACTATACCTCTTGGATATTTAATGGATCTATCGGCTAATTGAAGAGTAATAGTGGTAGGCTTTGGTTCTCCTAGACCCAATTTCTTGAAAATAGAAAAAGGCTTGAGATTAATATTTGCTCCTAAATCACATAAAACTTTATCAAAACTACAATCACCAATAATGCAAGGGATAGTAAAACTCCCTGGATCTTTTAACTTCTATGGTAATTTATTTTGAAGTATTGCTGAGCATTCTTCATTCAAATTTATTCTCTCATGCTCCTTCAGCTTTTTCTTATTTGTTAAGATTTCTTTGAGAAACTTGGCATACCTGGGCATTTGAGTAATAGCATCTACAAAAGGAATATTAATATGTAAATTCTTTAAAATTTTGAAAAAGTTAGAAAATTCCTTATCTGGATGCTGTATTTGTCTCTCTGGGAATGGTAGTGGTGGCACGTAGGGCTTCACATTTGGATCAGCAAACCGTATACCTGGAGACCATCCATCTGCTGGTTGTTTTGGTGACTGACGAATTTGAGTTGATGGTTCCTTATTTGTAGTTGGCTCTTCAGTCTCATTCTTCTGATGTGGCTCCTCCAGCTTTGTACCACTTCTTAAGGTGATAGCATTGACTTGCTCCCTTGGATTTGTCTCCGTATTGCTTGGCAAAGATCCTTGAGGTCTCTCGGAGATTATCTTAGCCATTTGACCTATTTGCATCTCCAAGTTTCGAATTGCTGCTGTTTGGTCCTGCCTAAGTTTGGCTTCCAAATTTTTTATAGTTGCTTCTTGGTTTTGCATAAATTTAACCATCAGCTCTTCCATGTTGGACTTCTTTTCAGGTACTTGGAATCCCGGGGGTGGTTGTTGTGCTGCATTTTGATTGCTCCATGAGAAATTTGGATGCTGTCTCCACCCTTGATTGTATGTGTTGGAGTAGGGATTGTTTTGTTGCGGCCTGAAAAAATTTTCAATATAATTAGCTGTATCAGTTGTTTTAGCAAAAGGATTACCTATCTGGCAATTGCTCGTATCATGTCCTCCTCCACACAGGTCACAAGTAATGCTCTGAACATGCATAGCTGTTCCCTTCAAGTTGTTGACTTCGGCTCTAAGGGCTGCAATTTCAGCTAGTAAGGTTGGCACGCAATCTACTCCCTGCACAGCTGCTAGTCTTTTTGGCATCATGCGCTTTGTTTGCCATTGATAGCTATTTGATGCCATCTCATCGATCAGATCGAATGCTTCTTCCTCTGTTTTTCGGTTAATGGTTCCTCCTCCTGCTGCATCAATCATAGAATGATTAGTAGGAGATAAACCATTATAGAAAGTTTGTACCTGAAGCCATACGGGTAGTTGATGATGTGGACATCTCCTCAGCAGTTCCTTGAAATGCTCCCAAGCCTCATATAGTGTCTCCATGTCCATCTGCATAAAAGAAGTGATATCGTTGCGCATCTTAGCAGTTTTGGAAGGTGGAAAGTACTTGGCTAAGAATTTTTGGGCTAGGACATCCCAAGTTGTGATAGAACCTGCAGGAAGAGAATGAAGCCAATTTTTAGCTTTATCCCGTAAAGAGAAAGGAAATAACCTTAATCTAATAGCATCATCCGACACCCCATTAATTTTAAAAATATCGCAAAGTTCAAGAAAATTAGAAATATGGGCATTCGGATCATCATGCATGTGTCCACTGAATTGGACAGTTGATTGAATCATCTGGATCATCGTCGGCTTTATTTCGAAGTTGTTTGCTCGTACAGGCGGTCTCCTGATGCTCGAAGCTGCATCAGCTATAGATGGTGTGATGTAATCATTTAATGAACGATGTACTAGTCGAATAGCTTCATGCTGTCCTTCAGTCGCCATATCCACTCCTAGATTGATGTCGTTAGGATCTTCAGCTGCCATGTTTCTCTCTTGTTGTAGTCTTCTAATGGTTCTTTCAATTTCTGGATCTAAAGGTAGTAAGTTACTATGTCCAGTACGTGTCATGCACAATTTTTTTTTTTTTATAATAAAAATTAAAAATAAATTTCTAAAGTAAAGCTAGGATCAAAATTTCAATATTGTTTTAGACACAATCCCCAGCAACGACGCCAAAAACTTGATGCGTGCTAATTTATAGCTATGGCAAGTGCACCAGTCGATCAAGTAATAAAGTGAATGAGTAGAGTATCGTCCCTAGAGGATTGAAAAATAAGTACTGAAAAGCTCTTTCCTATGCTTTATTTAGAAGATCGATTTATGAGAATAAGAAATTAAAAAAAAATAAAAAAAATAATTAAAAGTTTTTAATTAAATAGAGAGAGTGTAAATTATTAGGGTTTTAAATTCAAGAGCAATGGATTACTAAGGCAATCGGTTCACCAACTCAGTCAATACAATATTCAATTTTTAGATTAATTTTATTTCATGTGATGGTGGAGTCTCCTAATTTATTCACTATCCTTTGATCCAGGCATAGCAAAACTATTAATATTTATTAATTATCCTTTGGTCCAGGTGTAATTTAAATAAATATTAATGCATTAGGTTTTGTGAAACCCTCTAATTAAAATACGCTGCGTCCAAAGCGCACTAAAATTCCCGCATGCATATGAATTCTAATTTGATTCATAATACAAGGTATATAATCAAAAAGCATTAACATAGATGTACTTGGTCCGTAACATCTATGTTCATCAGATCAATTAGAAGATGGCCAGTAATCTAAAAGCATTAAGATCAGATTTATATACTCCTCATGAATAAAATTTAAAAATAAATCATACTGAATATTGCATCAAAAGAGTGGCTACACCTTAGCCTTAATAAAAAAAAATTTAGTTCATAATAACAAGTTCAAAAACAACAAATAAAATAAAAAGCATAGAGAAATTAGACTGTTTGATTGCTAAAATTGATTGTCTGCTGCTCTTGATGTGGAGAACTTGGTGAAGAAGAAGAGGCTCCTTGATCGATGTCTTGATCGTCGAAAAAAAATCAAAAATTCTTTTTAATTTTCTCATAAATCACTTTTTTATCTCTCTCCTCTCTCTTTCTCTCTCTCTTTCTCTCCGTCTCTCTCTTTGTCTCTCTCTAATTCCTTTTTTTCTCACGACAATCATAGGATTTTATAGATAAAGAATTTGATTTTCCCCTAAAATCCATCAAAAACTAGGTTTTAGACTCCCAAACTAACTTAAATTAGGATTTGGATAATTTTGACCATTGGATGGTGATCAAATGGTCCAAAAATCACTAAAAAAGCCCTTAAAATAACCCAAATCAAATCAGATTTAATATCAGCCGTTGGATCATCTATTGGATCGAATCTGAGCCGTCCGATCGTGTTGAAATAAGCCTTCAGACCTTTAGTTTTACGTCAGGATGAATCTCGACCATTGAATCTCAATCGGGAGCTACGGATGCCGTCCATCAGTGCCTTCTTCTCGTCCGTTCGATCAAGCTTCGGTGAAAACCGCTCGTTAGATCAATCAGAATTCCCAAATTACCCTCCATGGACCGTGCACAAGCCCGGTGTTGCATGGACCGCCGCGTTCTTCAGCCAATTAGAGCGCTCCTCTTGCTGTGAAATTCTCGAATTACCCTTCAGATGGTCCACCGTGCACCGCAAAAAATGCTGACATCATCCTGACGTCAGCGTTGCGTCGGCGTTTTTTTTTTTTTTTTTTTGAAATTCGATTCTAGGCTCGTTTGAAGTCCATTTTGCCTGAATATTTTTTTTATCTGAACCAAAAAAAATGAGATCTTCATATTGGTGGCCTTCTTTCCTACATAAGTTTAATAAAAGTACCAATTTCTAATAAAATAGATTAATTTATTTTATAATTTAATATTTTTATTAGTATATTTTTATCACTTATCATCTGTATTTCTAATATTGGTTTGAAAGATTTTTGGATATAGTCAAGTACTTATAAAGTTGGTGTGTGAGTCAAGATGGGATTAACTACTCCTGATTAGCTTCAGAAAGAGAATGTCTTGTTATGTTTCAATTTAGCAAAACCTAGGCCTGGGTAATCCTCGTAAGGTATCATGAGATTTGCAAAATCTTGAGGCACAATAGAGATGACTTGTGTGAGTGTTTAACAACATACTCAAAGTCATCTTGAGCATTATTGGTCATAGGGATGAATTATATGGTAACCATGGGCTAGGGTTCTAAGAATGTTGCTTTGCATATATTCAACCTATCCAGATGTCGGAAATCATTACTAGATGATAACTTTAATTGGTACAGAAATTAGTTTCTATGCTACCAACTTAGGTTCGAATCTATGGGGTCATACACATTAGAGCTTGTAATCCGATCAGATAGTTAATCGATGATTGAGAATCATTCTAAGGTCAATCCATCAATATGATTGGTGTTTGACCTGATGCAAGTGTTGCAGGAGGATCGATTAGTAATTGGATTGCTAATTAACTCAATTTGATTGAACAATCAGACTGAGATCAATTCTAACTAAATTAGATTCAATTAGAATTAATTTGTACTTAATTAGATTAGGTTTAGTTGGTTTATTGGATAAGCCAATTGCAAGAAAGAATAATTTCTTGTTTGACTAGGACTTGGGTATACCTAATTGATTTAGGATTTAAATTAAATTTAAATCTTGATTTAATATGATTTAATTGAGTTCCTAGTTGGACTAGGATCATTATTAATTGGGTTGCATTTAATCTGATTTAAATGAATTTAAACTAGGTTCAAACCTATTTTTACCTAGTTAAACAAAAGAAGCCCCAGTTGGACTAGGACTCTCTCTTGTTCTCTTGCACCTAATAAAGCCCACACTCAATATTTAATTTTAGATTTTTTTATATTTTTTCATGCCTAATAAGCTTCTCCATGCCTCATAATTCCAATGTTTGGGAGTTTGTTTTGATTTGGTCAAAACATAGTAAGATGTTATCCCTTGAAAGAGCCATTGAATCAAAACTACTTCCCTCTTATGCACCATAATTCTCCATGCCCCATATTTTTGTGCACCAATTTTTTGGGAGGTTCCATGCCATTTTCCCTTTCTTTTCACCATGAATAACTCACCAAAAAAGATTGGGAGGCGTCCAAGGGTTGGACGTCTCCAAAGAATCCTTGTTTGACTAGGTCTCTTCACCTAGTCTTCCTAAATTGGTGGCACCCCTTATTCTTTAGAGGGAGGACGTGATAAATCCCAAAAAAATTATGAAAAATTAGAGTAAAATGAGGTGAAGGTGTGGGTGGTTTGTGGTGCCAAGATTCTTAGAGAAGAGTCTTCAACTAAGACATCAAAGGTTGATGTCTTGAAGAGACAAGGTAAGAGAAGATTGTCTTCTCTTCATTTTTCTTTTATGTATTTTTCTCCTCTTATTTATTCTTTGTAATTTTTATGTGATAAAAATTTGAGAGAGATAGGAATAGGGCATGGGGATAAGTGCTCTAAGTTGTTGGAGCATGATGTTCTTTTTGGACATAATTTAATCATGTCCTGATTAGAGAAGGAGAAGAGAAGAAAGGTCTTCTCTTAGAATTTTTTTGGAAACTTTTCTTCAATTTTTTATAAAAATTTTATATGAATAAAATAAAAAAATCTTAGATCTGAAAACTTAAAAAAAATTCTAGAGGAGAAGGACTCCTCTTGTCCTAGCATAGAGATGCTCTCAGGATATCAACCATTGATGTCCTAAAGGAGAAGACTTGTCTTCTCTTAGGATTTATTTTTTTTTGTTTTATTTTTTGATTTATGAAATATTCAAGGATTGGATTTCTCTCTTATTCTTTCTCATGTTCTTCATCTCTTGGAGTGTCCAAAAGATCCGAAGAACATGTATTTGATTAACCATCAGGAGGGATCCACTAGAAGCTAGCACTTCGACTGAATCTTCGTTCGACGAACCTTCGATCTATGTTACAGGTTTGTGTGGATCACCTGTAGAGGTCGGACACGTGTGTGGCTCTAAAATCAATAACAAAAATTAATCATGCTATTCTCGACCCGTGCAAAGGTAAGAGATTTGATCTCTTGGTAACCTAGATATGATCTAGAGTTAAATCTAGAATTATTCTAGATTTAGGTATTGATATGATCAATACCACTTATGATTAATTTAATTTTAGATTTATATTTACATCATCATATGTTATAGATCTTTGATGTAGGATTTTGTAATTTGATTACATACATATTGTAGATTAAACTGTTTAATCTATATCTTCCACTATGTATTATTTCAAAAATATTTTGAAATCTATGCATGAAACCCTGCATGTTTTTCAATAGTGGTATCAGAGCCAGTTCTTTTATAACATATTCATGTATGCTTAAGAATAAATTTAAAAATTAAAATTAATTAAATATCGTACATACTGTCATAAGATTGTCCTGTTGTAAGGTTAATCCCTTATAATGAAAAAGTTGTCTTAGTATGTGCTGATCTAAATTTGAATCATGAACAAGTTAGATTAGATTTAAGCAAATTCATAATTTAATTTTTTAATTTAAATCTAAAATTAAATATATATTAGATTTATTTTAGATTATTTAGATTAGATCTAAATAATATTATGATTGCACATACTGCCATAAGGTTGTCCTGCTATAAGGTTTATCCCTTACAGTGAAAAGGTTGTCCTAGTATGTGCTGATTCAAGAAACCTAAATCATAAATATGTTAGATGAGATCTAAAATAATTTATAATTTATTTTTAGATTTTAAATCTAATATTAAATAGTTTATGATCTAATTTTGATCATTTAGATGAGATCCATGTGATATAATTCATGTTTTGATCTAGATCTTCATGTTGCATGTTGATATGTAGATTCATTTTTGAATCTAGTTTGCATATGTATGATATATAAATTTTATAGAATTTAAATTATGAACTTATTTTTTGCAAAATTCTAGATTCAAAATCCTAGGACATGATTGAAACATTGAAATAAATCAGATCTAAAACTATCATTTGAATTTGATTCAAAGTAAAGTATTTATAATTTAAAAATATTTTAAATAATAAAATTAAAAATTAGTTCTGAGGTTTCATAAATCCATACTCATAAGCTTGAACTTAGTTGAGAATTAAGTGATTATTTAAGATCTAGATTTATGATTTGAAGATTCTAAGATAATTTCATAAAACATGGGTTAAAGAAAAATGGGTTAGCTTTGATCAGATCCTTAGCTGTGTTAGACCTAGGATTAAATTAAATATAGACTCAGTTAAGAAATTGATCAAACCTAATTAATAGTTAATTAGGATTACATCATTTCTTTAGATCAATTCAATAGTTATAGTTGATCAAAGTCCATACATCTAACAAATGGATACTGATCGTGGCTCAGTAGTCGAGCCCGAGTCTTTAGGCAAATCAAATCAAAACTAATAAATTAATTGATATCTAAGATAAGTCTCGCATCCCAGACTAGTCGTTTTTAATTGATAGCCTGCTTACTTGGCCATTTCTGATGGTATCTAAGGCAAGCCTTGGCAGACCCTCACATCTATCTCACTTACCTGGCCAATGTGGTTAATCAATTTTTGATTAGGTTGCTTATTGATTCATGCTAACCCATGTCACATAGAAAATTAGTGAGACTGATTTTACTTAGTGAGATTAATCTAGGTGCCCATGGACTAAAATTGATCCTAGTCTTTGTCGATGACCTGCGATGTCAGTGGGAGGACTTAACTTGGTGAAGTTAGTGGGAGCAATTTGGTTCATATCCTTTCTATCCTTAAATTACTAATAATTTAAATTCTCTAAAATTATAGGTCCTTAAAATGATAAAGTTATGAAAATAACTGAGTCATAGCCTTTCATTAAGGTGTTTGATAATGAGTCCATTAACTCAATAATCATTACAGGCTCAAAGGTTTGGTGCTTATTGACTAATGAAATTATCATCCATCATATGATGACTTAGATGTATCTCTCTAATGATGGTTAGGTTGGCTAACCAAAGTTGGACCTAATCATTCGTTGGTTAGATGCACCAAGTATGATCATGTTAATGGTTGAACCTAATCGGATCCTTATAGTGTAGGCCAAAGCCTACTGATTAGGTTTCTAGGATAAAATTAAATTACTAAAAATTATTTAGAGAAATAATTGATTATGAACCTATCCTTAGATGTACATGAGTTAGCCAACCAAAGTTGGGCTCGTATGCAGTCTATGAAGATTTTAGTACCTACTAGAAAATTCAAGTAATTTCTCAAATTGATGGTAGAGGCTATTAGTTTGAATAAAATAGTGGAAGAACCTTAAGACTAAAGTTTAAGTCTCTAGGCTTAACATAATTCATATACAATAGGTCATTGTACTCTTTTCTCATAGAATAAGGCTAAACCCTAATTGCTCCAATCATTGTTAGACAATAATGACTTATGGGATCCAACTTCGATAATTAGTATCGAAAGTTGAATTTAGTTCAGTAATACGAATGAGTTCATATTGGGGCTTCAATGCTCAATCAAAATAATTAGTCCAAGGTTAACCTAAATCAGGTATAGTACTTCTAATATTAGAAGCAGGATCATAAAAAGAAGATTTATCTTGCTTCCCTTGACCATAATAGGCTGAATAAGAGAAAGGAGCAAAAGTTGCTCATTAAGGATATTATATGATAAGACCTTAAAATTTTTCTATATATAATTCTACTACATGGGTATTAGATGCTGGTAATCTTATACAATTTATTGCAAAGACTATAAGTAAGTGGGATATTTGAAAATGATGAGAAATATCTGAACGTTGGGGATGGAAGTCTTATTCCAATCCTAGCTTTAGAAATTATTAAGCTTATTTTCAATAGATGTCATTTTGAGTGATTGTCACTATTGTCCATCATTTATGATAAATGTGATCTTTGATGGCCTTTTGGTCAGAGATGGTTATCATTTATCAATAAAAATGATTATTATGATATTATTATGAATAATATTATAGTAATACATAAATAATAAAGAAATGATATTTAATATTTATACAACCTGTTAAGTGTAATGTACACACCCAAGTTAGATTATGTCATGGATATCTACCTTTGGCATTATAGGCTTAGTCATCTTGATAAGAATAGGATAAATGGGTTAGCTTGAGAGAAAAATCTCGACATCAATGATTGTGAATCATTGATAGCCTGTGAATCTTGTCTTCCTGAAAAGATGACAAAGTCATCTTTTACTAGAGAAGGTGAAGAAGCCGATAAAGTTCTATGTCTCATACATAGTGATGTATGTGGACTTAAGAACTTAAGTGCCAAAGAAAGATATTAATATTTCATTACAGATGATCTATCTGGGCATGGGTGCGTCTGGCCTGAATCATTTGAAATGTTCAAATGATTCAATAATGAAATAGAAAAATAAACTAGATAAGATATTAAAACTCTTCGATCAGATCGAGGAGGAAAATACTTATCCAGTAAGTTTGTGACATATCTAGAAGAGAATAGGATTCTCTCTTAGTAGATTTCTTTTTGGAATATAGTATATCTGAAAGAAGAAGTTGAACTTTGTTAGACATGGTTCAATCCACGATAGGGTTCACTTATCTGCCTACTTCAGGGTTGTGCTCTTGTGGCTACTAGTTTTACTCTGAATATATACCAAGTAAATTTGTTGATGGATCGGGCATAGACGTAGACTCTCTCATCTTTGGGTTTGGAGTTGATTGACCTATGTTAAATATTTGCACATAGATAAACTTGGATCCTGATCCAATAAGTTTTTAAGGGTTATTAATTCTACTATGCTAAAGAATATAAGATGTTCATCAGCAGTAGCGCATTCTTTTTGAAAAAAGGTTTCTTAGATAAGAAACCGATGCCTGTCATGTTGAACTTATAAAAGTTTGATTGGTAAAAAAGAACAAACATTATCTGATAAGCCTATAGAACCAGATTTGATCAGATCAAATCTGGAGCTCATTAAAGTATCACCTTTAAGGAGATTCGGTAGAGTACTGCGTTAGCCAGATTGATACTTCAGTATCTAGGTCTGGGATGGTGATCCTATTGAGCTTGATGAGAACAACAAAAATCCGATCACTTATAGGGATACAATGTAGTGGCCCGACTCTGAGAAGTGGCTTTGAGCCACATGATCCAAATTGAAGTCCATGGAAATCAATAGTGTATGGACACTAGTTGATTCATCTGAAGGGATAAAACCCATTGGGTGTGAATGAATTTTCAAAAAGGATCAGAGTAGTGTAGACGGGAAGATAAAGATCTTAAAGCCCATTTGGCTATTACCTCAGAATTCGAACATATATTTTGAACGTATGCCTTTGTTATAAACAAAGATAAATCTTGCATTTACAATTGGGCAAAATATTTTGTAGTGTTATTCCTTGTGTTGTTTGAGAATGAAATTCTCTAAATCGAAAATGGCATTCCATCATTGCAAGGAATAAAGGTTTACCTGTCATCTTATTTCTCCATGTACAAGACTAAGACATGGTATACTCACTAGAGGTGGTGAGCAGACACCAGTCTGATCCAAGTGAGAGCCACTGAACTATTGTATAGACAATCCTTAAGTATTTGAAAAATATTAAGGTTCAGTGACTCAAATATGGAAGTACTGACTTAAAACATATGGATATTTTAATTTCAATCAAAATAAGATGACAACAAGAGAATGTTGGATCATACCCTAATTATAGGAGTAATTTGCTGGAAAGGTTCCAAGTAGTATACTTTAGCCTATTCAGTTAGTGATGTAGAGTACATTATGGCATATGATGCTGCTATGTAAGTTACGTAGTTGCTGAGATTCATTAGCAAGTTGGGAGTAGCACCCTCTACCAATGGTCCAGTCCCATCGTAGTACTGGAGCTATAGCTCAGGCTAAAGAAAAAAGGACAAGTATATTCTACATCGCTTTCACCTTAGATATTAGATCTGGATGACGTCGATCTTTAGAAGATTGATGTAAAAGAAAAAGTTGACTGACCCATTTGCTAAGGCCTCGAAACTAAGAAGTTCTACGAACTTAATGGAAGATAGGATATTTGATATCATTCTGATTGGCTTTAGTCCAAGTGGGAGTTGTTAAAAAATGTATCCTAAAACTAATTATCTAAGTGGTAGACGATTGAAATTAGTATATGAATTATCTAATAATAATAGTTATTTGGCTGATTCATCATAAAAATTTTATCTTCCTTAAATGAACTCCTAAATTATGATGAAGTCTTTAGAACCACAATCAATGGATAAAGAAGGATTTATTGGATGGTTCTTAAATTATTCATGACTAAATGATAAGTTATTAATAACGATGATAACTTATTGAGTGTAGGTCACTGTATGCCATATGCGTTGATTGTCCTCATAATCAAGTAGTATGGAGACACTAGAATGGCATTCAGATAAGATGTAGGAGTATATCTACACTAATTGTGACCAATATAGCACTCTACTATCAAGAATAGTTAGCTAAGGCCAATGGATATAAGTATCCCACTGACTTAAGATCACCATGGTGACTTGCAAGCAACTCATTGTATTTTAGTGCCAGACTGTCTGTATTTTTAATATAGGTTTGAAAGATTTTTAGGTATAGTCAAGTACTTGTAAAGTCAGTGTGTGAGTCAAGATGGGACTGACCACTCCTGATTAGCTTCAGAAAGAGAATATCTCATTGTGTTTCAATTTAGCAAAATCTAGGCTTGGGTAATACTCATGAGGTATTACAAGATTTGCAAAATTTTATGACACAATAGAGATGACTTGTATAAATGTTTGATAGCATACTCAAAGTCATCTTGAGCATTATTAGTCATAGGGATGAATTATATGATAACCATGGGCCAGGGTTCTAAGAATATTGCTTTGCATATATTCGACCAATCCGAACATCGAAAATCATTGCTAGATGGTACAAAAATTGATTTCTATACTACTAGCTTAGGTTCAACCTATGGAGTCACACACATTAGAGCTTGTAACCTGATTAGATGGTTAATCGATGATTGAGAATCGTTCTAAGATCAATCCATCAATACGATTGGTGTTTGACTTGATGCAAGTATTGCAGGAGGATCGATTAATAATTGAATTGCTAATTAGCTCAATTTGATTGAGCAATCAGACTGAGATTATGTTTAATTAAATTAGATTTAATTAGAATTAGTTTGGACTTAACTAGATTAGGTCTAGTTGGTTTATTGGATAAGCTAATTGCAAGAAAGAACAATTCCTTGTTTGACTAGGACTTGGGTGCACTTAATTGATTTAGGATTTAAATCAAATTTAAATTTTGATTTAATCTAATTTAATTGAGCTCCTAGTTAGACTAGGATCATCCTTAATTAGATTGTATTTAATCTTATTTAAATGGGATTTAAATTGGGTTCAAACCTATTTTGACCTAGTCAAACAAGAGGAGACTCTCTCTCTTTCTCTTGCGCCTAATAAAGCCCACACCTAATATTTAATTCTAGATTTTTTTTCTATGTTTTTTCATGCCTAATAAGCTTCTCCATGCCCCATAATTCTGATTTTTGGGAGTTTGTTTTGATTTGGTCAAAACATTGTAAGTTGTTATCCGTTGAAATAGTCCCATTGAATCAAAACTACTTCCCTCTTATGCGCCATAATTCTCCATGCCCCATATTTTTGTGTGCCAATTTTTTGGGAGGTTACATGGCATTTTTCCTTCCTTTTCATCATGAATAACTCACCAGAAAAGATTAGGAGGCATCCAAGGGTTGGACACCTCCAAAGAATCCTTGTTTGACTAGGTCTCTTGACCTAGTCTTCCTAAATTTGTGGCGCCCCTTATTCTTTAGAGGGAGGACGTGATAAATCCCAAAAAAATCATGAAAAATTAGAGAAAAAGGAGGTAAAGGCATGGGTGGTTTGTGGCACCAAAATTCTTGGAGAAGAGTCTTCAACTAAGATATCAAAGATTGATATCTTAAAGAAACAAGGTAAGAGAAGATTGTCTTTTCTTCATTTTTCTTTTATGTATTTTTTTTTATTTATTCTTTATAATTTTTATGTGATAAAAATTTGAGAGAGAGAGGAATAGGGCATGGGGATAAGTGCTCCATGTTATTCGGGCATGATGTTCTTTTTGGACATGATTTGATTATCTTGATGAGAGAAGGAGAAGAGAAGAAAGATCTTCTCTTAGGATTTCTTTGGGAACTCTTCTTCTCCAATTTTTTATGAAAATTTTATATGAATAAAATAAAAAATATTAGATCTAAAAACTTAAAAAAAATTCTAGAGGAGAAGGTCTCCTCTTGTCCTAGCATAGAGATGCTTTCAAGACATCAACCGTTGATGTCCTGAAGGAGAAGACTTATCTTCTCTTAGGATTTATTTTTTCTTATTTTATTTTTTGATTTATAGAAGATCCAAGGGTTGGATTTCTTTCTTATTTCTTCTCATGTTTTTTATCTTGTGGAGTGTCCAAAAGATCTGAAGAACATGTATTTGATTAACCATCGGAGGGATCCTTGAGAAGCTAGCATTTTGATCGGATCTTCTTTCGATGAACCTTTGATCTATGTTGCAGGTTCGTGTAGATCACCTGTAGAGGCCAGACATATGTGAAGCTCTAAAAGCAATAATAAAAATCAACCATGAAGTTCTCAAGTCGCATAAAGATAAGAGATCTGATCTCTTGGTAACCTAGATATAATCTAGGATTTGATCTAGAATTATTCTAGATCTAGGTATTGATATGATCAATACCACTTATGGTTAATTTAATTTTTAATTTATATTTGCATCATAACATGTTGTAGATCCTTAATGTAGGATTTTGTAATCTGATTACATGCATATTATAGATTAAACTATTTAATCTGTCTTCCACTGCGTATTATTTCAAAAATATTTTGAAATCTATGCATGAAATCCTGCATGTTTCCCAGTTGGGCTTGGGGACTGCATCACATCAGGTTAGCTAGGAGAGTTTTTTAGGTTGGATCTTATTTGATTAGATATATATACTTTGCACTAAGTTTTGTAAACTAAGCACGGAATCAATACAAGCCTTTTCTCTTTAAAATCTCTCTTCCTCTCTCGTTGTCTCCCTTTTCTCCATATCTTAAGGTTTGCTAGGGTTTCAACAGAAAGGCCATCTCTTTTCTTAGATTTCTATTGCTATTTCCACAATCATCGAGTAGCAAGGATTGTTCCCAATAGATTGGTATCAGAGTAGCTATTTGGAGCAATAATTGGTATCAGGACCCTGGTGTTAGACCTGGTGGAGAAAAAGTCAAAGCTTCACCTGGTGTTGTGGTAAGATGCTGAATAGATTTTTTTGAACACTGTTTATTCTCTTTTGTATTTGGTTATTAAAATCTAGTTAGGATGACATCGAGTACCATCAAGATGGACTTTGAAATGTTCGATGGCAAGGATAACTTCAGTCTTTGGTAGCAAAAGATGAAGGATCTACTGGTGTAGAATAGGATCTACAAGGTTTTGACTTACGAAAGATCGAAAAAGATTTCTATTGAAAAATGATAGGAATCTGAAGAGATAGCCTTCAATGTATATGCCTTGCTGATGAGGTTTTGTCAGAGATTAATATGGAAACCATATTGAAGTGGCTTTGGCAGAAACTTGAGAACACGTATATGAGCAAGAACATGACAAACAAGCTATGGTTGAAGAAGTAGCTGTATAGTTTATGGATGCCCAAACAAAGAGACCTAGTTTTCCACTTCTAGAAGTTCAATCAAGTTTGCTTGGATGTTATGAGCCTTGATGTGAAGATTGATGAGGACGATAGAGCTCTTCTATTATTTTGTTCGCTGCCAGTAGCATATGATAGTCTCATTACTACATTGGTGTATGGAAAGGAGATGTTAAATGTTGAGAAAGTGGTTGGAGTTCTCTGATCAATAAGCAGCAAGAGAGGCTAATTAGAGAAAATCCTAATTTAGAGGTACTTTTTATGAATAAGAGGCAAGGAAGATCTAAGAAGAGGGCTTGAGATAAATCTAAGGATAGATCAAAATCTCGAAAAAATTAGAAGGCTTGGAAATGCTCCAGGTATCATCAATCTGGTTATATTAGAAGAAATTATCCACTTTTAAAGAATGAAAAGGAGAAGGATACTTCTAAGGATGGATCAACTAGTGGAAGTGGTGCTCTATCATCTAAAGATAGTGGAGAAGATAAACTAGTAGTATCAGATGAAGTAACAGAGTTGGATAACCACTGGATACTAGATTCAGCATGTTTCCACCATTACACTGCATATCGGGAATGATTCTCATCTTATGAAAGATCTGATGGAGGGAGTGTAATTCTTGGAGATGATCATCTATGTAAAGTTGCTGGTGTTGGTATAGTAAGAGTGAGGATGTATGATGGAGTCATATGGAACTCACCAATGTGAAGCATGTGCCAGAACTGAAGAAGAACCTAATATCCCTGGGTTACTTAGAAGGATAGGGATATGCTTTCAATTGTTAGTCAGATAGCGGGTATTTGAGGATTTTCAAGGATGCATTGGTTGTGATGAAAGAAAGAAGACTAAGCAACAACCTATATAGGATGGAGGGCTCAGTGGTTACAGATAGTGTGGAGGTGTCTATAGCAGCATAGGAGGAGCAGCTAGCTTACAAGCTATGGCATTATCATATGGATCACTTGAGTAACTGGGGGCTTACAGAGTTGCGTAGGAGAGATTTGATTCCAGCAGTTAGAAAGGGAGGAGATGACTTGTGATCCCTATATCTATGACAAATAGCATAGAGTTACATTTGCCAGTAGTACCAAGCAGAATAAAGCTATTTTGGAGCTTGTTCACTCAGATGTATGGGGACTGGCACCTGTTGCATCTTGAGGTGGAGTGAGATATTTTGTTATCTTTATAGATGATTTATCTAGAAAGATATGGGTCTATCTGATGAATAAAAATTAGATATTTTTGCCTAATTTAAAATCTGGAGAGCTGAGGTAGAGGAGATAGGGTAGTCAATGAAGTATCTGAGGTCTAATAATGGAGGAAAATATGTCAGCCTAGCATTCAGAAGATACTATGAGAAAAATAGAATAAAATACCATTACACAGTGAAGATGACCTCTTAGCAGAATAGTGTCGTAGAGAGGATGAATTGGACACTGATAGAGAAGGCCAGAAGCTTGGGGCTATGGGCATCACTGCCCAAATTATTTTTGGGTGATGCTCTTATTTATGCATGTTTTCTTGTTAACAGATCTTCCCATAGAAAATTGAATGGAGGACTTTCAGAGGCTGTCTGGAGTGAAAAGAAGGTAGAGCTTGGCCACCTAAAGTTATTCGGCTATCCTGCATATGCTTTGGTCGAAGAAGCCAACAGAAGCAAGTTGGATCCAAAGTCATAGAAGATGATATTCATCAAATTTTCACGAGGTGTGAAGGATTTCTTGCTATGGGATTTACATTTTTAGAGGTGTGTCATCAGTCAAAATATGATATTTGATGAAAAGAGCATCATCTTAAAGCCAGAAAGTGTAGATGGAGTTGTAAAGACAACACAGTATAGTATGGAAAAGCTCTCAGATATAGGTGATTTGCCCTTAACATCAACCTTGGGTTGTGTTCAGTTTGAGATGGAGTTAGGAAGGCATGGTGATACACCTATGGAGGACTAGCATGGAGAGCAATCTATCATGAAAAAAGTGCAGAGGCAGCCACAAGCAGCAGACTTACAGGATACAGCAAGGAGAGTGGCACTGCATAAGTCAAAGCATACTATTCGTAAATTGGTGCGATATGACATTGATGAGACTATTTTCTATTCTCTTATCACTACCATTGAAGATCTAAAGAGTTTTGAGGCCATGGAGAGTTTGGAATGGGAGTCATGGATGTAGGCCATGATGGAGGAGATGGAGTCTCTCAAGAAAAATTAGACGTGGCAGCTGATGGATCTACCAGATGATGCTCAACCCATTGGGTTCAAATGAATTTTCATCAGAAAAGCAGTATGTTCAAAGCAAGGTAGAGTGAGGTACAAGGCTAGGCTGGTAGCCAAAGGATACTCATAGAGAGAAAGAATTGATTACTCTGAAGTCTTTTCTTCGATTATCAGACATATGCCCACCAGGATGATATTGAGCATAGTTGCTGCTCATGATTTAGAACTGGAGCAAATGGATGTTAAGACAGCATTCCTCCATGAAAATTTGGAGGAGAACATATACATGGAGCAGCCACAGGGCTATAGGGAGCCTGGGTCAGAGAGAGAGGTATGTTTATTGAAAAAATCACTATATGGATTGAAGCAGTCTTCTAGACAATGGTACAACTGGTTTGACACTTATGTGAGAAGTATTGGATATTTCAGGTGCAATCATGATCCATGTGTATATTTGAGGTCTCTGAAAAATGGATCTTGGTTATACTTACTCTTATATATAGATGACATGCTGATAGTATGCAAGAGTAAGAAAGTTGTGTAGGAGTTGAAAAGAGCTTTATCTTGAGAGTTTGAGATGAAGGATTTGGGACCTGCAAAGAAGATCTTGTAGGAAATTATGTCCCAAAGCCAATCATCAGCCTGTTGATGGTTGAGATATTATAATTGATTTATTAATTAATAAATTTTTTTTGGCATCTTTTTATTATAAATTTATATCTTCTAATGAACTCCGTTGTTGTGATGAAGTCCTTAGGACTATTTAGTTTTGATAAAAAGAGGATTTATCGATTAGTCCTTAAATTTGTTCACAACCAAATGATAGGTTGTTAATTAGGATGACAGCGTCTATCGAGCATAGATCGCTATATGCCATATAGGTTGGTTATCCTCTTAATCAAGGAGTGTGGAGACACTGGTATGGCATACAGATGAGATGTATGGATACATCGTCATTGAACGTGACCAACTCTAGAACATTCTGCTGTCGAGAATATGTCTGATGGAATATAGGTATAAGTATCCCTTAGACCTGAGATCACCTTAGTGACTTGCAAGCAACTCACTGTGCTTTAGTACTAAACTAACTGAATTTCTAATTCAGCAATGGAAGGCTTCTAGGCATAGTCAAGTACTTACAAAATCGGTGGGTGATCAAGATAGAATTGACCACTCCAAGAGTTGGAGAATAATATATCACTATATTTCAATATAGCAAAATCTTGGTCAGGATAATCCATCAGATGGATTTGATATTTTGAAATACAATGTGGACAACTTGATCAGAGTTCATAGTTGAACTTTGATGTATCTTACAGCATTTTGGTCAAGGGGATGAATTATATGGAAACTATATCCACATGGGTTCTAAGGATGGTGTCTATACCTTCGATTTATCTGACTATCGGATATCATTGCTAGATGGCCACTTTGATTAGTACAAAAATTTATTTTTATGCTACCAACTTAGGTTTGAACTTATGAGGTCACACATATTAGAGTTCATATTCCGATCGGATGGTTGATCAGCGATTTAGAATTGTTTTAGGGTTAAACAATCAATGCGGTTAATGTTTGACCTAGTGCAAGTGTTGTGGGAAGATCGATGAGCAATTCGATTGCTAATTGACTTAATTTGATTAAGCCAGTAGGCTGAGATTAAGTTTAATTAAATATAATTTAATTAGATTTGGTTTGAGCTTGATTGGATCAAATCCAATTGGTTTATTGGATAAGCCAAGTGCAAGGAAGAACTAGTCCTAGTCTAACTAGGATTTGGGTCAACCCAATTTTTTAATTTGATTAAAAAATAAATTAGAATTAAATGTAATTTAATCTGATTTAAATAAGTTTTTAAATAGGTTAGAGCCTTATTTAATTGGGTTGGATTACTCTTATTTTTATTTGGTTAAAAGACCTTGTTTAACCAGGTCAAAACAGGAGTCCTAGTGTGACTAGGACTCCTTATCCTTGCGCCACCTAATTCCTCACATCCCTCTCCTTCTTTCTTCTCTTTTACATGAAAAATCTCCATGCTCCAAGCAATCTCATGCCTCCCTTCTCTCATCCTTTTTCTCATATGGAAATTTGTTTGATGACCAAGTCAGAATGGGAGGTTGGTTTTGCTTTAGGATTCTATGAGATAAAATCCTAGTCAACCAAAAGACTTCTTTAATTTCATGCCGCCACCTCCCTATTTTCTCTTTATCTCTCTCATGGCATTCTTTGGCATTTGTTGCACCCTCCCTTTCTTGTCCATGGCAGAAAAGTAAGGTGGGGGAGCCCAAGAGTTGGGCACCCCAACAACCTACCATTTGGTGACTTTCCTGTTTAGGTTTTTGATGAATCTTGGACTATACATATATTTTTATTTAAAAAGATTTTTTTACTAAAATTTTTGTGAATTGTAGACATTTGATAGATATCTTTGGTGATAAAAATTAGAGAAAAATTCATCTAGATCATGGAGATATTAAAAACATAAATCAGGGTGTCTAGAAAAAGAACAAAGAAGAAGAAGAGGGTCTTCTTCTAGGGTTTTTGTTCTAAATCTCTTCCTTCTTTTTGTGAGCTTTTAAGAGATATCTCGGCATCACAAATCTTCTTCCTTTCCTTTTGGTATTTTTGAGAGTCTAAGTTTCAAAGAAGAAAGCATCGGATCGATCATCGAAGAGAGATCAGCACAGTGCTAGCATACTGTGCTGATTTGCTGCATCAGGATCTCTAATCGTGTTCATGGGCTCGTGTGGATGACTCTTAGAGGTCGAATGTGTGTGCAGCTCATGAATTCATCCTCATGCTTGGATAAGTAACTTAGAATGTCTAACTTGCTCAGGTAATAGATCCGATCTATTAACTTCTTATCTGCATTTGATGTAGTATAGATCTAGGTTGATTTGATCTACCTTTTTCTTTCTTATTTGATTTTAATTTTTGATTTAAATATCATATAATAATCATATAATAAGATTTTAGATCTAAAGTATTTTTAAATATTTAAAATTAATTTTAATTAATTTTAATCTTTCGCTGCCTGATCTTCAAAAAAATTCAAGATCTAACTCTGAAACCCGAGATCTGGTTCCTTCATTTGGAATCAGAGCCTAGATTCTTATTACATAATTTTTATGCATATTTAGATTATTTTTTAGATTATATCTAATTTATAATCTAATTATTAAATCTAAAATTAAAAAAAATTAGATCTCACGAACTGCCATAAGGTTGTCCGGCTGTAAGGTTTACCCCTTATAGTAGAAAGGTTATCCTAATTCATGATGATCTGACTCTAATCATAAATTTATTAGATTTTATCTAATTTTATTTATAATTTAATAGATTTAAAATAATTTTAAATTTAAAAATAAAATATTTTAGATTGCACGGACTACCATAAGATTGTCCTGCCGTAAGGTTTATCCCTTAAAGTGGATAGATTATCCTAGTATGTGATGATCTAAAATATTGATCATAAAATTTTAAATTAGATCTAAGAAATTTAATGATCTAATTTAAAATATTTTAATATAATTTTAATCATCATAAATATATTAGATTTGATCTAGGAAGATTTATGATTGATTATTATTTAAACTATTTTAATTACATGAACCTATTTAGATTAGATCTAAAGTAGTTTTATATTTGTTTTACTTGCATATTGATTATGAATCAAACATGCAACTTGGTTGATAGAATCATGCTGTAAAAATATTTTACAAATATAAAAATCACTTTTGAAAAGCCAAAACTCAACCCTCAGCACAAAACTTAATTAAGAATTAAGAAGTTGTTTGATTAGGTTCTAGGATTGTAAATTAAAGATCCTATGACACGAATCATAACATATTGGGTTAATAGGTTAGCAAAAATTAGATTCATTAATTGGGTTAGACCTAAGGTTAGATTAAAGAATGGACTTAATTAGAGAATTGACTAAATCTAATCAATTGTTATCTTATATTAGGTCAAGGATTCTCTAGATCAATTACAGTAGTTATATATGGTCAAGTCTATGTCTTTAACAAGAACCAAATGGACTTGATTCTTGGCTAAGAGGTCTAGCTTGAACTGTTAGGTTGATCTAATCAAGACTAATTAAATCAATTGGTATCTAAGATAAGTTTGGCACATACGATCAGTGGTTTTTAATTGGTAGCCCACTTACCTGGCCATTTTCGATAGTATCTAAGGCAAGGTTTTGTAGACCCTTCCATCGATCTTACTTACTTGGTCTTCTTGGTGAGATTGAGTTTTGATCAGATCACTTGATAATTTGAGTTGACCCATGTCAGCTAGGTAAATCTGCGTGACTGATTTAGGTGCTCCTAAACCAGCCTATTAGTGGTCTTCCTTAAGCTGACTTGGTGAAGTCAGTGGGAGGATCATGATAAGCTAGTTAATCTGACCTACTCACTTCTATAAATAAATCCTCTAAAATTATTAAATTTCTAAAATAAAATAGTTATATGATAACTGGATCATAGCCTCCCATAAAGTGGATGATAATGGGTCCATCATTTGGATAATCATTGGAGGCCCAAAGGCCTGATGCTTATCAATTGATGGAATTATCATTCATTATATGATCTCTTGGATATATCTTTCTAAATGGTGGTCAGGTGGATCAACCAAAGTTGGGCCTGCTTATTCATTGGTTGGATGGGTCAAGTATGGTCATGTTAATGGTTGGACCTAACTAGACCCTTTTCTGAGAAGGCCAAAGCCAACTGATCAGGGCCTGGGGCAAAATTTAATTACTAAAAATTATTTGAAGAAATAATTGGTTATGAACCTATTCTTAGATGTACATGGGTGGGCCAACCAAAGTTGGACTTATGTACAGTCTATGTGGATTCTAGTATCCACTAAGGAATTAGGATAATTTCTTGAATTGGAGGTAGAGGCTACCAATTTGAATAAAATAGTGGAAGATCCTTTTGATTAAAGTCCAAATCTCTAGGTTTAATAAATCAATTATTAATTAGGTTATTTTTTTTCTTGGTGCAGATATGGCCACTTTTCTATCGCTCTGATCATTATTGGATAATGATAAGTTGGTGGGATCCAACTTTGGTAGCTAGTACCGAAAGTTGAAGATTGTCCTGGAGCATGAATGGATCCAATATGTACTAATGGATCCTGTACCTGAGGAGCCAGTTGCCAATATACATGAAACAGTCAGAGACACTTATCAAAAGTGGCTCAGTGACCGAACCATGGTGCGTCGCATTATGCTGGCTATGATGAGTGATGAGTTCAGTCATAGGTTTGAGATAGCTTAGCCAAATAAAATACTCCAAGTATTGAAGGATTCTTTTGGCACACCCGATGACATTGAGAGGCACAAGCCTAGTTGCACCATCTTCAGCACCAGAATACGGGATGGAGCCTTTGTCACTGATCATGTACTGTACATGATCGAGCTGATAGAATGCTTGAACAAGCTCGACTTTTTCTTGCATAAATAACTTGGGAAAGATGCAATACTAAACTCGCTGCCCAAGTCTTATCTCCCATTTCTTACACATTATAGAATGTTAAAGCCTGAAGTTGACTATCATAAATTACTGGGGTTACTTTAAAACATTGAGAAGGATTACAAGCTCCACAAAGAGTTGGTGAACTTAGTGGGAGGTTCATCTTCTCATTCTTGATCCTTTGGAAAAGAAAAGAAGAACAAGAAGAAGAAAGCCAAGAAGGTGCATGTTCAGGCTAGGACATCTATGTAGGCTTAGACCCAAATAATCAAGCCCGATAAGAGTTAAGCCAAATGCTTCTTCTGTAAGAAGTGGGGGCACTGAAAGAGGAACTGTCCTCAGTACATTGCCTTCCTGGATTCGAATAGGTAGAGGAAGAAGCAAGCTGTTACTGGGCAGGATATTTATATGATAACTCCTTATAATTTTATTGTGTATGATATTACTAACTGGATATTGGATACCGAAAGCCCTTATCATATTTGTAATTCATTGCAGGGGTTGCAGGTCAGTAGAAGATTCGAGTAAGATGACAGATTCCTGAACGTTGAAGATGGAAGACCAGTTTCAGTTCTAGCTTTAGAAATTTTGAAATTTATATTTGAATCTCATACCATGGTTCTTAGTGATTATTATTTATGTCCTAGTTTTATTTTAAATATCATTTTTGTAGGCCTTTTGGCCATGAACAATTATGAAATTTTAATAAAGAAATGAGTTTGTAATGTCATTATGAATGTTATTACTACTTTCTATGGATAATTAAATAATTGTGTATATATATTATCATAATCTATTAACGTACTCTATTCAATTGGCAAACATCCTAGATTAGATAATATGATAGATATCTATTTATGGTACTATAGGTTGGGTCATATAAATAAGAACAGGATAAGCAGGTTGGCTCAAGAGGGTATCCTTGAACTTAGTGATTGTGAATCACTTCCAACCTGTGAATCCTATCTTCTTGGTAGAATAACTAAGTCACCTTTTACTAAAAAAGGTGCGAGAGCCACTGAATTCTTAGGACTAGTACATACTGATATATGTGGACCAATGAGTACTAGTGCCAAAGGTGGATATATCTACTTCATCACTTTCACAGAAGATCTATCTAGATTTGGATATGTCTATCTGATGAAACATAAGTTGGATTCATTTGAAATGTTCAAATGATTCTAAAGTGAAGTAGAAAAATAAACTAGAAAGAGTGTTAAACTTCTTTGATCTGACCGAGGAGGAGAATACTTTTCTGATGAGTTTCTCACATATCTAGAAGAGAATAGGATTCTCTTCCAATGGACTCCTCCAGAAACACCACAGCATAATAGTGTATCTGAAAGGAGGAATCGGACTCTGTTAGACATGATCCGATCCATGATGGGTTTTGCCAGTTTGTCGATATCCCTTTGGGGATATGCACTTGAATCAGCTTGCTATCTTTTAAATAGGGTTCTAAGTAAATCTATGGTTAAAACTCCATATGAGATGTGGATAGGACGTAAGCTAGCACTTTCGCACCTCAGGATCTGGGGGTGCTCGGCTTATGTCAAACGATTAATTACAGATAAACTTGGACCTACGTCTAACAAGTGTGCATTTATAGGGTATCCAAAAGAGACCAAAGGATGGTATTTCTATCATACTGATGAACGTAAGGTGTTCATCAGCCTTAGGATAATCTTTTTGGAAAAGAAGTTTCTTAGTGAAGGAACTGTTGCCTCTAAGGTTAAACTTGATGAAGTTCAACAGGTAGAAAGTCTGACATAGAATATTGAACCTAAGTCGGATTTGATCAGATCAGATTCAAAGCCTAGTGAACCCGCATCATTAAGGCAATCCAATAGAGTACCATGCCATCTGGATAGATACTATGGATTCTTGGTCCAGAATGGCGATCTCATCAAACTCAATGAGAACGATGAGAACCCGATCACTTATATGGATGCGATGCAGAGATCCAACTTTGAGAAATGGCTAGAAGCCATGAGATCCGAAATGGATTCCAGATGGTCAATGATGTATGTGTTGGAAATTATGTCTCAAAGTCAATTGTTAGCCTATTGACAGTTGAGCTATTTTATAATTATAATTAATTTATTAATTAATAAAAATATTTTAATATTTTTTCATCATAAGTTTATATCTTCTAATAAACTCTATTATTGTGATGAAGTCTTTAGAACTATTTAGTTTCGATAAAGAGAGAATTTATCGATTAGTCCTTAAATTTATTTATGATCAAATGATAGACTGTTAATTAGGACAACAGCGTCTATTAAGCATAGGTCGCTATATGCCATATAGGTTGGTTGTCCTCTTAACTAAGGAGTGTGGAGACACTGGTATGGAATATAGAAGAGATGTATAGATATATCATCATTGAACATGATCAACTTCAGAGCATTCTACTATCGAGAATATCTTTGATGGGATATAGGTGTAAGTATCCCTTAGACTTAAGATTACCTCAATGACTAGCAAGCAACTCACTGTGCTTTGGTACCAGACTAACTAAATTTCTAATTTAGCAATGAAAGGCTTTTAGGCATAGTCAAGTACTTATGAAATTGGAGTGTGATCAAGATAAAATTGACCACTCCAAGAGTTGGAGAAGAATGTATAACTGTATTTCAATATAGCAAAATCTTGGCCAGGGTAATCCATCAGATGGATTTGATATTTTGAAATATAAAATGGACAACCTTATCAGAGTTGATAGTTAAACTTTGAGGTGTCCTATGAGTGTTATGGTCAAGGAAATGAATTATATGGAAACTATAACCGCATGGGTTCTAAGGATGGTGTTCTACACCTTCGACCTATCCGACCGTTGGGTATCATTGCTAGATGGTCACTTTGATTAGTATAAAAATTTATTCCTATATTACCAGCTTAGGTTTGGACCTATGGGGTCACACATATTAGATCTTATGATCTGATCGGATGGTTGATCAACGATTAAGAATCGTTCTAGGGTTAAATAATCAATACGATTAGTGTTTAACCTAGTGCAAATGTTGTAGGAGGATCAAATAGCAATTAGATTACTAATTGACTTAATTTAATTAAGCCAATAGATTGAGATTAAATCTAATTAAATATGATTTAATTAGATTTGATTTATGCTTGATTGGATCAAGTCCAATTGGTTTATTGGATAAGCTAAGTGTAAGGAAGAACTAGTCCTAGTTTAACTAGGATTCAGATTAACCTAATTTTCTAATTTGATTAGAAAATAAATTAAAATTAAATATAATTTAATTTAATTTAATTAAGTTCTTAAATGGATTAGGATCTTATTTAATTGGGTTGGTTTAATCTTGATTTTATTTGGTTAAATGATCTTGTTTGACAAAGTCAAAATAGGAGTCCTAGTGTGACTATGACTCCCTATCGCTTGTGCCACTTAATCCTCTTGCCCCATGCCCTTTTTTATTTTAGTTCTTATGTGACAATTCTCCACTCCCATGGCTTCACACACCCTCTTTCTCTCCTCCTTTTCTAATAAGGTAATTTGTCGAAAGACCAAGTCAAAAGAGGAGTTAGTTTTGCTTAGGATTCTATGAGATAGAATCCTTATTGACCAAAACACCTTCTCCTGAGTGCCGCCCCTTCTTTTAATTAATTCTTCTCTTATTCCATGAAAATAATCACCTTTTTTTTGCACCCTCCCTTGATAGTCCACACCTAGAATTATGGTGGAGGCACCCAGGAGTTGGACGTCCCAACAACTTCCCATGTTTGGATATCCTAGTCTAAGATTTTGATCTAACTTTGACTCTTCTTTTTCTCTATTTATTGGATGAATTTTGTTCTAATATTTTCATAGAATACAAAGCATTGATAGAGGTTTGGGGTGTACAAAAATTAGAGAAAGAGAATCCTTGGGCATGGGGGTTCCTTAGGTACCAAACTAGGTGTCAAGGTGAGAGAAAAGAGAAGAAGAAGAGGATCTTTTTCTAGGGCTGTTTTATTTTCAATCTCTCATCCTTTTTTTTTGAGTTTTTTTTGTTGAGAGAGTCTTAGATCAGTAAGCTCTCATCTTCGTTCTCATATTTTTTAGAGTCTAAATTTTGAAGAAGGGTGCATCGGATCGATCATCGAAGAAGGATCAGCACAGTACTAGCATGCTATGCTGATTTCCTACATCGAACTTCAGATCAGCGATCGTAGGCTCGTGTGGACGACTCCTAAAGGCTGAATGCATGTACAGCTCATGACATCATCCTCAATCCTATATCAGTAAATTAGAATGTCTAACTTGCTCAGGTAATAGATATGATCTATAAACTTCATACCTGCATTTGATGTAGTGCAGATTTAGGTTGATTTGATCAAACTTTTCTTTCTTGTTTGATTTTAATTTTTGATTAAATATTATACCTTGATCATGTAATAGATTTAAGATCTAGGTATTTATATATTTATTTAAATAAATATTTAATTTATTTAAGTCTTTCACTGCAAGATCTTGGAAAAGTTTCAAGATCTACCCGTAAAATCTTAGATCTTATTCCTTCAATTAGTATCAGAGCAAGGTTATTATTATATGATTTTTGTGCATGTTTAGATTATTTTTTAGATTAGATCTAATTTATAATCTAATTATTAAATCTAAAATTAAAAAAAAATTAGATCTCATAAACTGCCATAAGGTTGTCCCATTATAAGGTTTATCCCTTATAGTGAAAAGATTATCCTAGTTCGTGATGATCTGACTCTAATCATAAATTTATTAGATTTGAATTAATTTTATTTATAATTTAATAGATTTAAATTAATTTTAAATTTAAAAATAAAATATTTTAGATTTTATGGACTATGATAAGGTTGTCCTACTGTAAGGTTTATCCCTTACAGTGAATAGGTTGTCTTGGTACGTGCTGATCTAAAATATTGATCATAAAATTTTAGATTAGATCTAAAAAATTTTATGATCTAATTAAAAATATTTTAATCTAATTTTAATCTTCATAAATATGTCAGATTTGATTTAGAAAGATTTATGATTGATTATTATTGAAACTGTTTCAATTACATGAACATGTTTAGATTAGATCTAAAGTAGATTCATGTTTATGTTACTTGCATATTGATTATGAATTAAACATGCAACTTGATTGATAGAACCATATTGTAAAAATATTTTACAAACATAAAAACTATTTTTGAAAAGCTAAACCCCAACCCTCAGCCCAAAATTTAATTAAGAATTAAGAAGTTGTTTGATTAGGTTCTAGGATTGTAAATTGAAGATCCTATGACACGAATCATAACACATTGGGTTAATGGGTTAGTGAGGATTAGGTCCATTAATTGGGTTAGACCTAGGGTTAGATTAAAGAATGGATTTAATTAAAGAATTATCTAAATCTAACCAATTATTGTCTTAGATTAGGTCAAGAATTCTCTAGATCAATTGCAATAGTTGTAGTTGGTTAAGTCCATGTCTTTAACAAGACCCAAGATGGACTTGATTCTTGGCTAGGTGGTCTAGCATGAACTGTTAGGTTGATCTAATTGAACTAATTAAACTAGTTGGTATCTAAGGTAAACCAGATAAGTGATTTTTAATTGGCAGCCTGCTTACCTAGCCATTTTTGATGGTGTCTAAGGCAAGCCTGATAGATCCTTTCACTGATCAAACTTACCTGGCCTCTTGGTGAGATTATGTTTTGATCAGATTGCTTAACTATTCGAGCTGACCCAAGTCAGCTAGGTAAATTAGTTTGATTGATTTAGATACTGCTAGACCAGCCTATTAATGGTCTCCCTTAAGCTGACTTGGTGAAGTTAGTAGAAGAATCATGACAAGCTAGTTAATCTAACCTACTCATTTTTATAAATTAAATTTTCTAAAATTATTAGATCCCTAAAATGAAATAGTTATATGATAATTGGATCATAGTCTCCTATTAAAGTGGATAATAATGGGTCCATCAGTTGGATAATCATTGAAGGCCCAAAGGCCTACTGCTTATCAATTGATGGAATTATCATTCATTATATGATCTCTTGGATACATCTTTCTAAATGGTGGTCAATGGGCCAACCAAAGTTGGGCCTGATCATTCATTAGTTGAATGGGCCAAGTATGATCATGTTAATGGTTGGACCTAACTGGACCCTTTTCTGAGAAGGTCAAAGCCAACTAATTAGGGTCTGGGGCAAAATTTAATTACTAAAAATTATTTGGAGAAACAATTGGTTATGAACTTATCCTTAGATGTACATGAGTTGGCCAACCAAGGTTAGGCTCGTGTATAGTCTATATGGATTCTAGTACCCACTAAGAAATTAGGATAATTCCTTGAATTGGTGGTAGAGGCTACCAATTCGAATAAAATAATGAAAGAAATTTTTTGATTAAAATTTAAATTTTAGATTTAATGAATCAATTACTAATTAGGTTTTGATTTTTCTTGGTGTAGACATGGCCACTTTTCTATCGCTCCGATCATTTTTGGACAATGATAAATTGGTGGGATCCAACTTCGATAGCTGGTACCAAAAGTTGAAGATTGTCCTGGAGTATGAACGGATCCTATATGTGCTGATGGATCCTGCACCTAAAAAGCCAGCTGCCAATGCTTATGGAACAGTCAGAGACACTTATTAGAAGTAGCTCAGTGATCGAACCATGGTGTGCTATATTATGCTGGCTGTGATGAGCGATGAGTTCAGTCGCAGGTTTGATACAGCTCAGCCAGATGAAATGCTCCAAGTGTTGGAGGATTCTTTTGACACATTTGATGATGTTGAGAGGCACAAGACTAGTTGCGCCATCTTCAACATTAGAATATGGGATGGAGCCTCTGTTACTAATCATATACTATATATGATCGTGCTGATAGAGTACTTGAGAAAACTCGGCTTTTCCTTGCATGAACAACTTAGGAAAGATACAATATTGAACTTGCTGCCAAAGTCCTATCTCCCTTTCCTTACTCATTATAGAATGACAAAGCCTGAAGTAAACTATCATGGCTTACTGGGATTACTTCAGAACTTTGAGAAGGATCACCAGCTCCATAACGAATCGATGAACTTAGTGGGAGGTTTGTCTTCTGGTTCTCGATCCTTTAGAAAAGGGAAGAAGAATAAGAAGAAGAAAATAAAAAAGGTGCAAATTCAGATAGGAACATCAGTGCAGGGCCAGACCAGGAAGATCAAGTCCGATAAGAGTCAAGCTAAATGCTTTTGTTGCAAGAAGCGGGGGCACTGAAAGAGGAACTGTCGTCAGTACATTGCCTTCCTAGACCCGAACAGGCAGAGAAAGAAGCAAGCTATTACTGGGCAAGTTATTTATATGATAACTCATAATTTTTCTATTTATGATATTACTGACTGGGTATTGGATACCGATAGCCCTTATTATATATGTAATTCATTGCAGGGATTGTAGGTCAGTAAAAGATTCGAGCAAGGCAAGAGATTCCTAAATGTTGGAGATGGAAGACCAGTTCCGGTTCTGACTTTAGAAATTTTGAAACTTGTATTTGAATCTCATACCGTTGTTCTTAGTGATTACCATTTTTGTCCTAGTTTCTTTTTAAATATCATTTCTATAGGCTTTTTGGCCATGAACAATTATGAAATTTCAATAAAGAAATAAGTTTGTAATGTCATTATGAATGGTGTTACTGCTTTCTGTGGACAATTGAATAATGATGTATATATGTTATCACAACCTGTTAATGTAGTCTATTTTACTGGCAATTAACCTAGATTAGATAGTGTATCAGATATCTACTTATGGCACTATATGCTAGATCATTTAAACAAGAACAGAATAAACAGGTTGACTCAAGAGGAAATCCTCAAAGTCAATGATTGTTTATCACATCTAACCTGTGAGTCCTATCTTCTTGGTAAAATGACCAAATCACCTTTTACTGAAAAAGATGAGAGAGCTAATGAGCTCTTAGGTCTAGTATATACTGATGTATGTGGACCAATGAGTGCGCGTGCTAGAGGTGGATATGTCTACTTCATCACTTTTATAGATGATTTATCCAAATATGGATATGTCTATTTGATGAAACATAAGTCGGATTCTTTTGAAATGTTCAAATGATTCCGAAGTGAAGTAGAAAAACAAACTGGGAAGAGTATTAAAATTCTTCGATTTGATCGAGGAGGAGAATACCTTTTTGGTGAGTTTCTCATATATCAAGGAGAGAATGGAATTCTCTCCTAATGGACTCCTCCTAGAACACCATAGCATAATGGTGTGTCTAAAGCGAGAAATCGGACTTTGTTAGACATGATCCGATCCATGATGGGATTTGCCAGCTTGTCAATATCCTTCTAGAGATATGCACTCGAATCGACTTGTTATCTATTAAATAGGATTCCAAGTAAGTCTATAGTTAAAACCCCATATGAGATATGGATAGGGCATAAGCCAGCACTTTCACACCTTAGGGTTTGGGGGTGCCTGGCTTATGTCAAATGATTAGTTACAGACAAACTTGGACCAAGGTCTGACAAGTGTACATTCATAGAGTACCCAAAATAAACCAAAGGATACTATTTTTACCATGTTAATGAACAAAAGGTGTTCGTCAGTCTTAGGACAACCTTTTTGAAAAAGAAGTTTTTTGGTGAAGGAACTGTTGCCTCTAAGGTTAAACTTGATGAAGCTCAATAGGTAGAATGTTTGACACAGAATGTTGAACCTAAGTCGGAATTCATCAGATCAGATCCGAAGCCTAGTGAACCCGCACCACTAAGGCGATCCGGTAGAGTACCGCATCATTTGGATGGATACTATGAATTCTTGATCTAGGATGGTGATCCCATCGAACTCGATGAGAATGATGAGGATCTGATTACTTATATGGAAGCGATGTAGAGATCAGACTCTGAGAAATGGCTAGAAGCCATGAGATCCAAAATGAATTCCATGAAGATCAATGATGTATGGACATTAGTTGACCCACCTGAAGGGGTTAAACCCAATGGGTGTAAATGGGTCTTCAAACGAAAAAGGGGTGCAGACAAAAAGGTGGAGACCTATAAAGTCCATTTGGTTACTAAGGGGTATCGTCAATGCTATGGTATTGACTATGATGAGATATTCTCTCCTGTGGCAATGCTCAAGTCCATTCAGATCATGCTTGCCATTACTGTCCATCTGGACTATGAGATCTGGTAGATGGATGTGAAGATAGCTTTCCTAAATGGAGAACTGACCGAAGAGGTGTATATGATACAACCTGAAGGATTCACATCCACAGATGAGTCCATGGTATGCAAGCTTCAGAGATCTATTTATGGATTAAAGCAGACATATCCGAGTTGGAACTATAAAGTGATCAAAATGTATGGCTTCGTTAAGAATGGAGAAGAATTCTGCATTTACAAATAGACAAATGGTCCAGCAGTGGTATTCCTTATTTTGTACGTGGATGACATTCTCTTAATTGAAAATGATATCCTGCACTACAAGAAAAAAAAATCTAGTTGTCATCATAGTTCTCCATGAAGGACTTGGGTGAAGCATTCTACATCCTAGGAATGAAGATCTATAAGGATAGATTTAAAAGGATGCTTGGTATATCCCAGTCTACGTACATAGAAACTGTGCTGAAGAGGTTCAATATTGAGAATTCCAAAAGGACTATCTTTCGATAGGCCAAGAAATTTCTCTCTCTAAGAAGGATTGTCCGACAACTCCTGAAGAGAGAAAGCATATAAGTAGAATTTCATATGCTTCTATTAGATATGTGTGCCCTAGAAGCTAGAATTGGCTGACACTTGTAATACACTTCTAGAGACAAAATTATAATTTTGACTGTAAATAATAAAATGGATTGCTCAAGTCCATTCAGATCATGCTTGCCATTACTGTCCATCTGGACTATGAGATCTGGTAGATGGATGTGAAGATAGCTTTCCTAAATGGAGAACTGACCGAAGAGGTGTATATGATACAACCTGAAGGATTCACATCCACAGATGAGTCCATGGTATGCAAGCTTCAGAGATCTATTTATGGATTAAAGCAGGCATATCCGAGTTGGAACTATAAAGTGATCAAAATGTATGGCTTCGTTAAGAATGGAGAAGAATCCTGCATTTACAAATAGACAAATGGTCCAGCAGTGGTATTCCTTATTTTGTACGTGGATGACATTCTCTTAATTGAAAATGATATCCTGCACTACAAGAAAAAAAAATCTAGTTGTCATCATAGTTCTCCATGAAGGACTTGGGTGAAGCATTCTACATCCTAGGAATGAAGATCTATAAGGATAGATTTAAAAGGATGCTTGGTATATCCCAGTCTACGTACATAGAAACTGTGCTGAAGAGGTTCAATATTGAGAATTCCAAAAGGACTATCTTTCGATAGGCCAAGAAATTTCTCTCTCTAAGAAGGATTGTCCAACAACTCCTGAAGAGAGAAAGCATATAAGTAGAATTTCATATGCTTCTATTAGATATGTGTGCCCTAGAAGCTAGAATTGGCTGACACTTGTAATACACTTCTAGAGACAAAATTATAATTTTGACTGTAAATAATAAAATGGATTATTTTCTATCACATATGTGTATTTAGTGTCTGTGATACATCCCTTGAGTTAATGCTAATGATAATTATTATTTTCAAGAGTTGAAAATTTAAGATAAGAATTTTCATTATTAACTCATAAAATTCTCCTGATCGTAGGATCATCATAAGGATGGTGATTGATCTGAAAGGTTAGTGTACAATCGCTTCTTTATAGTAGATGAGTCTTGAGTATACGATGTAGAGACACCGAAGCGAGAGTATAGATACTCGTTAGAGAATGAGGGTACTGAGCATGATCACCTCGAGTAGTCATAAGGAAGTCTACCTTCTCATCAATGACTGACTCGAAGCTGCAGTAGTGTGTCTGATTCTTTGATCTGTAGTGCATCGACAGTTCACTTTGAGGGTGTTATAGTTTGACTATACCATAACTTGATCTCCTAGCCATTCAAAATCCTGAGGTGTATGTTGGCTATAACATATTCATTATAGAAATTAGATTGCACCAATAGGGGATCTATCTACCTCGATAGATGAAGAGTAGCCCTATGATGATCATGAGAATCAAGTCCATAAGCCCATGGCCACGGCAGAGAGTGAAATAATATCAACTGCAAAGGATCTATGAATACTCTACATAAATTAAATATTTATTTAAATAAATATGTAACACTACCTAGATCTCTGAAATCTATTTATTAGATCAAGGGTATATATTTTTTAATTCCAAAATAAAAACAAACAAGAAAAAAAAGTTGTGGATACAAATCAAACCCTAAATCCGAACACCGTTCATAATGGAAAAGTCAAAGATAACACTACCCGAGAACTAAAAATCTTAATTACTATTCACATAATCAATTAGTATCTAGGCAAAGGTTATAATATATAATTTATTTTTTTGTGCATGTTCTCTCTTTTTAGGTAGCATTAATCTAATTTTATAATCTAATTATTAAAATCTAAAAATTAAAAAAATAATCTAGATCTCATAAACTGCCATAAGGTTGTCCAAATCTATAAAGGGTTTATTCCTTATAGTTGAAAGATTATTCCTAGTTCGTGGATGATCTTGACTTCTAATCATAAATTTATTAGATTTGAATTAATTTTTATTTATTAATTTTAATAAAGATTTTAAATTAATTTTTTTAAATTTTAAAAATAAAAATTATTTTAGATTTATGGACTTATGATAAGGTTGTCTACTGTAGGTTTTATCCCACTTACGTGAATAGGTTGTCTTTGCGTACGTGCTGATCTAAAATATTTGATCATAAAATTTTAGATTAGATCTAAAAACATTTTATGATCTAATTTTTAAAAAGATTTTTTTAATCGAAATTTTAATCTTCATAAAATATGTCAGATTGATTTTAGAAAGATTTTATGACTGATTATTATTTGAAACTTGTTTCAATTACAATGAAACATGGTTTAGATTATAGATCTAAGTAGATTCATGTTTATGTTTTTACTTGCATAATTGATTATGAATTAAACAGCAACTATTGATTGATAGGAACCATATTGTAAAAAATATTTTTACACAACATCAAAAAACTAATTTTTGAGAAAGCTAAACCCCAACCCTCAGGCCCAACAATTTAATTAAAGAATTAAGAAGTTGTTTTGATTAGGTTCTAGGATTGTAAATTGAAGATCCTATGACACGAATCATAACACATTGGGTTAATGGGTTATGAGGATTAGCGTCCATATTAATTGGGTTAGGACCTAGGGTTAGATTAAAGAATGGATTTAATTTAAAGAATTATCTAAATCAACCAATTATTGTTCTTAGATTAGGTCAAGAATTCTCTTAGATTTCAATTCAAATAGTTTGTAGTTTGGTTAAGTCCATGTCTTTAACAAGACCCAAGATGGGACTTGATTTTCTTGGCTTAGGTTGGTCTACATTGAACTGTTTAGGTTTGATCTAATTGGAACTAATTAAACTAGTTGGGTATCTAAAGGTAACCAGATAAGTGATTTTTAATTGGGCAGCCTGCTTACCTAGCCATTTTTTGATTGGTAGATACAAAGGGAAGCCTGATAGATCCTTTTCACTGGATCAAACTTAACCTGGCCTCTTTTGGTGAGATTATGTTTGATTTCAGATTGCTTAGACTATTCGAGCTGACCCAAGTCAGCTAGTAAATTAGTTTTGATTGATTTAAGATACTGCAATAGACCAGCCTATTAATGGTCTCCCTTAAGCTGACCTTGGTGAAGTTAGTAGAGATCATGACAAGCTAGTTTAATCTAACTACTCATTTTTTATAAAATTAAATTTTTCTAAAATTATTAGATCCCTAAAATGAAATAGTATATGATAATTGGATTCATAGTCTCCTATTAAGTGGATTAATACATGGAGTCCATCAGTTGGATAATCATTGAAGGCCAAAGGCCCTACTGCTTACAATTATGGAATTTATCATCATTATATGATCTCTTGATTTTACATTTCTTCTAAATTTTTTGGTGGTCAAATGGCCCAACCCAAAGTTTTGGGCCTGATCATTCATTAGTTGAATGGGCAAGTATGATCATAGTTGAATGCGCTTGGACCTAACTGGAACCCTTTTTTCTGGAGAACGTCAAAGCCAACTTAATTAGGGTCTGGGGCAAAATTTAATTTACTAAAAATTTATTTGGAGAAAACGAATTGTTATGAACTTATCCTTAAGATGTACATGAGGTTGGCCAACCAAGGTTAGGCTCGTGTATAGCTCTATATGGATTCTAGTACCCACTAAAAATTAGGCATACATTCCTTGGAATTTGGTTGGTAAGAGGCTACCATTTCGAAATAAAATAATTGAAAGAAAATTTTTTGATTAAAATTTTAAAAATTTTTAGATTTAATGAATCAATTACTAATTAGTTTTTTTGATTTTTCTTGGTGTAACATTGGCCACTTTTCTTATCGCTCCGATCCATTTGGACAATGAATAAATTGGTGGGATCAACTCGAATAGCTGGTACCAAAAAAGTTGAAGGATTGTTCCTGGAGTTGACGGATTCCTATATGTGCTGATGGACTCCTGCACCTAAAAAGCCAGTCTTGCAATGCTTATGGAACAGTCAGAGACACTTATTAGAAGTTAGCTCAGTGATCGAACATGGTGTGCCTATATTATGCTTGGTGTGAATTTGAGCGATGAGTTCAGTCGCAGGTTTGATACAGCTCAGCCAGATTGAAATGCTTCCAACGTGTTGCGAGGATTTCTTTTTTGACACATTTTGATGATGTTTGAGAGCACAGATAGTTGCGCCAATTCTTCAACATTGATATGGGATGGAGCCTCTGTTACTAATCATATACATATATGATCGTGCTGATAGAGTACTTGAGAAAAACTCGGCTTTCCTTGCACTGACAACTTAGTGAAGATTACAATATTGAACTTTGCTTGCCAAAGTCCTATCTTCCCCTTTCCTTACTCATATATAGAATGACAAAGCCTGAAGTAAAACTATCAATGGCTTACTTGGGATTACTTCAGAAACTTTGAGGAAGGATTCACCAGCTTCCATAACGAAATCGATTGAACTTAGTGGGAGGTTTGTTCTTTTCTTGGTTTCTCGATTCCTTTAAAAAGGGGAGAAGAATTAGAAGAAGAAAATAAAAAAGGTGCAAATTCAGCATTAGGAACATCCCAGTGCAGGCCAGACCAGGAAGATCAAGTTCCGATAAGAGTCAAGCTAATGCTTTTGTTGCAAGAGCGAGGGAAAGGCACTAAAGAGGACTGTCAGTCAAGTACATTGCCTTTCTATGGACCCGAACAGGCAGAGAACAGATGCAAGCTATTTACTGGGCAGTTATTTATATGATAATCATAAGTTTTCTATTTATGATATTGACTGACTTGGTATGGATACCGATAGCCCTATTATTTATTGTAATATCATGCAGGATTGTAAGGTCAGTAAAAGATTGAGCACGGCAAGAGAGTCCTAAATGCGGAGATGGGAAGACCAGTTCGGATTCTGACTTTAGAAATTTTGAAACTTGTATTTGGAATCTCATTACCGTTACGTTCTTCAGTGATTACCATTTTTGTCCTAGTTTCTTTTTAAAGTAGTCATTCTCTATAGGCTTTTTGGCCATGGAACAATTTGAAATTTTCAATAAAGAATGATAGTATTTGTAATGTCATTAGAATGGTTTACTGCTTTTCTTGTGAAATTGAATAATGATTATATATGTTAGATCCAGCAAATTCTCGTTAAGTAGTCTATTTTCTGGGCAATACTAGATTAGATAGTGTACAGATATCTACTTTATGGCACTATATGCTAGATCATTTAAAACAGAACAGAATAACAGGCTTGACTCAAGAGGAAATTCAAAAGTCAATGATTGTTTATCACATCTAACCTGTGAGTCTATCTTCTTGGTAAAAATGGACCAAATTCACCTTTTAACTCTGAAAAGATGAGAGGCTGGAATGAGCTCTATGGTCTAGATATACTGATGCTATGTGGACCAGATGTGGCGCGTGCTAGAGGTGGGATATGTCTACTTCATCACTTTTATAGATGATTTAGATCCAAATATGGATATTTCTATTTGAATGAACATAAGTCGGATTCTTTTGAAATGTTCAAATTAGATTCGAAGTGAAGCTAGAAAAACAAACTTGGGAAAGTTATTTAAATTCTTCGATTCTGATCAGGAGGAGAATACCTTGTTGGTGCGTTTCTCATATATCTCAAGGAGAGAATGGAATTCTCTCCTAATGGACTCCTCCTAGAAACACCCATAGGCATAATGGTTCGTGCTAAAGCGAGAGAAATGGATCCCGTCGACTTTGTACGACCATGTGTCAGTAGTCCTATAGACTTATGTGGATTTTAGGTACGACATGCTGTGTCAGTGTCATGGCTCCTTATAGAGGATATGCAGTCTTCCGGCGAATCGACTCAATCGGTTTTATCTATTAAATACGGATTCCAAGTAAGTCTGATAGTTAAAACCCCATATGAGATATGGATAGGGCATAAGCCAGCACTTTCACACCTTAGGTTTGGGGTGCCTGGCTTATGTCAAATGAATTAGTTACAGACAAACTTGGACAAGGTCTGACAAGTGTACATTTCACCATAGAGTACCCAAAAAATAAACCAAAGGATACTATTTTTACCATGTTAATGAACAAAAAGGTGTTCGTGCAGTTCTTAGGTACAACCTTTTTGAAAAAGACAGTTTTTTGGTGAAGGAACTGTTGCCTCTACAGGTGTTAAAAAATAGGAGTCCTAGTGTGACTAGGACTCCTTATCACTTGTGCCACTTAATCCTCATGCCCCATGCCCTTTTTTATTTTATTTCTTACGTGAAAATTCTCCACTCCCATGGCTTCTCACGCCCTCTTTCTCTCCTCTTTTTCTCATAAGGCAATTTGTTGGAAGACCAAGTCAAAAGAGGAGTTAGTTTTGCTTAGGATTCTCTAAGATAGAATCCTTATTGACCAAAACACCTTCCCTTGAGTGCCACCCTCTTTTTTAATTAATTCTTATTTTATTCTATGAAAATAATCTCCTTTTCTGTGCACCCTCCCTTGCTTGTCCATGCCAAGAATTATGGAGGAGGCGCCCAAGAGTTGGGCGCCCCAACAACTTCTCTTGTTTGGATATTCTTAGTCTAGGATTTTGATCTAACTTGGACTCTTTCTTTTTTCTATTTATTGGATAAATTTTATTCTAATTTTTTCATGGAATATAGAGCTTTAGAAAAGGTTTGGGGTGCACAAAAATTAGAAGAAGAGAGTCCTTGGTCATGGGGGTTCCATCGATACCAAATTAGGTATCTAGGTGATAGAAAAGAGAAGAAGAAGAGGGTCCTTTTCTAGGGCTATTTTATTTTCAATCTCTCCTCATTTTTTTTGACTTTTTTTTTCTAAGAGAGTCTCAGATTAGTAAACTCTTATCTTCTTTCTCATATTTTAGAGAGTCTAAATTTTAAAGAAGGGAGCATCGGATTGACCGTCGAAGAAGGATCAGCACAGTACTAGCATGCTGTGCTGATTTCCTGCATTGGACTTCAGATCAGAGATCGTAGGCTCGTGTGGACGACTCCTAGAGGCCAGATGCATGTGCGGCTCATGACATCATCCTCAAGTCTAGATCAGCAAGTTAGAACATCTAACTTGCTCAGGTAATAGATATGATCTATAAACTTCATACCTGTATTTGATGTAGTATAGATCTAGGTTGTTTTGATCAACATTTTCTTTCTTATTTGATTTTAATTTTTGATTTAATATCATACCTTGATCATATAATAGATTTGAGATCTAGGTGTTTACATATTTATTTAAATAAATATTTAATTTATTTAAGTCTTCCATTATAAGATCTTGAAAAAGTTTTAAGATCTACCTATAAAATCCTAGATCTGGTTCCTTCAGGATGGACATTAGTTGACCCACCTGAAGGAGTTAAATCCATTGGGTGTAAATGGGTATTCAAAAGAAAAAAAGGCATAGACGGAAAGATAGAGACCTATAAAACCTATCTAGTTGTCAAGGGGTATCGTCAATATTATGGTATTGACTATGATGAGACATTCTCCCTAGTGGCAATGCTCGAATCCATTCGAATAATGCTTACAATAACTGCCCACCTGGACTATGAGATCTGGCAGATTGATGTGAAGATGATTTTTCTAAATGGAGAGCTAATCGAAGAGGTGTATGTGATACAACCTAAGGAATTCACATCCATAGATGAGTCTAAGGTGTGCAGGCTTTAGAGATCCATTTATGGATTAAAGCAAGCATCTTAGAGTTGGAACATGCATTTTGATAAAGTGATCAAAACGTACGGCATCATTAAGAATGGAGAAGAACCTTGCTTTTACAAATAGACAAATGGTCCAACAGTGGTATTCCTTATTTTGTATGTGGATGATATTCTCTTAATTGAGAATGACATCCCCGTACTATAAGAAATAAAAGTTCGATTGTCATCACAGTTCTCCATGAAGTACTTGGTTGAAGCATCCTACATCCTAGAGATGAAGATCTAAAGATATAGATCTAAAAGGATGCTTGGTATATCCTAGTCTATGTATATAGAAATTGTACTGAAGAGGTTCAGTATGGAGAATTCCAAAAAGGATTATCTTCTGATAGACCAAGAAATTTCTCTCTCTAAGAAGGATTGTCCGACAACTCCTAAAGAGAGAAAGCGTATGAGTAGAATCCCATATGCTTTGATAGTGGGATCTATTATGTATGCAATGACATGTACGAGACCAGACATGGCATACTTACTAGGAGTAGTGAGTAGATACCAGTCTAATCCTAGAGAAAATCATTGAAAGATGGTTAAAACCATCCTTAAGTATTTGAGAAATACTAAGAATCAATGGTTGGTTTATGGTGAGTCAGATCTAAAACTTATGGAATTTACAGACTCCAGCTTTCAATCTGACCATGATGATAGTAAAAGTGTGTCAGGATATATCTTTACTCTAAATGGTGGAGCCATCTACTAAAAAAGTTTCAAGTAGCATATAGTGGCGGACTCTGTTTGCAAAGTAGAGTACATGGCAGCATAAGATGCAGCAAAGAAAGCTATGTGGCTAAGAAAGTTCATCACTGAGCTCAGAGTAGCACCCTCCATTAATGGTCCAGTCCTGCTCTACTACGATAGCACTGGCACCATAGAAGTAGAGTACATGGCAGCATCAGATGTAGCAAAGAAGGCTATGTGGCTGAGAAAGTTCATCACCGAGCTCGGAGTAGCACCCTCCATTGATGGTCCAGTCCTGCTCTACTACGATAGCACTGGCACCATAGCTCAAGCAAAAGAATCGAAGGCATACTAGTGGACAAAGTACATTCTATGCCGCTTTCATTTGATCCATGAGATCGTGGATCATGGTGATGTCGACTTTCAGAAGATCGATGAAAAGAAGAACCTAGCCGACCCCTTTACTAAAGTCTTGGAAATCAAGAAATTCGAAAACCATAAGTCGAAGATGGATATTAGATACTATGCTGAGTGGCTTTAGGATAAGTGGAAGTTGTAGGAAATTATTCCATAGCTAATCGTCAGCCTGTTTATGGTTGAGATATTATAATTAATTTATTAATTAATAATTTTTTTTGGCATCTTTTTCATCAAAAATTTATATCTTCTAATGAACTTCATTATTGTGATGAAGTTCTTAGGACTATTTAGTTTTGATAAAGAGAGAATTTATCAATTAGTTCTTAAATTTGTTCACGACCAAATGATAGGCTATTAATTAGGATGACAGCATCTACCGAGCATAGGTTGTTATATGCCATATAGGTTGATTATCCTCTTAACCAAGGAGTGTGGAGATACTGGTATGGCATACAGGTGAGATGTATTGGTACATCATCTTTGAACGTGACCAACTTCAGAGCATTCTGCTGTCGATAATGTCTTTGGTAGGATATAGGTATAAGTATCCCTTAGACCTGAGATCACCTCAGTGACTTGCAACAACTCACTGTGCTTTGGTACCGGATTAACTAAATTTTTAATTCAGCAATGAAAGATTTCTGGGCACAGTCAAGTACTTACAAAGTTGGTGTGTGATCAAGATGGAGTTGACCACTCCAAGAGTTGGAGAATAATGTATCATTGTATTTCAATATAGCAAAACCTTGGTCAGGGCAATCGATCAAATATATTTGATATTTTGAAATACAATGTGGACAACCTGATCAGAGTTGACAGTTGAACTCTATTGTATCCTACGAGCATTTTGGTCAAGGGGATGAATTATATGGAAACTATATCTGCATGAGTTCTAAGGATGGTGTTCTACACCTTTGACCTATCTGGCCATCGAATATCATTGCTAGATAGTCACTTTGATTGGTATAAAAATTTATTCCTATGCTGCCGACTTAAGTTTGGATCTATGAGGTCACACACATTAGAGTTCACATTCTGATCGGATGGTTGATCAATGATTTAGAATCATTTTAGGGTTAAACGATCAATACAGTTAATGTTTGACTTAGTGCAAGTGTTGTAGGAGGATCGATTAGTAATTTAATTTTTAATTAACTTAATTTGATTAAGCCAGTAGGTTGAGATTAAGTTTAATTAAATATGATTTAATTAGATTTGGTTTGGGCTTGATTGGATCAAATTCAATTGATTTATTGGATAAGCCAAGTTCAAGAAAGAACTAGTCTTAGTCTAACTAGGACTTAGGTCAATCCAATTTTTTAATTTAATTAAAAAATAAATTAAAATTAAATCTAATTTAATTTAATTTAAATAAGTCTATAAATAGGTTAGAATTTTATTTAATTGGGTTGGATTACTCTTATTTTTATTTGGTTAAAAGACCTTGTTTGATCAGGTCAAAATAGGAGTCCTAGTGTGACTAGGACTCCCTATCCTTGCGCCACCTAATTCCTCACGTCCCACCCCTTCTTTCTTCTCCTTTATATGAAAAATCTCTGTGCCCCAAGCAATCTCGTGCCTCCCTTCTCTCTTCCTTTTTCTCATATGGAAATTTGTTTGATGACCAAGTCAAAAGGGGAGGTTGGTTTTGCTTTAGGATTCTATGAGATAGAATCCTGGTCAACTAAAAGACTTCTTTCCTTTCATGCCACCACCTCCTTATTCTCTCTCTCTCTCTCTCTCTCTCTCTCTCTCTGTCTTATGGCATTCTTTGGCATTTATTGCACCCTCCCTTGCTGGTGCACGGCAAAAAAGTATGGTGGGGGCGCCTAAGAGTTGGGCGCCCCAACAACCTGCCATTTGGTGACTTTCCTATCTAGGTTTTTGAGCAATCTTGGACTCTACATATATCTTTATTTAAAAAAAAAATTTTACTAAAATTTTTTTGGATTGTAGACATTTGATAGTTTTCTTTGGTGTAGAAAAATCAAAGAAAAATTCATCTAGACCATTGAGATATTAAAAACACAAATCAGGATGTCTAGAAAAAGAACAAAGAAGAAGAAGCGGATCTTTTTCTAGGGTTTTTGTTCTAAATCTCTTCCTTCTTTTTATAAGCTTTTAAGAGGTGTCTTAGAATCACAAATCCTCTTTCTTTTCTTTTGGTATTTTGGAGAGTCCATGTTTTGAAGAAGGAAGCATCAGATCGACCATCGAAGAGAGATCGGCATAGTGCTAGCATATTATACTGATTTCCTACGTTAGGATCTCTGATTGTGTTCGTGGGCTTGTGTGGATGACTCTTAGAGGTCGGATGCATATGCAGTTCATGACTTCATCCTCAAGCTTGGATCAATAAGTTGGAATATTTAACTTGCTCAGGTAATAGATCTGATCTATTATTTTCTTACCTGCATTTGATGTAGTGTAGATCTGGGTTGATTTGATCAACCTTTTTCTTTCTTGTTTGATTTTAATTTTTGATTTAAATGCCATGCAATAATTATAAGCACACCAACTGGCATCACCTCTCCCTTATACCAATTGATGTTCCATGATATTGTTCGAACGTCAATCATCCTTGGTATCATAAGCCTCGATACCATGTTGCAGAAGCCCCTGATCTTTAGCACGAACCTGAAGGAACCTATGATATTCTCTATGGGTAGCAAACCACTGATCCTCCACCTGAATCGGTGATGGCATGCCTCTCTCCTTGGGCTTAAGGGAGATGTCCCATTCTTTAGGACTTCTTCAAGAACCCTAGGGCGGCAACTCTAGAGAGAAGAGAAGAAGAGAGTTGAGGAGGAAAAGATCTGTATTCCACAGCATTCACAACATTATGAAACCCTAATACAACCTATGTATTTATACATAGCTATTAGGCCCGACCAAAAAACTTTTTGGCTAACCCAACACATGAAAGCACTCACCGAGCCTATGTACACCCATGTCTCCCATGCTCTCATCCTCTGGATCTAGATCCGACCTATAAATAAATTAGCCATCTTAAGACCTCTCAAACTAGGCCTTGAGAACCCTAGGATCAACCCAGACCCTAGTCCAAAATGGACCCTCATGTAACTCTGCCCGCGCACTGAATTGGCTCAGTCTCAGCACTGAGCCGGCTAAGTTCCATTGGGTTAACTCAGTCTGAAACTGAGTCGGTCCAATTCTGTGCTGTGCCAGCAGTCCCAAATGTGTAGCTTTGTATTTTGTCTGTGCACTGAGACTTAGCTGAACCAATTTTGGACTGAGCTGGCTAACCAATGGAAAATCTTCTTCCTACAGTCTTAATTCTCCAACTTTGGTTTCTTGCTTCACCTTGAATTTTAGATCTCCGAAGCACCAACCAAGCTCCTAGAATCCCTGGAGCCACCACCCTGACTCTTCCCATGGCCTCCCAAGGCTTGGGAGCACCATAAATCCTCATAATAATCATATAATAAGATTTTAGATTAGGTTATTTTTAGATATTTAAAATTAATTTTAATTAATTTTAGCCTTTTGCTATCTGATCTTGAAAAAATTTTAAGATCTAACTCTGAAATTTTAGATCTGGTTCCTTCAGATCCTTGGTTTGAAAATTGTCAGAGATAGAACCAAGAGGCTACTACATCTATCTTAGGAAGGATATATCAAGAAGGTCTTAGAGAGATTTAGAATGAAGGAGGCCAAACCGGCTGAGCTGCCATTTACCGAGCATGTCAGACTCTCTAATACCATGTCACCACAAACTAAGATGGAAATTTAGGAGATGGAAAAGGTTCCATATGCTTCTGATGTAGGGAGTATTATGTACTCTATGGTATGTTGTAGAGAGTCAACATACCAATTTTCTATGGAATAGCTTTTACAATTGCATGGTATTGATGGAGTGGACAGATAGAGCTAAGTTCCCAAGAACTTTAGAGCATCAAGATGGAGATTGTGAGCTTAGATATGGTGCTCTTAAGCCTTGAAAGTAGGTAGAAAGAGAACAAGAAGTGAATGAAATCAACCATCGAAAAACTTTAGCAAATGCTTCAGAAGAGCTGGCTTGGATCCTATCAGAAGAGCCAGCCCAAGCTGTAGAAGAGCCAGCCAGGGTTGAAGATGAGCCAGCCCGAATTCTGAGAGAGCTGACCCGAGCAGAAATCCAAATAGCATATCTAGCTAATACGCTGGAAGAGCTGGCTCGATTCATGCTAGAGTTAGCCTGAGTAGAAGTCGAATCAGCTCGAACCCTGAGAGAGCTGGTCCGAGCAGTAGAACAGAGAGTGGTGATTCGAGCTCTCACCGAAGACATCACCATCGAGCCGACTCGATTGCTGAATGAGCTGGCTCGAGTAGTGAACAAAATAGAATGTAGTTTCTATTCTAACCTAGGATTGGGTTTAATCCTAGAAATTTAGAGATTTGATTTATAAGGTTCTAAGGGGGCTAACCTATGGATTGGACTGGGATTTGTCTAATGGATGTGTGCATGGGAAACATGGGTGTACATGGGCTCGTAGAATGCATCACATTAGGTTATCTAGGAGAGTTTTTTAGGTTGGATCTTATTTGACCAGGTATATATACTCTATACTATATTTTGTAAACTAAGCACAAAATTAATACAAGCCTTTTCTCCCTGAAATCTCTTTTCTCTCTCATTCTCTTCCTTTTCTCTATGTCCTAGGGTTTGCTAGGGTTTCAATAGAAAGGTCATCCCTATTCTCAGATCGTTATTATTGTTTCCATAATTATCGAGTAGTAAGGATTGTTCCCAATAGATTGATATCAAAGCAGCCATCTGGAACAACATAGGGGATGGCCGTCGGGGCCGAGGGGGCAGGGAACTACCGTTGGGGGTAGGGGCGGAGCAGCAGGGGCTTGGGAGGGGAGGGGGTTGTTGCGTACAGAGGAAGGAGAAGGAGGGAATTATATTTAATATTAAAAATATATATTTTATATCTAATTATATAAATATTTTATATAACATTATTATTTAATATTTTATAGGATTATATATTTTATAATTATTTTATAATTATTTTATATATTTTATAAGATTACATGTAAACATAATACCAAACCTTTCTTTGGTATTATAAAAATATATTTATTAATTATATAAAAAATATTATTATGAATATTAATATTTTTATTAATATGTTTTAAAAAATATATTTATTAGTCTTATAAATTAAAAATTCTATAAATATATATTAATTATTATTATATAATTAAATTTTTTATTTATATTTATAATTTTTTAATATAAATTTTTATTTTGACTAAAAAATAAGATAATAGAAGTAATGTATTATAATTTTATTATGTAAATATATAGTGTCATAATATATTTCTACTATAATTTAAAATTATTATTGAATGAAAATATGATAATAATATGATTAATAATATATTATAATATATAATTTAGGTATAATGTAAAGTCATGTCACTTATAATTTTATAATTTTAAACTGATAGAAAATAAAAAAAATTATCCATATCATTTTAAAAATACTAGTATTGATATGAAGATAGAGAGTGCCATAATTCTGGTTGATTGAAGAAATATTCATGAAAGTAGGAAGGTTGCATGGATAGAAGTTATGTTTATTGAATATAATTTATGTTATATTTTATTAGCATTATTGATTGATGATATTTATAATGTATGTTGTTGATGAATGTTTTTTAACTTTAATTTTTTTTAATTTTTTATTTAAGGTAGTTATATTGGTAGTTTGTTATATTGTTGATGAATGTTGTTGATGATATTTATAATGTATGTTATATTGGTAGTTTGTTATTAAAGCTTTAATCTTTGGTTTATAATTTTTTATTTATAAAATTTATTACATAAAATATGGAAAACATCTATATTTTAGAGAAAGCTCTATTGAAATGTAGAGTTATCCTTTTTTGAAAAATTAGGATACTATTTCTGAATGTATGTTCAGAGATGATAGCTAAAATGTATTGAGCCATAGATTCCCATTCAAGAATCGATCCCGATCGGGATCGACTCTTGGATGCTCTATTTTTGGATATTTTTGAAAAACTTTAATCTTATTATTGTTATTAGTTGATATTTTATTTTGTTATGTGGTGTTCAGTAGTTATCTCTCATCCATTCTCTGGGTATAAATTGGATAGAGTGCATAGGCACCATATTCACATCGTATACTTGGAGAACCATGAGAAGATGCTGTCAAAATTTTCATAATAATGGAACAAAATATTGACTAATAACAATAATAAGATTATTGCTCTTCTAAAAGAGATAGGGCCATACATGTTAGAAATAAATAGGATTATGCATTCTTAAAATCTTACTAATAACACATACTTTAATGATGAATATTTTCGTGGATAGATGAAAAATATCAACTAGAGTTGGATGAATGCTCACTTTATCATCTTACCTGAATACCAACAAGGTATTAGAAATTTTATAAGATTTATACAAGAAAGAGTTGATGATCCCAATAGAATCAAATATTCTTGTTGGAGATGTCATAACAATTAGTTCCAACCTATAGATATGGCATTGGAGCACTTGTTGAATTGGGGTATGGATGCAAAGTATACTATTTAGGATTTGCATGGAGAAAGTAGACCTACCAATATAAGAGACCAATAGGTGGGTCAATAGCCTGAACCAAGTGGCATCAATGAGATGTTAGATGATTTATTTGAAGGGACATATTTTGACAACTCTGCTGAGAGTATGGATAATGCAAATGATGGATATTTTGAAAAACTCATGAGAGATGCCAAGGAGCCATTGTATCCAAATAGTAAGAAGTTCTTGATGCTTGAATACTTGATAAAACTTCTTTATGGTAAAATCATGTTTGGTTGGAGTCAAAAGTCATTTGACTTTATATTGAAATTAATCAAGGAGGCATTATCGGATGGTAAAAGACTTCCAAAATCATATTCAGAGGCAAAAATATATATGCATGAATTGGATTGGGTTATACACCAATACATGCTTGCAAGAATGATTGTGCATTATTTTATAAAGAGCATCAATACTTGGATTGTTGCTAAGAATGTGGAGAGTCAAGGTATGCTGAAGATTTCAAAAGAGATAAGAGGCGATCTCACAAGATTTTAATATACTTTTCATTAACACTAAGATTTCAGAGACTTTATTAGTCATCAAAGGCCACCAAGATCATGAGATGGCATCATAAGTTAAGAATTCCTAAGGATAACATCATTAGTCATCCCACAGACACTATAGTTTGGAGGGAATTTGATAAATCATATCCTTAATTTGCTAGTGACCCATGCAACATTCATCTTGGCCTAGCACCTAATGGTTTCAATTCATTTAGGAGCATGAGCAATGCTTACAGTATGTGGCTAGTTATGCTAATACCATACAATGTTGCACCATGAAAATATATAAAAGAGTCATTTATATTTTTATCATTGTTTATTCCTAGACCTAGAACTTCTGATAATGAGATAGATGTTTATTTGCGATCCTTAATCGATGAATTGAGAGAACTTTGAGAAATTGGTGTTGTAACATACGATTCAGTTAGTAAAAAAAAATTTTGATTGCATGCGATGATAATGTGGACAGTTAATGATTTTTCGGCATATGGCAATATATCTGGATGGAGCACAAAAAAATATTTGGCATGCCTGATAGTTGCTCTATTAGACTGAAGTATGAAAGAAAAATTATCTATATAGGTCATTCCAAGTTTTTACCATCTAATCATTATTGGAGAATCCATTAGAATCGATACTTCCATAGAAAATCAGAGATGCATGGCCACCTTGTATGATGAGCGGAGATGACATAACTAGGGGCCATTTATAGTGTTAAATTCGGCACCATTGGTAGTGTTAAATTTGGCAAAGTTTTTGAAGGTCGCAAGTGAAAACGTAATGAATCAGAGTTGAACTGGATGAGGTGGAGCATATTTTTTGAATTATCTTATTGGCGACATCTTTTACATCATCATAATTTGGATGCCATGCATATTGAGAAGAATATTTATGATAATATTATTGGAATACTTCTTAACATCAAGAAAAAAATAAAAGATAATCCAAATTCTTGGCTAGACCTGGAAAGAATGGAAATATAGCATGAGTTGCACGTGGTGCCTCATGATGGTGGGAAATTCTTAATGCCAACTGTAAGTTATACATTGCATGGCGATGAGAAAAGAAATTTCTATGAGTGGTTAAAAATTGCAAAATTTTCTGATGGTTTTGCCTCTAACATTTCAAGCCATGTGAACTTGAAAGATGGCGGTATCTTGGATATAAAGAGTCACGACTCTCATGTTATGTTGTAACATCTTATATATATTATGATGCATAGCTTCTCCACCATAGAGGTATAGAATATACTAATTGAATTGAATATTTTTTTTCAAGAATTATATTATCAAAAACTCTAAGTTGATGTACTTAAGAAGCTTCAATCAAATATTGTCATATTGCTGTGTAAGCTGAAAAAAAAATTTCATAATCATTTTTTGATATTATAGTATACTTGGTGGTTCACCTTCCAAGAAAGGCTTTGCTTGCCGGGCTAGTTCAGTGTTGATGGATGTATCCTATTGAACGGTAATAATATTATAAGAAAACTGATTTCTTTAGTTAATTTATAATCAAAACAAAAAATTAATTAATTTTTTTATATATTTTTTGATTATTTTGTATGTGCAGATTCTTATATAAGTTGAAACAATATGTGTGAAATAAGACACATCCAGAAGGTTCAATTGTGGAAGCATATATCTCCATAAAGTATTTTACATTCTATTCGATGTACCTCGATGATGTGGAAATACGACTCAATCATGAATAGCATAATACAGATATGGAGTGGGCTGACATTGAATCTATATTATCTAGTTTTAAGGTAAATGTTCATCCCATTAATAGAAGAAAGTATAAATATATGGACATAGAAGAGTGCGAGCTGGCACATTTCTATGTACTAAATAATTATTAAGAAATCTATCATCTTATGGAGTAAGTATCTTTACATAATCAATATTATATACTTTTCATGAGATAAAATAATAATAAGCATGTATTTATTGTAGAGAGCATAAAGATATATTATTGCAACAAAATAATGGAGATATCAAGGGATGACATCGAAGAAAGTTTGTAGCTTGGTTTAGACAATGTGTAAGTACAATAATAGTTTTATTCAACTTTTTATTAAATGTAATATACATAGAGATGATTTATTTTAACTTATATATATGTTGTTATAGATGATGTTAATGTATCATAATAAAGAAGATGGTGCAACTGATGTATTATATAATTTAGCATGCCACCTTAATTCTAAAGTTTTGTGTTATAGCTTATGTATTGTTGATGGTATGAGATTTCATATAAGAAAGCTTGATATGCAGCGGCAGACTCAAAATAGTAGAATTTTGATGATGGAAACTGATGGAGATAATGAGATTGAATATTATGGTATCCTTTCCAATATTATACATTAAGATATGGTCAAAATGTTTTGTTTACCTGTTTAAATGCCAATGGTGGGATATCAACAATAATAGGATGGGTATTCATAAAGATGCATACTTCACAAGGGTCAACTTTGCGAGAACATGGTATCAATATGATCCTTTCATACTTGCTAGTCAGGCAAAGCAGGTATTATACCTAAAAGATATGAGATATAAGGATGAATGACATATTGTATAAAGAATTGCACCAAGGAGTGTTTATGACATATATGTTTATTCCGAGATAGAAATAGATGAGGATTTCTTTTAGGAGGAATAGAATATAGCTGACTTGGGACAGTATAGTGCCGACATTGGAATCACATCTCCTCTGATTAGGAATGATGTGCAACCTAATAATGTTGATGTTAGTGAATTAAATTTGAACATGTCGGAGGATTATGATGATAATGATGACAATTTCATAAATAATGATAAGAAAGATTATACATTGGTAGATTATGATGATGAAGATGTTGATAATCCTCCTGATGAAGATACTGAAGGAAAATCTAATTTTCCATCCTAGGATCATCCAGGTCTGATAGATCTGAGGCAGAATTTTCTATAAAAATTTCTATAATTTAATTAGATCTAAGAGTTCTAAGATCTAATCATGATGATCTAATATTAAAAAATTAAAATTAAATTAAATTAAATTTATTGGGGATAAATTTCACCCCCATCGAAGTTCAGTCTGAAGCTTAGCCTAATGTAGCTGGTAATCACAGAAGAGCTTCTATCAGAAATTCTGTCCCTAGCAGCCAGATTCATTCAGTGGCTGAACTATCCAGCAGACAAACCTTGCCAAACTTCTCAGCGATCGAGCCCCAGTCGAACCCCTCCAGCAGTCGAGTATCTACGAAAGTCGAACTTCTTCTGGACTCCTCCAATAGTTGGGCTCCTATGGGAGCCAAACTTCTTTTGGACTCCTCTAGTAGTTGAAATTCTACAGGAGCCGAACTCCTCCAGCAGTCGAGATCCTATGAGAGCCGAACTCTTTCTGGACTCCTCTAGTAGTCGGGCTTCTATGGGAGTCAAACTCCTTTCGGACTCCTCCAGTAGTCAGACTTCTACGAAAGCCGAACTCCTTTTGGACTCCTCCAACAACCAGACTTCTACGGGAGCCAAACTTCTTTCAGACTCCTTCAGTAGTCAGACTTCTACGAGAGCCAAACTTCTTCCAAACTCCTCCAATAGTCGGACTTCTATGGGAGTCGAACTTCTTTCGGACTCCTCCAGCAGCCGAGCTTCTATGGAAGCCAAATTCCTCGGACTCCTCCAGCAACTAAGCTTTTGTGAAAGCCGAACTCCTTCCAAACCATTCTTTCAGATGGATTCCTACAGGCGATCCCATTATTGAATTGTTATAATTGACATTTATCAAGACAATCAGGAACATCATTCATTAGGATAATTATGATTATCATTTATCAGGATAATCACGATTGTCATTTATCGAGGATGGTTACGATAGTCATTAATCAAGGCAGTTACAATAGGCTCCGTCTATAAAAAGGGACCCCCAGATACATTTTCTAAAAGCTTTCTTTTTCTTCCAGAAATTCTGTCGAACTTCTCTCTAAGCACTCCATTTCTGTTGGCCAGATGAGCTAACTTGATCATTAGAGGGTCCTACCGGAGCCACCACCACTGACTTTGGATGAAACTTTATTTTCTAGGTCACCGACGGCGACCTCATCTTCCTTGACTCCAGCTCGATCCGACGTCAACCAAATTTTGCACTAATAGAATTGGCGCTAGAGGAAGGGCCCTCTATTCTTGAGGTTTCCTTGATCTTAAAGGAGTGCTCAACAGCGATCTAGAATTTTTTCCAAAAAAAATACCTCCCAGAAAAACTTCGACCCGATGATCAACGGCCTCTGTAGCTAGATCCCATTCAGATATATCAGTTCCCGCTCTAGCTCTAGTAACTCAAGCTCTACCTACAGCCATAGTGAATTAGGAGCAATTTAACCTACTGATGCAGCAGGTTCAGGGCCTCATCGAGATGGTGTAGGCCATGTGGCTACCCCCTATGGCAACTCCGCCAAGAAACCCACTATTAGGATGTCGAGAATCGATCTCAAGGAAGAGCATTTGGGCTAGCATACCCATCATCGCTGGAAAGAAAAAACAAAGAGTAGAGGATCTAAGTTCAGATCATAGTTCTCCTCTAGAGGAGACCTTCCCCATCTGTAGTCGAAAGCCCTCCAAGGTCTGCGATCGAAATGACGTCCTCAATCACAAACTGCAGGAGTTGGACCGATGGATTGAGGAGCTCGGCCACGTCACCCCAGCTCACCATGACGACGTCCACACCGATCCTCCTTTCTCTTCCCAAATTATGCAAGAGCTTGTTCCACCGAACTTCAAGCTCCCTCAACTTGAAAGCTACAACGGAACCTCTGATCCAGTTGATCATCTAAAGGCCTTCCAGATCATGATGCTGCTTCATGGCGCATCAGACGCCATATTATACTGAGCCTTTCCATCTATCTTAAAGAAAGTAGCAAAAAACTAGTACTCAGTAATGAAACCAAGTACGATCTTCTCTTTTGATCAGATGAGCCATCAGTTCATGACTCACTTTGTCAACAGCCAATGTCCGCGCCGAAGTTCAGATTTTCTGATGAATCTCAAAAAGAAGGAGGGGGAATCCATCCAAACTTATGTCATCCGATTTAACATTGCGGTATTGGAGGTCCGGGACCTGGACCAGTTTGTTGCAATGGTCGTGCTTAAGGGCGGCCTTTAGAAGAACGATTTATTATTTTTCCTAAAAAAAAAGTATTCTAGGAACTTTATCGATCTACTAGCCCGGGCCGAGAGATATGCCCGTGCGAAAGAAGCCTTCAAATTGAAGAACGAAGAAGTCACAGGAGAGCGGTGGATGGATGAGTCTAATAGACCCGCTGCCGATGGAGGGTCGAGTGAAGTTCGGCCATGCTCATGGACTCCCCCCAGGTGCAAGCGAGCCCGAACCCCTCAAGCTTGTGATCAAGAAAGCCCCGACAGAAGGGCGTGAAAAAGTTCTCTCCCTAGAAGATTCCACAACTATGCCCCCCTTAACGCTCCTCGAACTTAAATTCTAACAAAAATCAAGAGTTACTACCAAGACCAGAGGAATTATGGTCTCCCCCGAACAAGCGCAATCGAAGCAAATACTATCACTACCACCATGACCACGACCACGATACTGAGGAATGCATTCAGCTCTGAGACAAAATTGAGGAGCTTATCAGAAAGGGCCGATTGGGTCAATTCCTCCGATGCCAATCTGAAGTAAGAGAAGATCGACCAAGGATGCTGCCATAGTCAGGACAACAAGAAGATCGGCCGCCTCTCGATGTCATCAACGTTATCTCTAGGGGAGCTCAATACCTCGACAAGCCATCATCTCTCAGCCTCAAAGCCAAGAGAAGTTTGCTCCAAATTGAGAAGGCCGGCATGAAATAGAGGAAATCGTCCGGCTCGGATCTTATCGCCTGAAGGAACTCGAAGGAACAACACTCCTACGACCCTAAAACACAAAGAATTTAGGAACGTGCTGCCAGTAATTTTTCTTCAATAAAATTCCTTCTTTTAAATATTATTATTTTTTGGTGCAAAAGCTATGTGATGATAGAGAAGAAGCAATCAATAGTGACCGTGTTAGAAACAGAAGAAGAACCTCATCCTAACATGAGCAGGTCAAAGTTCTTCAACTTTGGCTAGAGATAGGATCTCTTCCAAGCGTCTGAGTTAACCTCGGCTAGAGATAAGATCTCTCTTGAGCGACCGAGCCAACCTCGGTCAGAGATAAGATCTCTTCTGAGTGACCGAGCCAACCTCGGCCAGAGATAAGATCTCTCTCGAGCGATCGAGCTTCAACCTCGGCTAGAGATAAGATCTCTCTCGAGCGATCGAGCTTCAACCTTGGCTAGAGATAAGATCTCTTCGGAGCGATCGAACCAACCTCGGCTAGAGATAAGATCTCTCTTGAGCGATCGAGTCAATCTCGACTAGAGATCAGATCTCTCCTAAGTGACTGAGTCAACCTCGGCTAGAGATATGATCTCTTGCAGCCATGTTAGGAACAGGAGGAGAACCTCATCCTAACATTAGCAAGTCAAAGGCCTCATTCATTTTAGACGAGATGGAGGGAGAGGCCCTAACAATGGCCCTTATGTGCCCCCATAGCCCATTACGAACAGGAGGAGAATCTCATCCTTGTTAGATATATGTATCCTAGAAGTCAGAATTGACAGACACTTGTAATACACTTCTAGGGACAAAATTATAATTTTGACTAATATCAATAAAATGGATTATTTTCTATCACATATGTGTATTTAGTGTCTGTGATACATCCTTTGAGTTAATGATAATGATAATTCATATTTTTAAGAGTTAAAAATTTAAGACATGAATAATCATTATTAACTCATAAAATGCTCCCGACCATAGGATCATCACGAGGATGGTGATTGATCCGAAAGGTTGGTGTAAAATTGCTACTCTTTAGTAGATGAGTCTTGAATCTATGATGTGGAGACACCGAAGCGAGAGTATAGGTACTCATTAGAGAATGAGGGCACTGAGCATGACCATCTCGAGTAGTCATTAGGGAGTACCTTCTCGTCAATGACTGACTCGATGCTGCAGTAGTGTGTCTGGTTCTTGTGACCTGAGATGCATCGGTAGTTCACCTTGAGGGTGTTATAGTTTGACTACACCATTACTCGGTCTTCTAGCCATTCGAAATCCTGAGGTATATGTTGGCTATAGCATGTTCATTGTAGGAACTGGATAGCATCAAGATGGAATCTATCTACCTCGGTGGTAGAGGAGCAGCCCTATGATGATCATAAGAATCAAGTTCAGAAGTCCATGGCCATGGCAGAGTGAAATAATAGAAAGAGTTTCTATTTAAGTTTTCACATTGGACTTGAATCGAATGATTACATCATATGATAGAGATTAGGGTTTGACGAGTTCACCTTAACCCTAATCTGATCGAGGCTCAAGATAGAAGAACTTAATCACATAGGTAGCTGCACCAAGAGGTTCGCATTCAGCTCTGATGGGTTGCCACCATATACTGCTAGGTGTCACTGATGGATTTTGGGAGCAATTAGAATGATTTAGATGATCGATCATTCTAGCTGTTCGAATCAGAAGAGTTTTGATCCATCGAAAGGAGTTTCGATGATGTCGATGATAGAGATCATGACATATCCCATTACCATACAGAACTGAACCTAACTGGATCACACAAAGAAGGGTTTGAATTTGGTGATCATCAATTGAATTGATCCAGTTCAATTGATCTGAATGAGATTCAATTAGGTTCAAGGAAATCGTGCTAGCACTCGATTGAACCTAACGTTCTTCTTTTACTATCATAAATAGTTGTCCTAACTAAGCCAAAGAAGTTTGTGCTCGATCAGAGGCCTTCACTTTGTCTGACTGGAGCTTGTCCAAGTCAGAAAAGGTTATCTTATTTTGTAAGACATTACTTGCCATTTTTGGTCACCTATCATTTTTCGTCCTTTGACTTTGGTCAAAAGTTGATCTTTGACTGGTCAAACATTGACTATTGATACTTTGACTTCTGTCCATGTGTCATGCAGCTATTGGAGAACTGGTGGGGGCCTGTCCTCCTGCTAGAACCTGGCAAGGAGGAGGGCGCATGCCACCCTTGGCATGTGCCCAAGTTGGAGGTGCCCAGGAGTCCCTGTTGGATAGGGACTCCATCTCCTTTTTGGATTTCGATTAGAGTTTTCCTAAGAACCAGCTTTGACTGATCTTAGGTGCTATCTAAGGAGGAATCTAGGGGACTCTATTCCCACCAATCAGATTTAGATCTAATTTTATAAAGAGTTATGATTGGTTGGGAAGAAAAGGAGTTGGATCACAGACGGTTTATAAATAAGACCCTGCGCCCAACTCAAATCATAATTGAAAGATTGAAATCCCATGCCCCAAGGCTGCCTCTCCCCTCTTCCTTTATGCCAAACCCACCTTCTCCCTCTCCTCTCCATGTCCAAAAGTGTTTTGGACCTTGGTTGGATGCAATCCAGATGAGAGAAAGGCGACTGAAAGCTAGAAGGCTGCGCTGCTGCAAAGGACAACTACTGACTTCAAAAGGAGTTTTGAAGATCCACCAGATTAGATCCAGATCTAATTTTTGGAGATGTGATAGAGAAGAAGAGGATCTTTAGATCCAGTCCAACTAGATATCGATAGAGGTCAGGCACTTGCGTGGCTAGATCCAGAACCTTCCACTGCTCATAGGATCATCATCGGATAATAGGATTACCCACTTTAAGATAAATTAAATTTGATTTAATTTATCTAATTTTATTTTAATTATTAAAATAATAAGAATTAGATTTAAAATATTCTAAATCTGATCTAGATCAAAGAGAAAAAATTTTAAAATATATCTCTTGATCTGATCAGATCTAAACGAACCTGGTCCAAAAAATCAGGATTTAAATTTAGATCAGAGCCAAGATTCTAAAAGTATTTAGATCTATTTTTAAATTTATTTTAATTAAAAAATAAATAATTTTAGATGTCACATGAGATGTGATCAGATCTAAAATTAGAAAAAATTAAAATTAAATAATTTGGATCTAAGATTAGAAAATATGCATGACTAGTTCTAAAATAGAATAGTTCTATCGAATAGTCTTATATATTTTTAATTTAATTTAATTAAAATATATTTTAGATCTATTTATCTACTATTTTTTGATATTATAATGATCATAATAACATCTAAAAAATAGTAAATAAAAATTATTTAATTTTAAACATCATATGAGATACGATTGATGCATGTCTAGACTAGTTGTAGAATAGTTCTACAAAATTATCTAGATTAGAATTTATTTTGATTAGATCAATTTAAATATAATTTTTTAGATTATTATAAGATAATTTAGATATGAAAATATGTATGATTCGATACATGAGATGTATGCAAAATATACCATGATTAGATCTAATTTGTATATGAGATATATGATATAGATCTAAAATTATTTTGTAGTATTGCATGTTCCTAATTAAGGCGTTCCTCTTGGCCGTCTGGTCATAAGAATGAAGAAGGGTTTAAAGGCCCTCTCCTCCCATCTGATGGAGCGTTCTTATGACATGTAGGGGTGCTGCATGTTCATCCTTAATCAGAAACCCAAAACTTACTTTCTGCAAAATCCTAGATCCTGAAACCC
>QRFJ01000865.1:64019-147599 GCA_006176705.1 Cocos nucifera
CGTATGAGTCCTTGGTGACTGCTTTTCTAGTAGGAAAGAGCACCATCAAGATGGACAAGGTCACTGCAGCGATACTCTAGAACGAGATTCTCAAGAGGAAGAACTTAGCTTTGAGCTCAGATGGTGGCAGCTCAGTTTTGATGATTTTTGGAGGAGTAGAAGGCAATAGACGGAGCGATAGAGGATCGCGAGGAGGACGATCCAGATCCAAGATGAGGGATTCTAGCAAGATCAAATGCTATAGGTGTGATGAGTTGGGGCATCGAGTCAAGGATTATCTACAACTCAAGGATCAGACAAGGGCTACTGCAGTGATGGCTAGTAGCAAGTCAGAGGATGATGTCTTGGAGATATTTGATGAGGTATCTAGTCCTTTTCAATAGTGAATTTTAGATTTTGCATGCACATATCATGTTTGTTATAGAAAGGAGTAGTTTGACTTTCTGGAGAGCAGTGATGGCACTATTTATTTATCATATAGATTGAGCTATACGATTAGAGACATCAAGACGGTCAGCTGGAAGACACATGATGGTGCAGTGAGGAGATTATGGAAGATCCAATACATATCTGATTTTAGGCAAAATTTTATCTCACTGAGCAGATTGGATTTAAACGGCTATAGGTGGATAGTTAGTAATGGAATCCTGAAGGTCATGCTCGATGATAGGATGATGTTGGAGGGAAAGAAGAAGACAAGAGGACATTACTATCTGATCGGAAGCTCAGTGCGAGATGGAGCTTTAGGAGCCAAAGGGAGCCTAGTGCAAGGTGGAGCTACAAATGGAGATGGATCGGGCATGAGATGGGAGACTCAGGTGGATGAGAGATGACATCGTAGAGTGAAGTTTCTATTACCGTAGGAGAATTTTTCAAGCAGATCTTTGATCAAAATGGACACAGTCCATGATAGAGGTGGGATCGAGCGGTCTAGCTCGACTCCCATGTTTGCCCATCTATGATTAGCAGGCATGCCCCAGGGCATGGGGGCGAGATGGATCATAAGCTCTCAAAGTTAGATGGAGGTCGAATATCAAGTTGAGGTGGAGATTGTTAGGATTTGATGCCTCAAATTTGACTCACAGTAAGAAGAAAATTAATTTTCAGCATAGCAGTCGAGTCGGCTCTGATACGCAGTCGAGCTGACTCAAATTAAGATTGAGCCAGCTCGAACTATTGTTGAGCTGGCTCTCTCAACCAGAAAGACAGTAGGAGTCCAAATGAGATGCAATCGAGCCAGCTCGACCCTTGACCGAGCCGACTCGATGGAGGCGAACAGAACACGATGGGATTTTTTCTTTTTGGACTTGGATTGTAATTAATCCAAGGGGTCCATAAAAGTTGCATGTGGATCACAGGATTCAGCGACTATAGAGGGTTGCGATCATGATTTGAAGGTCAAAAAATATTTTAAGACTCCATCAAAGACATGTTCGACTCATATTAGGAGAATGAGCCCTATTAGAACTCCTATGAACTATTGAGAAGAGGAGTCTCATCCTATTCAAAGGACTGAGGTGCTGTGGAGTAGAAAAGATAGCAGATGTAGTGTGAGAGGCACGTAGAGAGGCTTAGATAGCTGCAGAGAGGAGCTTGGCAGAGTATCGAGTATGTGCAGTCCGCGAGAGAGAGAAGCAATAGGTGCATAGCATTCGACGAGGAGGCTGTGAGGGTAGAGCATCTTGTAGCTTCTATGGATCTCCTTGGGATTCTGAGAGAGCTTTTATTAGAGTAGCTTTTAGTTGAGAGAAATTTATGTACGGTGAATTGAGAGTGGGTGTTCTGCTCTTGTACCTATTTTTCTCTTTCATAGTGAAGCTTTGCAAGCCCCGTGGAGGCGAGCCTTTAGATTGATCAATGTACTTGATTATTTTCTTATTTTATTTCTTCCTTCTTTCTGTCGTAATAATTTAATACTAGATCCTTAACAAGCGGTATCAGAGTAGTTGATATCCCAACAGTTTGGTATCAGCGTGAGTTGATACCACAACACCCCTGACTCTATCTAATTGGTGCAGAGTTACAAGGCCACAGCAGTAGGTCCTCCTTGAGCATTTGTAGGTAACTAAACATAAATTATATTATATTTTTTAAATATAGATCCTTCTATTTATTTATATTTATTTAATAATTACTTAAATTTTATTTTTTGATAAATTTTATTTTTATACATTATTTTTACAATATGATTTTGATATTCAGGAGATTGATACCCCGCATGTGCGAGAGGCTATCCTTCGATATATGAGGAGATTGCTTAGAGGATTTAGATATGAGCTTCATAGCCACTGAAAGAAGGTCTTCCATGCACTTGGGGCGATGGTGGCACGTGAGACACTGCATAGGAGTATATCACATCCCGACTGGGATCTTCTCTACATCAGATACGAGGATCTTGTATACCGGGTATAACTCTTATATATAATAAAAATATTGATTATTCAATTGATATGGTATTGTAATATGTTAACTAATATCTTGATTGTATTTACTTATTAGGCCTATTATGAAAAGACCTCATAAAGTAGGTCGAGGCTCACAGTGATGCATTATGGTGGATCGAAGTCATTTGCACAGTAGTAGTATGAGCTAGTAAATACACATACATATATCTTTAATGATTGGTTAGTATATGTTTATGTCTATATACTTACATTCATAAATTTTAGAGGGACATCGAGATAGGACAACTGCTCGGATGGATTGATGTCTACCAAAGGACCCATCGTCGGACGATGGGCGAGTGGCTTTCTAGGACTAGGAAGAGACATGTGAGTATTAATTGATTAAGTTTTATTTCAATTTCATTATAAAATTTATACTTTTAATTATATTTATTTTTTTCTTTAATTAGGACCGTATGATGGAGATATAATCCCAGCCCCGAGGGCTCTATCCCACCCACAGGAGACTTAGCTATGTTACGAGATTGGGATATGGAGTTGTGGCCCCTAGCTCCTCTCAAGTGGCACATGTTTCTTGTGATGCTTGTTTACATGAGAAGGAGAGGAGACATGCTGAGATTGAGAGGAGCCATCAAGAGGAGATAGCGGACCTACGGCGGGCTAATTCGAGCTTTCGTCTCAGCTTGCAGCATTTGGGACGAAGCTCGATGAGTTATGTCGTCGTATGCCTCCCCCACCTACTTTCAATGTTCCTACTGATGCTTATGATCAGAACTCTATCGATGATGATGATGCATGCCCTCTATGATCACTATTATTTTATATTATTTTTAATTAATATATTTGTATTATTTATATTATATAATTAGTTTGCTAACTTAATTTTTTAATTTAATGTAGGTCTATGATATATCGCTGAACATATGAAGTTTTATTTTATTTCGATGTATTTTTTTTATATATAATATTCTTTATGATTGTATATATCTTTTACATTAGTTGAACGTACAATATTTTGTATATATATATGATTTTATATGGATGTTATATAGATATTTTAAAATGAATGAATTTGATTTTGGCATGTGTTTATTTGTTGTATGGATGTTATATTATGTTTATTTGTCCACATACAGGTTAAAAATAATTAGCGACATAAAGAAAAACATAGGTAAGGGATTTTAGCGATGCAAAATTAGCGTAGGTAAATCCAATAAACTATCGCCAAATAGCATGTTACTGTGCTAGTTTTAGCTATGCTTAATTATTAACGACACAAATTAACATCGCTAATTATTTATCCATGCAAATAAATATAGATAAATCTAAATTAACCATCATCAAAAAATGTGCCAATGTGCCACTTTTGCCATGCTCATCAATTATCAATGTAAATTAACATCGCAAAGGATTTACCGATGTTAACTAAGCATAGATAAATATTTTTTACTGTTGAAAACTTTCTATCACTAATTATTTAGCGACATTGTCCTTGTATTGCAAAAAATTTTTTTTTCTGATGTTAACTAAGTGTAGGTAAACATTTTTTATCGATGAAAACTTTCCATTGTTAATTATTTAACGATGTTGTCCTTATGTTGCAAAAAAAAAAAATTTCTGATGTTAATTTTTATAGATAAAAATTTTTTTCCGATGTTAATAAAAGTTATTGCCAGTAATTACTTTATATCATTAAATACATTTTTTTTCGATGCCTGATTTACATCATAAAAAATTATTTTTGATATTTACTTTAATATCGATAAAACTATTTTTGCTGATGAAATATTTTAAGCATCGATAAATTAAATCAACATTGGCACTTTTGCTGACGTATTTTTTCTTACGCTTGTTACATCGATAGATATAATTAATAATATTTTTTTTTTAATGATTTAGCTATGCTTTTGTTGTGTAGTTTTTTTTTTTTTTCTTGTAGATAGTTTATCTAATAAAAAATAATATATAAAGAGAACCCTGGGTGACTGGTCACCACCCGATGTTCTTGCATATTCAATTGTTTCATGGGCAAATGAAACAAAAGGAGAAAGAAAACGTTCATTCATTGGGCTTCTTTATGGGGTGAGACACTCAATTAATTACTTACTATCCTGTCTTTTGTTTTAACTCTTAAAAATAATAAAAAAGTTCATAACCATTCATAATCTTATTTAAAATCCATTTTTAATTTCAACTGAAATAGAAACTAAATCTGTGATCATGTGAATAAAAATAATCAACCAAAGAAAGCAAAATATAAAGTTGAATTTAACCAAATCTAGTTCATATATAATTCCCAGCCATTTTTATACTTTCTTAGAAGCTAAATACTAAATAGTAAGAAAAAAATTGATAAAATAAACAAATGAATGCCATATAATCAACAGAAATTGGATCCTGAGGAGTCCAAGCAGAGGTAATACCTAAAGAATATAGAGACTTGAAAAAAAGAAGTTTCTAAAAGTTCAAAAAAATATGTGAAATTTCAGAAGCCAAATAAATCAGGAAATATTAAGAAGAATATATAGACTTACCACAAGTTCTTTCCCATGATCTCTTTATTTGCAAGAGTACCTGTTCACTGTTCTTTAATAATAAGGAAATATATCCACTACTTTTAAGGAAAAATTATAATGAGGTGGATGTATCATTGCTGTCCATGCTTTCCACTATCACTTACATGCATCCAATGTGCTAAGTACTAGTATTATACTTGTTAAAGTGGTATTGGTGCACAAAACGTTCTCTAAAGCCATCTAATAATTAAAGGATTTGGATGTGTATTTATATCAAAATATCTTTCTGTAGTACATGTTAGACCATCTTGAAACATTGAAGAGTACTAGTGTGAAAGGCTACTCTAAAACTTTTTAAGTTAAATAGTACTTTCCCGTATCATTCGGCTAGACTTTAACTACAACAATGAGTGCATATATGGTTCATCTACTGTCCTTCTAGAAGGATTGTGATCCCAATCCTGCTAATTTAAAATCAAAGATAAAGGTTACAAAGTGAGAATCCACTTGTTCAACAAAGCTATAAAAAAAAAAAAATTAAAATCATGTATTTTGAAAGCCTCCTATTCAAACATCAAGTGGGAACAAATATCAAGGGTTTTACTAGTGTTAGTGTACCAAATTGTCACGGCCCAAGCCTACTACTCGAACCAGGCATGTGACATGCTACATATTCGACTGTGGGGTTTGACAAGGCTTTGAAATTTGTACAAATTCTCAATAATATTGGGAAGATATAGAACATAAATTGTTGTTCAAAGAGACAACCCAAAAGCAGAGAGGATGAATTAAATTTTCCAAAAATTTAAAAAAACTTGATATGCATAAATTTTAGATCATGTGAAGTATGGTGAGATGATATAAAGTAAGGAATACTAAAATGAATAAGCAATTAGGATACAATATAAGTAAGAGGAAAGTCACACACAAATACTAAAAAATTTATGGTGGTTCAGTACCAAATCCAGCACTTATATGCACTTCCTAATTCTTACTTGAAAATTTCACTATAATCTCAACATAAATATCAGCAAGATTATTTTTCAGGCTCACAATTTAAACCCATTTGATTTGTTGAGTTCATCAACCAAAACTTTTTCTCAAAGCCTCTTTTTGGCTTTCTCAATTAAATACAATCCAATTTCATGCTTGGACCAACATTTTCTCAAGTTTTAATCTAAATTGAAACTTGCTTATAGCAAAAAAATGAGAAATATAAATGTAATCACAATAAAAACTTCTAATAGAGCAAATAAAAGTTGATGAAGTTTTTGAAAAATGTGTTTAAGAAGCTTCTTCAATCAATGCATAGAGAAATTTTGAATACTTCAAAGAATTGATTGATTTCAGCACTTTTAAATGCTTTTGGCCCAAACATAGCTTTTCTCCTTCTTTTTCTTTTTCTTGGCACTTTTCTCTTATTCTAATTAAGTTTGAATGCCTTTAAATACTCCATAAATGACAATCTAGCCATTTCTAGCCATTGGGGACAAAAAACTAGCATTTAAAACTATTTGAAAAAATCTGAATCTTCTATAGAACTAATTATTAATGCTGTCAGTGGTAGTTGAGTTGACTCAAGACCAAAGATCAACTCAAGACTAAGTAAGGGTCGACTCATAGTTAAGTAGGAGTTGGCTCAAGTACTATTTCATAAAAATATTTCTCTATCTCTTCTATGAGAGTTGACTCATAGTCAAATTGGGATCAACTTGAGGTCGGGCACTGAAACTCCAACATTTTGTTTGACTAAGAGAGTCAACTCATACTTAAGTAGAGGTCGACTCCTAGACTATACCACTTAAAAAAAATACATCATAGTCAACTCTTTTGAACTAATGGTCGACTCTAAGTTTCTTTTTCTAATTTTTTATGATATAACTTTATCCAATTATCCTCTTCTGCTTCGAAAACTTGTTAATCAATACAAATTTTTCAAGAATAATTTTAGCTTTCTGAAATCATCTACACAAGAATTTTATCAACTCATTAGTATTAAAATAAGTACCCAACTATTTTATATTCATTTAAATCAATTCTTGCATCAATATTCTCCTCCTTTTTGATGATAATAAAACTTTGAGTACACACCAATAATATACTTATATCAAACAAAGTATGTATTAAGCATATTTGATCATGATATAACTTCAATGATGTGTCAAAGTAAAGAAAATTAAGAAAGTTAAATCAAGGCTCAATGATATACTGGATTTAATGGTGTATTTGTCAAAGTATCAATGCTAAAGATTTTGAAAATTAGTATCAAGTCATAATATATGAAAATTACATTAGAGTTAATGTATTAAAGGTAGAATTAATTATCAAATTAATGTATCAAAGCATATTAAATCAAATGTATCAAAACATATTGGAATGTATTAAAGCAAACAAATGTATTAAAGAAAGAATTCATTATTATGTTCTATTTGCTTTATGATTCCATTATTATGATCCCATATCTTCTTGTATTTCTCTTAATTCTCATATAATCTCATATTTCTCATATGTTCTTCTTTGACTCCATTTCTCAATTATTTGTCCTATTTCTCATGTGTTCCTCTTATATTTCATTTCTCCCCTCTTTTTGTCATCATTCAAAAAAATAAGACATAGAAAATATATAATTGACATAAAAAGAGAAATGCTTCATTGCATTATATAAAAATAGATTTTTACAAGTAAGATCAGCGTATTGTGTACAAAAAGAAATCAATACAATACACATGCATATAACATCAATACAAGATAATAGATAACATATAATATCATCAACAAATCAAAACCCTAATCTTAGTCCTCATTAGAGAGAAGGTCTATAGAAAAGTGAGTCCTAAAAGAAGAGGCTCCACTCTTACTTCTAGTCCTACTTGATGGATGATAGGGTGAACAGGAAAATCTACATTCGATCTTGTATAAGATCTAAAGGAGGTAGGCTGGGATGGCTAGGATGGATGAGATGGGTGAGTACATCGGATCGGCTGACTCTATGAAGAAAAAGATTTATCTAGAGATGTTCGACAACCTTGACCTCTAGCGGCGACAATGGCTGCAATGCCTAGTGCAATGATCTCCATCTGCACCACTAACCTTCCCATAGTGTCAAAAGTGATATGATCTCCATTCATAGAGAAGCTCCAAACTCTCTAACTTCGGACTAAATCTGACCTACTCCCGCTTCAATCCTCCCCCTAAGGCTAGTAGCCTCTTGAGCTAATGTTGATAAATCAGTTTGATTCTCTAGCTAGTTTCGATGCTTGAGAGCATTAATCATATTTGATAGTCTAGCTACCTTGCTCACTAAACTCTAGTCTTATCTGAACCAATGAAGTGATTTGTTGATGTTGTTATGCCATATATTGCTCATGCTCTGTACTTAGTTTGTTCCATATCATATCTATTAACCTCCTCATCTAGTCATCACCAAGTTGAGTAAAGGAAATAGAAGGTGCTAGTGCAAGTTTCTCTAGTGGTGTAGAAGGTGCTGCTGCTATTGCTATGCTGGGGCTTTATGGCTTTGTTACTGCTGGAGGAGGGGACTCTAGCTCAAATTTTGGCTATACTCCACTCAGTCCAGCCTCCTTTCTCTATCGCTCCTAACTCAAGATTCTCTTGACCCATCTACCATCCAACTTACAGTAGCTCATCTGGTGCAGCGACTGCTCGTTGTAGGTATCTAAGTGTATCAAAGATCTCATAGTCTTCCCCTTAAGAGATACTCAGAACTCTTAAAAAACCAAAGACAATGCCATGCCATATGGTAGGTAGGCCATTGTTCTTCCTGCTGCCTCCTTCATATATGCAATCATCATCATAGGTAGGTTGAGCAGGACGCCGTGAACAACATGCACAATATGAACCATAATGATCAAATCCCTCTTAGATATGAAGTCGAATCATCTAGTCTTAGGAAATAAGATCCTTCCAATGATATGGTGGAGAAACCTCATCTCCGTAGAAAGGAGTCTCGCATATAGCTCCTCCATCATGTTCATATCTTTAGTCTCTAAAACAATATTCAATGCCTCTTTCTAGTTTAATAATCTAGTAGGTGTAGCTTCTTGTTAAGGCATCCATCGAATCTTAGCAAACCTTTGCTCAGTAAGAACAATTTGAACACCCTTCACAACTACCTCAACACCACCCAAGCCTCGCCTAAGACTCCCATAGAATTCTCTAACAAAATTTACATAGGTGGGCAAGTCCAAAAAGCAAAGAAAACCCTAACTTTGCTGCTTAATCCTCCATCCAATTGTAAAACCTTCTTTCTTTGAATACCTAAAATTGATCTTCCTACTGGTTATCACGAATCTACCCGCTAGAGAAGCACCAAAAGATGGGGAGGATGAAGAAGAATGTGGACTTACTAGAACATGATGGGAATCTTGGTCAAACCTAGCTTTAAACCTCCATTCGGCTTGATCTTCACATCTTGACCACTTGAGCTGATAGACAAGCTACTTCCTAGGACCCATTCATGCTCAATCCTAAGGAAAAATGGATAAAAGTCAAAGAATGAGACAAGAAGAGGAACCAAAAATGGTTTAAAGAACAATTTTGGTGGACCTAGGGCAAACGATTGAAGGGTAGAAAAGAAATGGCTCATCTTTTAAATGAGTGGTCCCAACTTAGAGTTGACTTGAAATTTCCACTAGAGTCGGCTCAAGCTGGAGTCGAGTTGAACTTAACTAAATGTTGACTCAAGCTCAGTTTTAAATAAAAAAATGTTAAATTTTGAGGAAAACTTCAACTCTTTAATACATGAAATGACTCAAGTAAATCCTAAGAGAGGCAAATAAACTTGAAATCAATCAATTTAGATTCAAAAGATGATCAAATTTGAGAGTTTGAAGGATAGAGAAACGGGGTTAAGATAAGATCTACTCAAATAGATCACACACTTCTAATTCTCTTCTAATCAAACTAAACTTTCCTCACTCAAGGATTTGGTAAGGATATCAGCTAGTTGTCTATCAGTATATACAAAATCAAGTATTATATTATTATTTGAATATGATCTCTTATGAAAGAATATCTTATTTCAATGTGTTTAGTTCTTGAGTGCTGAATTAAATTTTTATTTAAGTTTATAGTACTAGTATTATTATATCTTATGAAAATTTTATTTAGTTTGTTGCCATAATCCTCTAAGTGTTGCTTAATTTATAAGATTTGAGCATAATAACTTTCGGCTATAATATATTCAGCTTCCACTATTGATAATGCTATCAAATTTTATTTTTTGCTAAATCAAGAGATTCAGTTAACTTCTAAAAATTGACAAGTTCTATTCGTACTTTTTTATCTAGTTTATAATTAGCAAAATTAGTATCAAAATATCTAATTAAATTAATAAAATAATAACTAGAATACCATAAACCAACATTTATTATACTGAATAAATATCTAAGTATCCTTTTAACAATAAATAGATGAGATTCTTTAGGATTAGATTGATATTTTGCATACATATATACACTAAATATTATATCGGGTCTACTTGTCGTAAGGTAGAATTAAGAACCAATCATAGCTTGGTAAAGTTTAGAATTAATACTCTTATTATTTTCATCCTTGTCAAGCTTAAATGAAGGACTCATTGGTGTTTTAATTTGTCTACTATTCTCCATCCCAAACTTTTTGAGTATTTTCTTAGCATACTTGGTTTAGTTGATGAAGACTCCATCTTTAGTTTGCTTGATTTAGAGTCAAAGAAAGAAGTTTATTTTCTCTATTAAGCTCATCTTAAACTCCTCCTGCATTAACTTAACAAACTCTTGACAAAGAGACTTATTAATAGCACTGAATATAATATCATCTATATAAATTTATACTACTAATAAGTCATCATTTTTTAAAAAAAATAATATAGAATTTATATTTTCTCTTACAAAATTATTTTCAAGTAGAAATTTATGTAATCTCTCATACCATGCATGAGGTGCTTATTTTAATCCATATAATGCCTTATTTTATTCAAAAATATGATTTAAAAAAGCATGACTTTTAAAACTACATGATTATTTTATTGGGATATATATTCTAAAGCCAATCATCAGAGTTATAGATGATTAAAATTAGTATATTAATTATCTAATAATAATAGTTATTTGGCTTATTCATTATAAAAATTCCATCTTATGATGAAGTTCCTAAAACCACAATCAATTGATAAAAAAGAATTTATCAGATGGTTCTTAAATTATTCATGATCAAATGATAAGTTATTAATAATGATGATAACTTATCAAGTGTAGATCGCTGCATGCCATATGCATTGGTTGTCCTCGTAACCAAGTGGTGTGGAGATACTAATATATCATCCAGATGGAATGTAGGAGTACATCTACACTGAATATGATCAATGTAGCACTCTACTAACAAGAATAGCTAGCTTAGGCCAATCGTATCAGTGTTCCTCCAACTTGAGATCACCATGATGACTTATAGGCAACTCAATGTACTTTGATGCCAGACTGCCTATATTTCTAATACAGGTTTAAAAGATTTCTGAGTATAGTAAAGTACTTATAAAGTCAATATGTAAGTCAAGATGTGATTGACCACTCCTGATTAACTTTAAAAAAAGAATCTCTTACTATATTTTAATTTAGCAAAATCTAGGCCTAGATAATTCTCGTGAGGAGTTACGGAATTTATAAAATTTTGAAACACAATAGAGATGACTTGTATGAGTGTTGATAGCTTACTTGAAGTCATCTTGAGCATTATTGATTAAAGGGATGAATTATATAGTAACCATATGCCAGGGTTTTAAGAATGTTGCTTTGCATACATTCGACCTATCTGGATGTTGGGTACCATTGCTAGATGATCATTTCGATTGGTACAAGAATCAGTTTCTATACTATTGGCTTAGGTTCGAACCTATAGAGTCACCCACATAAGAGGTTATAATCTAATCAAATGGTTGATTGATGATTGAGAATTGTTCTAAAGTCAAACAATTAATGTGATTGATGTTTGACCTAATGCAAGTATTGTAGGAGGATTGATTATAAATTGACTGTTAATTGCTCAATTTGATTGAGCAATCAGGCTGAGATCAAGTTTAATTGAATTAGATTCAATTAGAACTAGTTTGGACTTAATTGGATTGAGTGCAATTGGTTTATTGGATTAGCAAATTATAAGAAAAAAATAATTTCTTGTTTGACTAGGACTTGGATGCACCTAATTCCTAATTGATTTAGGATTTAAAATAGATTTAAATCTTAATTTAATCTAATTTAATTAGACTCCTAGTTGGCTTAGGATCATCCTTAATTGGGCTACATTTAATTTAATTTAAATAAAATTTAATTAGGTTCAAATTAATTTTGACATAGTTAAATAGGAGGAGTCCCAGTTGGACTGGGACTCTCTCACTTTTCTTGTGCCTAAAAGGACAAGTACCATGCTATTAATTCTTTATTTTTTGTGTGAGTTTTCTCATGTAAATCTGATAAATTCCATGCCCCAACAATATTTGAAAATTTGTTTGACTGGTCAAACATAGAATGAGAAGATAGAGTTTTAAAAGTTTAAAACTCTTCCCTTCTCTCTATGGAATAAAACCCATGCCATTTTTCCTTTTGTTTACCCCCTATTTTTGTGGTGCCTTATTCTTTGGATTTTCATGCCATTCTCCCTCTCTTGGCATGATTTATTTTCACACAAAAGCCAAGGAGGCATCTAAGAGTTGAACGCCTCCATAGTCTCCTTGTTTGACTAGGTTTGACCTAGTCTTCCATATTAATAGGAGGTGCTTCCCATATTGTGATTAGGTGTGAAATAATCCTAGGTATTCCATGGTAGTGATCAAAAGAAAAAGGAGGAGAGGAGTGGGAGGATGAGGCACCATGTTTCTTGGAGGAAAAAGTTTCTTTAAGACATCAAAAGTTGATGACTTATAGAGGCAAAGGTAAGAAAGAGAAGATTGTTGTCTCTAAGATTTCCTCTAGATCTTTTTCTCCTCCATCCTTTTAGATTATTTTCATGAGAAAGATCAAAAAGAAAGGGATAGGTCATGAAGGATGGATGCTCCAAATTGTTGGGGTATCGGGGTCTCTTTTGGATATGATTTGATCTTGTCCTGATGAGAAGAAAAATATAAGATAAGATGGTCTTCTCTTAGGATTCTTTTGAGAACCTTTTTCTTTTTATTTTTTGTATGATTTTTCAATGAGAAAAATCAGAGAGGAAGAGACCTAAAAGCATGAAAAAATACTAGAGGAGAAGATCTCCTCTTATCTAGGTATGGAGATCCATTTAGGACATCAATGATTGATGTCCTGAAAAGAGAAGATGTGTCTTCTCTTAGGATCTTTCTTAACTATTTATTTTTTATTTTTAAGTAGATCCAATAGTTGATATTCTCTCTTATTTCTTCTTATATTCTTCATCTCTTAGAGTATCTAAAAGATTTAAGAAATATTTTTTAGATTAACCATCTAGAGGGATCCACGAGAAGCTAGCACTTCGAGTGGATCTTCGTTCAACGAACCTCCAATTTGTATTGCAGCCTTATGTGGACTATCTATAGAGATCTGATGTGTGTGTGGCTCCAACCAACAAGAGCAACATTAGGACTTAACTATGGTTTTCTCGACCTACGTGAAGGTAAGAGATTTGATCTCTTCTCTCACCTAGATGCGATCTAGAGTTTGATCTTGAACTATTCTAGATCTAGGATATTGATCTGATCAATACCAAAGTATTTTAATTTTTAGATTTATGTATGCATTATGACATATTATAGATCCTAGATGTAGAGTTTAATAATTAGATTACATGCTTTAGTAGATTAAATAGTTTAATCTATATCTTCCATTGTGATTTATTTTTAAAAAAATTTAAAATACAAGCATGAAACCTTGCATGTTTCCCAACAGTGGTATCAGAGCATCTAGATTCTTTTATAATATGATCATATTTTTATTAAAATAAATTTAAAAATAAAACTTTAAAGATTGCACATACTGATATAAGGTTGTCCTGTTGTAAGATTTATCCTATACAGTGGAGAGATTGTCCTAGTATGTGCTGATATGTAAAATTAAATCATGAATAAGTTAGATTAGATTTAAGTAAATTTATGATTTATTTTTTTAATTTTAAATCTAAAATAAATAGATGTTAGATCTATTTTGGATTATTTAGATTAGATCTAAATACTGTAGGGTTGCACATACTATTATAAGATTGTCTTGCCATAAGATTTATCCCTTAGAGGTTATCCTAGCATATGCTAATCTGAATAAACTAAATCATAAATATGTTAGATAAAATTTAAAATAATTTATGATTTATTTTTATATTTTAAATCTAAAATTAAATTATTTATGATCCGATTTTGATCATTTAGATGAGATCTATATGATATGTTTCATATTTTGAACTAGATCTTCATGTTGCATATATTGATATGTTGCTTCTTTTTGAATCTAGTTTGCATATGTATGATATATAAGTTTTGTAGAATTTAAATTATGAACTTACTTTCTACAAAATTCTAGGTTGAAAATCCTAGAACATGATCGAAATATTGAAACAAATCAGATCTAAAATCATGTATTGAATATGATTCAATGTAAACTATTTATAATTTTAAAATATTTCAAATGATCAAATTAAAAATTATTTCTAAGGTTCCATAAATCCAAATCCATAAGCCTTGAACTTAATTAAGAATTAAGTGATTATTTAGGATCTAGATTTATGATTTGAAGATCCTAAGATAATTTCATAAAACATGGGTTAAAGGGTAATGGGTTAGCTTTGATTAAGTCATTAACAGGGTTAGACCTAGGATTAGATTATATATGAACTAAGTTAAGAAATTGATCAAACCTAATTAATAATTAATTATCATTAAGTCATTTCTTTTTTATAGATCAATTCAATAATTGTAGTTGATCAAAGTCCGTACATCTAATAAATAGACCATGATCGTGGCTCAGTGGTTGAGCTCGAGTCTTTAGGTAGATCAAATCAAAACTGATAAATCGATTGATATCTAAAATAAGTCTAGCATTCTCAGATCGAAGGTTTTTAATTGGCAACCTCTTACCTAGCTATTTTTGATGGTATCTAAGGCAAGCCTTAGCAGACCCTTTCACTGATCTTACTTACCTTGCTAATGTGGTTAATTAGCTTTTGATTAGGTTGCTCATTGATTCGTGCTAATCCGTATCACATAGAAAATTAGTGAGACTGATTTTATTCAATGAGACTAATCTAGGTGCCCATGGATCGATATTGATCCTAGTCCTTGTCAAAGACTTGAGAAGTTAGTGGAAGGACTTGACTTAGTGAAGTCAGTGGAAGCAAATTGCTCCATATTCTTTCTATCCTTAAATCAAAAATAAATTATAAATCCTCTAAAATTATTAGATCCTTAAAATGATAAAGTTATGGGGATAACTAAGTCATAGCCTTTCATTAAGTTGAGTGATAATGGATCCATTAACTCAATAATCATTGGAGGTCCAAAGGTCTAGTGCTTATTGACTAATGAAATTATCTTTCATAATATGATAACTTGAAAGTGTCTCTCTAATGGTGGTTAGGTTGACCAACCAAAGTCGGGCTTAATTATTTGTTGGTTAGATGCACTAAGTATGGTATGTTAATGGTTGGATCTAACTGGATCCTTATAATAGAGGCCAAAGGCTACAATTAGATTTCTGGGGCAGAATTAAATTACTAAAAATTATTTAAAAAAATAATTGATTAAAGAACCTACCCATAGATGTACATAGATTGACCAACCATAGTTGGGCTTATGTGTAGTCTATGTGAATTCTAGAACCTGCTAGAAAATTAAAGTAATTCTTCAAATTGGAGATAGAGGCTACCAATTTGAATAAAATAGTGAAAAAATATTTAGACTAAAGTTCAAGTCTTTAAGCTTAAAATAATTCATATATATTAGGTCTATATTCTCTTTTCTCATAAAATAAGGCTAAACTCTAATTGCTCTAATTACTATCAGATAGTGATGACTTATGGGATCCAACTTCGATAATTAGTACCAAAAGTTGAATTTAGTTCAATAGTACGAATGGATCCGTACTAGAGCTTCTAAGCTCAGTCAAAACAATAAGTCCAATATTGACCCAAATCAGACATAGTGCTTCTATTGTTAGAAGCAGGGTTATAGGAAGAAGAATTATCTTACTTTTCTTGATCCCAATAGGCTGAACAAGAGAAAGAAGCAAGAGTTGTTTATCAAGGACACTATATGATAACACCTTAAAATTTTTTTGTATGTAATTCTACTACCTGGCTATTAGATATCGATGGTCTTATGCAATTCATTGCAAGAAATTTAGGTAAGTAGAATATTTGAAATGGTGAGAGATTCTTGAACATTAAGGAAGGAAGTTCTGTTCCAATCCTAGCTTTAGAAATTATCAAGCTTATTTTCAAAAGATGTCATTTTGAGTGATTGTCACTATTGTCCATCGTTTATGATAAATATGATCTCTGTTGGCATTTTAGCCAGAGATGATTATCATTTATCAATAAAAAAGATTATTATGATATTATTATGAATAATATTATAATAATACATGGATAATAAAAAAATAATATTTAATATTTATAAAGTCTGTTAAGTGTAATGTACACATTTAATAAACACCCAAGGTAGATTATATCATGGATGTCTACATTTAGCATTATAGGCTTAGTCATCTTGACAAGAACAGATAAATAGGTTAGCTTGAGTGGAAAATCTCAACATTAATGATTGTAAATCATTGATAATCTGTGAGTCTTGTCTCTTTGGAAAGATAATAAAGTCATCTTTTACTGAAAACGATGAAGGAGCTGATAAAGTTCTAAGTCTCATACATAGTGATGTATGTGGATCTATGAACTCAAGTACCAGAGGAAGATATCAATATTTCATTATAGACGATCTATCTGGACATGGGTACATTTGGCCTAAATTATTTAAAATATTTAAATAATTTAATAATAAAATAAAAAAATAAACTAGAAAAGGTATTAGAACTCTTCGATCAGATTGAGAAGGCGAATACTTATCCAGTAAGTTTGTGATATATCTAGGAGAGAATAGAATTCTCTCTTAGTGGATTCCTTTTCAGAGCACAGTGTATCAAAAAGAAAAAATTAAACTTCGTTAGACATGGTTCAATATATGATAGGATTCACTAGTCTGCCTATTTCAGGATTGCGCTCTTGTGACTACTTGTTTTACTCTAAAAATTTACACTCAGTAAATCTGTTGTAAAAGCTCCATATGAGATATGGATCGAACATAGACCTAGACTCTCTCACCTTTGGGTTTGGGGTTGATCGGCCTATGTCAAAGGTTTGAACATAGATAAACTTGGATCCTGATCCAATAGATATTTAAGGGTTATTAATTCTATCATGCTGAAGAACATAAGATGTTCATCAGCAGGAGGGCATTTCTTTTGGAAAGGAGTTTCTTAGAGAAAGAACTGATGTCTGTCAAGTTGAACTTGAAAAAGTTTGACTTATAGAAAAGAACTGATATAATCTAGTAAACCTATAGAACTGAATTTGATTAGATCAAACTCGAAGCCCCTTAAAGTGGCACCTTTAAGGAGATTCAGTAAAGTATCATGTTTGCTGGATAGATACTATGGTATCTAGGTTCGGAATGGTGATCTTGTTGAGCTCGATCAGAACAATAAGAATTCGATCACCTATAGGGATGCAATGATGTGGTCTGACTTTGAGAAGTGACTTGAAGCTATATAATCCAAATTGAAGTCCATGGAAATCAATAGTGTGCGGACACTAGTTGATTCACCTGAAGGGATAAAATTCATTGGATGTGAATAAATTTTCAAAAGGATCAGAGTAGAGCAGATGGGAAGATAAAGATCGGTAAAACCTATTTGGCTATTATCTCAATTTTGGAACATATATTTTGAATGTATGTCTTTATTATGAACAAAGAGAAACTCTGGATTTGTAAGTAGGCAAAAAGTTCTATAGTGCTATTTCTTGTGTTGTCTGTGGATGACATTCTCTTAATCAAGAATGACATTTCAGCATTATAAAAAATAAAAATTTAGCTATTTTTTAATTTCTTTATGTATAGATATGGTATACTCCCTAAGGGTAGTGAGCAGATATTAGTCTGATCTAAGTGAGAACCATTGAAAGATTGTATAGAAAATCCCTAAGTATTTGAAAAATATTAAGATCTAGTAACTCAAATATGGAGATGCTGACTTAAAATTTGTAGATATCTTGATTTTAGTTTTTAGTCAGATCAAGATGATAGCAAGAGAGTGTCAGGTCATACCCCAATTGCAGGAGCAATTTGCTAGAAAGATTCCAAACAGAATACTATAGCCTATTCAGTTAGTGATGTAGAGTACATCATGTCATATGATGCTGCTATGTAGGCTATGTAGTGGCATAAGTTCATTAGCAAGTTGAGAGTGGCACCCTCCATCGATGGTCCAGTCTTAATGTAGCACTGGAACCATAGCTCAGGCTAAAGAACCAAAAATGCACCATAGGATCAGCATATGCTATATTGCTATTACCTTTGATTTTAAATCAGGGTGACGTCGATCTTTAGAAGATCGATAAAAAAGAACTTGACCGACCTATTTGCTAAGGCCTCAGAACTAAGGGGTTCTACGTCCTTAAGTGGAAGATAGGATATTTGATATCTTTCTAATTGGCTTTAATCTAAGTAAAAATTATTGAAAAATGTATCCTAAAGTTAATCATCTAAGCTATAAATGATTGAAATTAGTATATAAATTATCTAATAATAATAGTTATTTGGCTTATTCATCATAAAAGTTTTATCTTTCTTAAATGAACTTTTAAATTATGATGAAGTTCTTAGAATCAAAATCAATCGATAAAGAAGGATTTATCAGATGGTTCTTAAACTGTTTATAACCAAATAATAAGTTATTAACAAGGATGATAACTTATCAGGTATAGGTCACTGTATACCATTTGCATTGGTTGTACTCATAACCAAGTGGTGTGGAGACACTAGTATGGCATCCAGATGGGATGTAGGAGTACATCTACATTGAACATGATCAATGTAGCACTCTACTATCAAGAGTGGCTAGTTAAGGCAAATGGATATAAGTGTCCCTTCGATCTGAGATCACCACGATAACTTGCAAGTAACTCACTGTACTTTGGTACCAGACTATTCATATTTCTAATATAGATTCAAAACATTTTTGGATACAGTCAAGTACTTGTAGAGTCAATGTGTGAGTCAAGATGGGATTGATTACTCCTGATTAACTTCAGAAAGAGAATGTCTCGCTGTATTTCAATTTAGCAAAACCTAGGCCTAGGTAATCCTTGTGAGGTATTATGGGATTTGCAAAATTTTGAAATATAATAAAGATGACTTGTATGAGTGTTGATAGCTTACTCGAAGTCATCTTGAGCATTATTAATCAAAGAAATAAATTATACGATAATCATAAGCTTGGGTTCTAAGAATGTTGCTTTGTATACATTCGACCTATCAGAATGTCGAGTATCATTGCTAGATGGTCATTTCAATTGATACAAAAATTAGTTTCTATGCTACTGACTTAGATTTGAATCTATGGGGTTACACACAAAAAAAATTATAATCTGATTAGATGATTAATCGATGATTGAGAATCATTCTAAGGTCAAATAATCAATGTGATTGATATTTGACCTAATGCAAGTGTTGTAGGAGGATCGATTAGTAATTAGATTGCTAGTTGGCTCAATTTGATTGGGCAACCAGGCTGAGATCAAGTCTAATTGAATTAGATTCAATTAGAACTAGTTTAGACTTAATTAGGTTATGTTCAATTGGTTTATTGGATAAGCCAATTGCAAGGAAAGAACAATTCCTTGTTTGACTAGGACTTCGGTGCACTTAATTCCTAATTAATTTAAGATTTAAATTAAACTTAAATTTTGATTTAATCTAATTTAATTGAGCTCCTAGTTGGACTAGGATAATTCTTAATTAGATTACATTTAATCTGATTTAAATGAGATTTAAATTAGGTTCAAATTAATTTTGACATAGTCAAATAGGAAGAGTCATAGTTGGACTGGGACTCTCGCACTTTCCTTACATCTAAAAGGACAAGTCCCATGCCATTAATTCTTCATTTTTTGCATGAGTTTTCTCATGCAAATCTGATAGATTCCATGCCCCAACAATATTTGAAAATTTGTTTGAGTTGGTCAAACATAGAATGAGAAGATAGAGTTTTAAAAGTTTAAAACTCTTCCCTTCTCTATATGGAATAAAGCCCATGCCATTTTTTCTTTTGTTTGCCCCTTATTTTTGTGGGGCCTTATTCCTGGGATTTTCATGCCATTCTCCCTCTCCTGGCAAGATTTATTTTCATGCAAAATCCAAGGAGGCATCCAAGAGTTGGACGCCTCCATAGTCTCCTTATTTGACTAGGTTTGACCTAGTTTTCCATATTAATAGGATGCATTTCCCATATTGTGATTAGGTGTGAAATAATCCTAGGTATTCCATGGTAGTGATCAGAAGAAAAAGGGGGAGAGGTGTGGGAGGATGAGGCACCATATTTCTTGGAGGAAAAAGTTTGTTTAAGACATCAAATGTTGATGTCTTTTAGAGACAAAGGTAAGAAAGAGAAGATTGTCTTCTCTAAGGTTTCCTCTAGATCTTTTTCTCCTCCATCTTTTCAGATTATTTTCATGAGAAAGATCAGAGAGAAAGGGAGTCTTGATGAGAAGAAAAATACAAGAGAAGATGGTCTTCTGTTAAGGTTCTTTTGAGAACCTTTTCTTCTTAATTTTTGTGTGATTTTTCTATGAAAAAAATCAGAGAGGAAGAGATCTGAAAGCATGAATAAAATACTAAAAGAAAAGGTCTCCTCTTGTTCAGGTATGGAGATCCATTCCATCGATGTCCTAAAAAAAGAAGATGTGGCTTCTCTTAAGATTTTTCTTAACTATTTATTTTGTATTTTTTGGAAGATCCAATAGTTGGTTCTCTCTTATTCCTTTTTGTATTCTTCATCTTTTAGAGTGTCTAAGAGATCAAAAGAATATTGTTTAGATTAACCATCAAAAAAAATCCATGAGAAGCTAGCACTTTGAGCGAATCTTCGTTCGACGAACCTCTGATTTATATTGCAGCCTTGTATGGACTATCTGTAGAGACCAGATGCATGTGCAGCTTCAAGCAATAAGGGCAACATCAGGACTCGATCATGGTGTTCTCGATCTGCGTGAAGGTAAGAGATTTGATCTCTTTTCTCATTTAGATGCGATCTAGGGTTTGATCTAGAACTGTTCTAGATCTAGGGTATTGGTTTGATCAATGCCAAAGCATTTTAATTTTTAGATTTATGTATATATTATGACATATTATAGGTCTTAGATGTAGGATTTAGTAATTAGATTACATGATTTCATAGATTAAATAGTTTAATCTACATCTTTCACTATGATTTATTTTAAAAAAGTTTTGAAATATAAGCATGAAATCCTGCATGTTTTCCAACATGTTCAACATACACCTACTCAGCAATATATTCATTTAGAAATATATTTTTTTAATATCTTATTAAAGTTTGAGATTCATCTAACATGCAAATGTAAGTAGTAATCTAATAGCTTCTAGTCTAGCAGTTGGAGCAAAAATTTTATCAAAACTAATTTCTTATCTTTGCGGCTAATCTAACTTTGTCTTATAACTATTATATTTTTATCTAATTTATTTTTATATATCTATTTAGTTCCAATTATAAGATAATCCAAAGGTCAACTTACTAATATTCAAATTTTATTTCTTTTAAATTGATTTAACTCTTTTTGCATAGCCAATAATCTAATTTGGATCTTTTTTAACTTCTTCAATAGATTTAGATTCTATTTGAAAAACAAAAACAAAATAATTTTTAATATTTCTTAAGGATGATCAATTTCTTAACTTTTATGATGAATCACTAGAGATATGATCTCTTGGGTGTCTCCAGCTATATCTCCACTCCTTAGGTCAGTTTTGATGATGTCCTTGAGCTTTTTAATGATTTTTTCATTAAACACCTTATTATCTTTCCTATCATTTTATGCTAAAACCTCTTTAAAGGTTAGATATTCTACTCCTCTGTTTAGAGTTCCTGTATCATTATCTATAATATTTTTCTTTCTCAAAGAAAAGTTATTTATTTCATCAAATACAATATGAATAGATTTTTTAATAATCAAAGTTCTTTTGTTAAAGACTCTATATGACTTACTTGATAAAGAGTATCTCAAAAAGATTTTTTTCATCCAACTTAGCATCAAATTTTTTAATTTTATCTTTTCTATTATTTAATGTAAAGCATTGATAACCAAAAATATGAAAATAATTAATATTTGATTTTCTTCCTTTCTAAAGCTCATAAGATATTATTTTAAAAAATTGGATGAATCAAAGCATGATCCAAGGTATAACATGTGTGTTATACGCCTCCATCCAAAAAAATCTTAGAAGGTGGCTTTATGGTATGAGCCATTTCTTCTAAAGTTTTATTCTTTCATTTTACCATACACCCTATTTTGTTGAGGTATCCTAGGTGCAAAAAAATTATGATCAATTTTTTTATTATAAAATTTTTAAATTATTAATTTTTAAATTTAGTTTCATGATCTTTTTTTATACAAACTAAAGTAGAGTTCTTTTCATTTGAAGTTTTTTGATAAAACTTGAAAAATATATAACAAGCCTCATCTTTTTGTGCCAAAAACAAAATCCAAGTAAATCAAGAGAAATCATTAATAATGTCATTTCCTTTCTAGGCTATGATCCAAGTGGATCCAAATAAGTCCATGTATACTAATTTTAAAGGTCTAGAAATTAAAATAATATGTTTAGTTTGAAAGAGCTCCTAATTTATTTTGTAAGTTGACAAGCATCCCAAATCTTGCTCTTTCCAAAATTTATTTTTGGTAATACTTTGACAAAATCTATTTTGATAAGTTTTGAGATCAAATCCATGCTTGCATATCTTAATCTATGATGCCGCAACTAACTAGTCTTATCTTTGGCATCCATTGCCAGTAGACATTGACCATTCTTTACAAAAAGATCATCTAGATCAATCACACAGATATTGCCATATCTATGTCCAATAAGCAAAATACCATTATCATTAGGACTAGAAATAATCTACATCAATGATTCAAATGCAATTTTGAAACTTTTATCATATAATTGACAATACTTAATAAATTATGTTTCGATCCATCTACAAGTAAAATATTTTCAATATAGGTTGAAGGAATGATTCTTATGTTACCAATCCTAATGATGCATCATTTACCATTATTGCCAAAGGTCACCATCCCTCCTTTTACTTCAGGGATGACAAATTGAGCCTTATCACCCGTCATATACCTTAAACAACTATTAAGATACCATCTCCTTTTTCCTCCGTTGGCTGTAAGATACACCTACAAGAAAAGACTAAGTTACAATTTTAGGTACCCAAGCTTTCTTTGATCCTTTAGGATTAGTTACAATGATTTCTTTTAGAATCCAAATCATTTTGACCTTGCTATTATTTAATTTTCTAAAATTACATGAGTAAGCTTTACATCCTAACTTTTTGCAACAATAGCAAGAAACATTTAAAGATGCATTGGATGAACATTTAACAAAGAAATTCTTTAAAAGCTTTTGCTTCTGATGGTGGTTAAAACTAGGTCTAGCTTTATTAAAGATAGCACTTTGACTACTTAAAATCATACGTATTTTTTCAAAATTATAAGTAAATTTTTCAGTAATAGGTTTTAGTTTTTTAACTTTATTTTTTAGATTTTGATTTTTTCAGCAAAGAATCTATTTCTTTTAGAAAGTCTTCCTCTTTTTAGTCAAAACTTGATTATATGTTTTTAAGTTCCTTATTCTTCCATCCAAGTTTCTTGAATTCATTTAAGAGATCATAAAATACATTATGTAACTCATCAAATGTAAATTTAAACTTTATTTCAGATGTTGCCTTCTCTTCTAATGCCATGAGACAAAGGTTAGCCTCATTTTGAGTTTCTTCTTCAAAGCTTGAATAATCACTATTGCCTTAAGTAGCCAATATTGCTTTCTTTTTGATCTTCTTTGATGATTTTTTAAGAAAATGATAGTCAATTTTGAAGTGCTTGGGCTTCTTAAATTTGTAGTATATGGATTGCTCCCTTTTCTTCTCTTTCTTCTTGCTGGGTTCATCCTTTGTAAAGGACTTTCTTCTAAAGTTTTATTTCTTCTTTTTTATAAACCTTCTGAATTTGTATATGATAAGAGCCATACCATCATCTTCTTCTCCCTTTTTTGATTTTTTACTTTCTTCCTCATTTTAAGTAGTGGACTTGAGGACTATGGTTTTTCTTTTGTTTACTTATTCTTCACTATTTTGTTTCATGGTTAACTCATAAGTCATGAGAGAACCAAGAAGTTCTTCCAAAGATAGAGCATGGAGATCTTTGGCTTTTTGAATAGTAGTAACTTTTGCCTTTCAAACTCTTGGAAGTGATCTAAGAATTTTTCACACAAGTTCATTATTAGAATAAAATTTTTCTAAGCTCTTAAGACCATTAATAATATTAGTGAACCTAGTAAACATACCAATAATAAATTTATTTTGCTCCATCGTAAATAATTTATATCTACATGCAAACATATTAATTTTAGACTCTTTTACTTGGTTCGTACCCTCATGAGTAACCTTTAGCTTATCCCATATTTATTTGATAAAAATACAAATAAAAATCCTATTGAATTCATTTGTATCTAAAGAACAATAAAGAATATTTATAGTTTTAGCATTTAATTGAACCATTTTTTTATCTAAGTCATCCAATCCTTCTCCAGTTTGGGTATAATAATGCCATCTACCATAATTGTGGGTATATATGGGTTATTGATTACAATATTTTAAAGATCATAATCAAGTACTTGAATGAAAATATGCATGAATGCTTTCTAATAAGTATAATTTATGCCATTAAATAAGAGTGGTCTATTGCAGAATTGCCCTTCGGCAAGAGATGCACCAATTTGGGCTGGCATTTGTTCTTTAACTCTTGATCATTAGATCAAATCAAGCTAAGCACCAAACTCTAACAGCACTTATTGCCTAGAGGATAGCCCAAGATTAGGTTTTTCAAAAATTTAAAACTTGCTATTCATAAATTTCAGAGTATGGTGAGATGATACAAAGTAAGGAATGTTGAAATGAATGAGCAATTAGGATGCAATGTAAGCAAGAGACAAACCACATACAAATATTAAATATTTATAGTAGTTCAATATCAAACTCAATATCTACATCCACTCCCAAGCCTTACTTGGGAATTCCATTACAATCTTTATACAGATTATAGCAAGATTTATAGCAAGATTATTTTCTGAACTCACAATCTAAATCTAGTTGATTTTCTGGATTTATTGATCAAAATCTTTTTTCGAAATCTCTCCTAGGCTTTCTTAATCAAACACAACCCAATTCTAAGCTTGGACTAGCCTTTTTCTAAGTTTCAATCCTAATTGAAACTTGTTTACAGTAGAAATGAGAAATACAAAGGTCATCATAATAAAAGATCCTAATAAGCAAATAAAAGTTGATGAAACCTTTTGGAGAATATGTTAAGGAAACTTTTTCAATTGATGCAGAAAGAAACTCTTTGAATGCTTCAAATAATTGATTGCTTTCAGCTCTCTTGAATGCTTTTGGCTTAAACTTGGCTTTTCTCTTTCTTTCTCTTAGCACTTCTTTCTTATTTTAATCAAGCTTGAATGTCTTTAAATACTTCAAAAAGAAAAACTAGCTATTGGGTACAAAAAACTAGCTATTTGAAATCATTTGAAAAATCTAGATCTTTTATAGAACTAGCCATTATTGCTGTTAGTTGTAGTTGAGTTGGCTTGAGGCTAAGTAGAGGTTGACTCAAGTAACTATGAGTCGGCTCGCAGTTAAGTAGGAGTCGGCTTAAGCATTGTTCCACAAAAATACTTTTCTATCTTTATCATGCCCTCAACCCAAGATTGCGAGCCAAGCTTATGACAATTGCCGCATACTTATAGAGAACTCTCCCCACATGCATGCAAAGCATCTCATCATGATATCATAAAGCAATAGCAAAATAAAATTTAAATAATTAATGTTCAACTTTAATTCAAATAACTAAATCAAAAGTCTTACAAAATAAAATTTCATAGTTTTCCATGAACTTCAATAAATCTTGATCTAAAATAAAGATATTAAAATCTGCCTCTAATTCACTCTCACATATCGAATCCCTGAGTCTAGCTAGTTTTTTGAATTTATAAAATAGTAAACTAAAGTAATAAGCTAGATTGCCTAGCAAACAATGTATATTTTAACTAGATAAATTTAATAATAATAATATATTAAAAATAATCATGTAAGGTACATCCATTCAAACATATAATATCAACCAAAATAAGATCCATTTGAATTTAGTTCTTTCAAATTCATTTTCATTCACAAATTGATTTTTTTTAAAACAGTATATTCATCTCAACAATCATGAACTAAATCAAAATACTAGTGCATAACTCCTATTGGTAGGTATCAAGTACTAGTGTTATACCAGTGTACAACCTCCACTGATAGGGTATTAGAGTACCAAAATTTTACCACCCCACTAACAGAGCATCAAAATACCAACACATAATGTCCACTAGTAGGGTTTGATATATTGTCACACAACCAATCCAAGATTGCAAGCCGAGGATCATGGCAACTGCTATATACTTACAGACAGCTCTTCCCATAAGCATGCAAGGCATCTTATCACGATATCATAAAGCAATAGTGGAATAAAATTTAAATAATTTATCATCAACTTTAATTCAAATAACTAAAATAAATGTTCTACAAATAAAATTTCTATAATTTGCATTAAGGTTCAATAAATCCTATTCTAAAAAAAAATATCAAACACTACCACTAATTCGCTTTCCCATATCGAATTTTTGTATCAAGCTAAATCTCTAAATCTATAAAAATAAATAAAAATCATCATGAGCTAAACAGCCTAGTAAGTAATGAATACCCTGACTAGATAATTTATATGATAATATAAATTGCAAATGTCAAGACACTATTAACCATCAATCAGTGTATTTTCAAAACATGAATTTGGTAATGTCAGGATCTTTCAAAAATATTTATATGCATATTCATATATCTAATTTTAAAATTAATCATATTCAAAAATCAGGTTCAAAATAAATTTTATTTAACTCATCAGCCTTCAACTATGACCACACTTATATCCTATGGCCGGGCTAGAATACCACACTTATTCCTCATGATCGGGCAAGAATACCATACTTATATCCTATGGCTGGGCCAGAAATATAATCATGAGCTCAAATTGCTAATGCATAACCCTCAATTGGCAGGGTTCAGAACATAGTCAGGCTGAGAGTCTAAATCTGGTTCATATCAAAAAAAAAATTTCACAAACTAACACATATTTCACAATCAAGTCAAAATATGCAAATATGATTTTGGATCACCAAATAATACAGAAAAATATTACTTCAAGTTTTTTCATATCAATTTTCATGTAAAACATATTCTTTATAAGATTCATAAATCATATATAAATCAATTAATAACTTATTCAATATTCAAAATAATCTCATATAAATAAAAAATCTAGAGAAGGTAAGTCATTACTTACCTTACGAGCTAAATCAATTGATTGGTCTACCTAATTTTATGAATCTTTTTCAAAATCTGCTACTATTGTATCAAAAGTCTGCGCATCTCATTGCATAAGACTATAGACCCTTGCTTGGGTTAGGGATTTTAGTTGTCCATCTTTGTTTTGTTCAATTGGGGTAGGCCGATTCTCAATATTATGTGGGCACTTGACTATTTTGTGACTTATCTTACCATATTTAAAACAAGCACCAATGATCCAATGACATTCACTATCAGCATGAGCATTACCATACCTAGAACATCTAACATTATTAGATGATCCTAAATTGTCACTCGTTGGCCTCTTATTTGAATTTTCGGTATTTTTATTATTTTGACCCTGAGAATCATCCGATCTATTTCTTTTCTTCTAGTTTCTTTCTCTTTCTGTACGTTCTTCATTGACCTCTCTTTCAATGATCAGTGCTTTATTTACCACATCCGCATAAGTCGTCAACTCATATGGAACCACTTATTTTCGAATTTTAGTCTTCAGTCCCATCTTGAATTTATGAATTCATTCTCACTCGCCATCCTCCAATCTCAGAGCAAATTTAGCCAGCTCAGTAAATTTAGCTTCATACCTAGCCACACTCATACTCCTTTGTTTTAGATAAATAAACTCCTGCTCTTTCTAGGTTCTCACACTTCAAGAAAAGTATTGGTCATAGAATGCAATCTAAAATCTTTCCTAAGTAAGTCATTCCCCATCTTGCTCATATTTATGCTCTAGTCACTGCCACCAGCTAAATGCTTCACCTTGTAATAAATAAGCTGCAAATCAAATCTTTTCTTCATCGCGACACTATTGGACAGCAAATGCCTTCTTCATCTTTATTATCCAATTATCAACTTTCAAAGGTTCAGTAGTCTCCTTGAAAGGTGGTAGAGCTAACTTTTTAAATTTCATGATGTTGTATCATTGCACAGGTTGCTCTCCATGTCCATGCTGTTGGGGTTGAGGTTGATGTTGTGTATCTTATAGTGCTTGCTGCTATTCCTGTTGTCTTTGTATTATTCCAACTATGGTTTGCATTAATTGAGCCATGTTTGGCGCTTGCCGCTCTACTTGGGTGTTTCTAGTAGGATCAACAATTCCTTCCTATTGAGGGGTATTACCAACTTGTTGAGGAGTGTCATCGTCCTGTTGGTTCGATGTTTCTCAAACAGCATCTTGAGCAGTCCTCTTTATCTAACATGGAGCTATCTTATACAAACAATGGTTGACAAATTCAATTAACCTAATATCCAAAAATCATATTGTTATCAAACTATAGTCATAATTATTTTTTAAGATAAAAATCCTAAATTCTTATTGGACAGATTATTCACCAGTCAAAGATCAAATTTTCTCTATCATGATCTATCAAAACTATTTAAAAGGTCTTTCTAAGAATTTGAGAAAACCATAGAAGAGAGAGAAATACTATTTAGAGGGAGAAGTGAAACCTTTTAGAGAGAGAAAGTAAGGAGAGAGAAAGTTGGACTTTTAGAGAGAGAAAGTGGGATTCAAACTTAGAGAAGAGAAAGAGGGAAGTGAGAGAAAATCTCTCTTTTTTTTTCTTTTTCTTCTTTTCTTTTTTTCCTTCTTCCTTCGGTTTTGCTTTGGAGGAACGAGGGACCGTGAGGTCCCCTCCTATTTCCTTAGATCGGAGGGATGGCTGCCGGCCAATGGTTGGCGATAGCCGGGGTTGTGGTAGTGCAGCCTAGCAAAACCATACCGATGGTCGGCAGTGACCACCAGCGTTAGAAAAATAAAAAAAAGGGCATGGAAACAAGGGGTTTCTAAAAATATTTCTTCGACAAAAACTGGTGGCTGGCGGAACTTCTGACGCAATAGGAAGGAAGGGAAAAGTGAGGGAATGAAAAAGCCAATCTTACCTTGGTCTTTGATGTCCTTTTCAGCTCGATTTTCTGGCGAGCACAACAAAAGCTTTCGTGAAGAAGATCCGACGATCCTTGCCATTTGTGCCTCAATTTTTGATTGGAGAAAATAGAGAAGCTTCTTCCTTATAAATAGATCCATTGGGGAGGAGTTACACTCCTCCCCAGCATGGATTTCAACTCTGACTAGGAGTTGGTCGGGTGGATGAAGAAGACTCCCTATGGGAGTCTTCTAATTCCCTCATTTTTTGGGTTCATGCTTTAAGATCCATGCAACTCGTTTTAAGGTATTACATATATAGCCAGGCAATGAGTCAAAATCTATTTTAGATCAAAATACTCTTTCATATTCCAATTCAAAAAGTTCATAAAACATGTGATACCAAAATCAATCAGATAATCCACATCAAATTCAATATGCTCATTCATAAATTATTTAATATTTCAAAAAAGAGCATATTCAGCAATTCAAAAAATCATGCATCAGATTCGTAAATTATTAATAAATTAATATAAAAAATATTTTACAATTTATCAATAAATCTAGAAACATGAAGCATTACTTACATCACATGTATTTAAATAAATCTACATCATTCCATAAATTCTTTTTGAAAATCATTAATTTATATATCAAACTACAGTATCCCACTATTAGATATCTTCTTGTCAAGATCACTATTCTTCTATATAGATTTAAGTTCAATAATAAAAAAGGATATGAATAATTAGGTCAGATATGATGGATGGTAGTTGCATCCTATAGTCCAGATTGATCTAATCATAATAATCTTATTTGATAATGATCAAACTTGATGGTTCATAGTCTCTTTACTTGGTCAACTTGAACTCAAAGCTACAATGCTCAAACTTTTCATTGATTTCATAAATCAAGTAGAGAGAGAATATTAGAGGAAAGAGAAATTAATCAAAGTGAAACAAAATTGATCCAACATCCTCGTCGATCCGATGAAGATGAATAATTCAAATCATGAATGAACTTATGTATATATGGTCCAATAGAAATCATGAATAATTAAAACTAGAAGAATTTAATCTGGCTAAGATGGATGCTGGCATACTATTTGACAACTCGGATCAGAATCATTCACTAAGCTCAATTAAAATCATTGAAAAAAAGTTCTTCATTAGACTAATCTTAGAGAGAGAATTCATCTTAGAGAGAAAAATAATTTGAGAGAGAGAAAATTTATAAAAAGAATGTTGAATTTCTAAAAAGAGAAAGTAGAGAGAGAATATGGAGAGAGAAATAATTTCAAGGAGGAAAGAGAGAAACTTTTTTTCCCTTTTTTCTTATTTTCTTGTTTTCTTGTTTTCTTTCTTTTTCTTATTTTTTTCTTTTCTTGGCAAAATAAGGGACCTCCCCATTCTCTTTGATTCTTAGAACAAGACAGCTTCTCCCTAATAATAGTAGTGGCCTAGGATGAAGGCCATGGTGGCACAGACGAGGGACCATCGATCGACAACTGGTGGTGACCACCAATGCTGAAAAACCAAACAAAAGGAGGAACAAGGAAAAAAAATAAGGGATTTATTTTTCTAATTTTTTTGGTGAAACCAGTAGCCAACGATGTTGTTTAATGCCACGGGAAGAAGAAAAGAGAGAAAAGGAAGGGCCGAGGCTTACCTTGGGCTCTAGTGGCTCTCTAATCCCAAATCCTGATGAGCATAATAATGGCTTTCGAGAAGAAACTCTAGTGATTCCCTTCGGGTTGTGTAGGATTTGGTGTACAGGGCGGAAGCATGGATTTCAAAGCAAAAACATGAAATCAAATAAACCAAACCCAAAATCTTAGGACCACCTTATTAGCAATTAAATCATATAACATGCATTTGTAATATAAAAGAAAGTATTAGAACATGCCTCTTATCGCTAAACCCTAAATTGAGTTTGATCGTCGGTAGTAGTTCGTCAGGGGTTCCACCAGGTGCCCACGTGTTCACCCTCCAATGTTGATCCACACAGAGACTTGATGAAGACACCAGCACCTCTAATTTATATAATTAAAAATTTATAATAAGAACTTTAATTAAATGGGCAAGACCTTCTTAAGCCTTTATGTCACCTTCCTTGCCTTTCCTTATCTATCTTTCTTTTTCTTTTATCTTCTTAATTTTTCTTCCTAAGCTCTTAGTCTTAAGATGACTTCTTGTCCTTATAAGGATAAGGTCTAGATAAGAGAAAGGAAGAAAGAAAATTGGACAAAAAAAAACTCTTGTAAGAAAGAAAAGATAATGTTCACCACCCCGGACTCTTGATGCGCACCCTTATTTAGAATGTACGTAAGGATGCCAATAAAAATCTCACGCCCTTTCCTTATCCATTTCTCACACCCCATCAGCCAATCTCATGCCTCATTAGTAAAAAAATGAGATATAGACTTAGTCTAAGAGGTGCCTTAAAGTAGAAGAACTCTTGGACTAATTCTACGTAAGTTTTTACGAAGAGTCCCAATGCTTCATCTTTGGCACCTCCCTTTTCATCCATTAGATCATGAAGCAAGGCCATCTAATGGCTCTAAAAAGGGATGCCTAATCAGCAAGAAGGTGTGGAGACAATCTTTGAATAGTCAAAGTCCCAAGAGACTTTGACTTGGTCCAAGAGAAGTCAAGGAGGAGTAGGCGACATGGAGTCTTGAGCGGCGAGGGGTCTTGGGCGACAAAACATCATGGGCGAAATAATTTAAAAGGAAAAAGAAGTCTTTCATCTGTAGAAGGACTCTTCTGTGCGTCATATCTGATGTCCATGCCAATTAAAAAAAATTACGCGACATAATATATGGGAAAAGTCAAAGAAGGTAGGCACCATCTTATTCCATGCGCCAAAGAGTCCTTTGTGCATGAAATACTTTCCACACGCAAGAGAGAGATTCTCTGACATGTGGGATGTAGGTATGTGGTGCCCAACCTGAAGCCCAATCAATCTAGGATAATCCAACTCAAGACCAAATCTTATTTGGCTCAAATCGGATCTAAATTAGCCCAAATCGGAAGCTGATTTGAATCCAATTCGAATCCTGGTGCTAGGGTTTGCTATATATGCTAGCATATTCATCTTGCAAACATGGTCTAATCTAATTAGGCCCTTAATCAATTCTCTTTATGTATAACCCATTGGGTTCCACATCTAACTAGTAGTGAGTTAGGGTGTGATTTGACCTAATCTAGTTAGAACTCAACCAAACCAATTTAGGTCAAAACTAGCCAACCCAATTTGACTTAATTTAGAACAATTTCTAATTTAATGATCAAATTAAAATTTTAACTTTATCGAATCCACAAGATATGATTGACGTCTAGCAACGTATCATGACTACCCAGAAAATATGAAATTTTGATAAAAATACCAAAAATATCCTTTAGTGAAAATTACCATGCAACTAGATCCTTCGATCTTCCTGCTTTCTGAATATGACTCTGGGTATGGAAATATGTCAATCCGAATATCATAATCATTTTTCTTTCAATCTTATGATAATGATTTATTTAATGAAACATTAGAAACCATTTCTAATTTTCATCATACTTTGATCAAAGTCTTCCTGAATCATTATTTATTTGAAGTAGGTAGGATGCTATTTCCTCTTACCAGGAGTAATCGATTCCTTGTTAACCTACTCAAAATCTTCATATATATAATTTACCATATCCAGATCATCCCGTACATAACTAAGTCATGAATGAGTATGAACCAAAATATGAATTTATATATATAAAATTCTATGGTAGTTTCAGGTCAAAGGATTACATGCACAAATTCCACTATGAGAACCATCTATTGACATGTAGATAAGACTCCATTAGATATTCTCAATTTGGATCAATTCAGTGAACTTATTCTCTAATGAGCGCCCACATTCTTGCATTAGTGTCATACACAAGTTATTATGAGATCAATCATCCTCTCATTTGAGCATACAAAAAATGTGCTAGTCTTATCGAAAAATATTGATCCCTAACTCAGTGTCCCATCGAATAGGAATATTTAAATTAGGGTTTTAAGATTTTAGGTCTCACTAGTATGATCTCATCATAATCCTAAAACCATAGCCCTAATTTATAGGATTCATCATAATCTTAAATAAATAATAAGATACTGCATATGATGAAATAAATGCCTTTATTAAAAATGTCATTACATGAGTCTGGAAGACAAAGAATATCCCAAAAAATAAATTGGGTTGAGAACATATTCCTTTCAATCTCCCACTTGCTCTAAAGCCAATCACCCTTATGTTTTAATCCCATACAATCATGGTGGCGATCAAATAGTTGCAGTGGTAAAGCCATAGTGAATGGGTCTGCTATGTTGTTCTTTGTATCTACTCATTCTATGACCACATCTTATCTTTCAATAATTTCTCGAACGAGATGGAAGCATCTCAGAATGTGTTTGGATTTATGATGAGACCTTGGTTCCTTTGCTTGAGCTATAGCTCCAGTATTATCACAGTAAAGTGGTACTGGATTCTTAATTTCAGGAATAACACCTAATTCTGTGATTCACTTCTTCATCCATACAGCTTTCTTGGCGGCTTCACTTACAGCTATGTATTCTGCTTTAGTGGTTGAGTCAGCTACAGTTGGCTACTTAGTACTCTTCCAACTTACTGCTCCACCGTTCAGAGTAAAGACATACCCTGAAATAGATTTGCTATCATCTGGGTCTGATTGAAAACTAGAGTCAGAATATGCTTCTAGTTTAAGATCAGAACTACCATATACAAGAAAAATATCTTTAGTCCTTCTTAAGTACTTAAGAATATTTTTCACAGCTTTTCAATGATCCTCTCCTAGATCAGCTTGAAATCTACTTGCAATGCCTAAAGCATAAGCAACATCAGGCCTTGTACATAACATGGCATACATTATTGATCCTACAGCCGAAGCATAAGGAATAGAACACATTCTATTTCTCTCTTCTGGTGTCTTTGGAGACATCTTTTTAGAGAGATGTATGCCTTGACTCATGGGTAAATAACCTCTTTTACTCCCATCCATACTGAATCTTTTCAGTATTAAGTCAATGTACCTTGATTGGGACAAGCCTAGCATCCTCTTAGATCTATCTCTATAGATCTTTATTCCTAGTATATAGGATGCTTCTCCCAAATCTTTTATGGAAAACTTATTTGATAGCCATAATTTGACTGATTGTAACATTGGGATATCATTTTCAATGAGGAGTATGTCATCTACATATAGAACAAAGAATACTATTGTTCTCCCACTAGTTTTCTTGTACACACATGGTTCATCCACATTCTTGATAAAACCAAACTCTTTTATTATTTCATCAAAATGGATGTTCCAACTCCTTGATGCTTGCTTTAATCCATAAATGGATCTCTTAAGTTTGCATACCTAATTTGGTCTCTCATTTGACTCAAATCCTTCTGGCTGTGACATATAGACTTCCTCCTCAAGAAAACCATTAAGGAAGGCAGTCTTTACATCCATTTGCCATATTTCATAGTCGTGGTATGCTGCTATAGCAAGTATAATCCGAATAGATTTGAGCATGGCAACAGGTGAAAATATTTCATCATAATCAATCCCTTATTTTTTCCTAAAATCCTTAGCCACCAATCTAGCCTTATAGGTTTCAATTTGACCATCAGCTCCAATCTTTTTCTTAAAAATCCATTTGCATCCAATAGGATTTATATCCTCTGGTGCATCCACCAAAGTCCATACTTTGTTGGTGTGCATGGATTCTATTTCGGATTGCATGGCAGCCAGCCATTTGTAAGAGTCCTTACTTTTGACTACTTCCGTATAGGTCAGAGGTTCATCATTCTCAATGACTTGGGCTTCATTGTTCTCAATAATGAACCCATACCTAATAGGTGTATTTCTTACTCTTTTAGACCTATGAATAGGAGTTGTGTTCTGGTTCTTGTATGTGATTATATGGTTGAGAAATTTCTATTTAATTTTCTTGAACTTTACTAAGTTCAATATTTCTGCCACTTCCCTTTTCTAGGATAAATTCTTTTTCCATAAAAATGGCATGCCTACTTACAAATACCTTTTGTTCAGTAGGATGGTAGAATAAATATCCTATACTATTTCTAGGATATCCTATAAATAGATATCTGTCTGATCTAGCATCAAGTTTATGTCCAAAGTTTCTTTTGACATAAGTTGGACAACCCTATATCTTAAGATACTTAAGATTATGTTTTTTACTTCTCCATATGTCATAGGGAGTACTAAATATAGATTTAGAAGGTACTCTATTCAAGATGTAAATTGCAGTCTCCAGAGCATGACCCCAGAAGGAAATCGATAAATCAGTGAAGCACATCATGGACCGTACCATATCTAATAAGGTTAAATTTTTTCTTTCGGCTACACCATTTAATTGTGGTGTATAAGGAGGTGTCCATTCAGAGAGAATTCCTTTAAATTTAAGATAGTCAAGAAACTCACTAGATAAGTATTCTCCTCTCCAATCAGATCGAAGGATTTTTATACATTGTCTAGTTTATTTTTCGACCATATGTTGATACTCTTTAAATTTATCAAAGCCTTCTGATTTGTGTTTCATAAGATACACATATCCAAACCTAGATAAATCATCAATGAATGTAATAAAATAAGAGTATCCTCCTCTAGCTTGAGTTGTCATAGGATCACATACATCCGTATGTACAAGTCCTAATAACTCATTTGTCCTTTCTCTATGTCCACTAAATGGAATCTTGGTCATTTTACCCATGAGGCATGATTCACAAGTTCCCAATGATTCATAATCAAAAGGATCAAAGAACTTTTCTTTGTATAACTTGTTAATCCTAGCCTCACTAATATGACCTAATCGATAATGCTTGAGTAAAGTATTATTTATGTCATCTCTCTTACATTTTTCATTTTCATCAATATGAAATATATTATTATCCAAACATAGAGTCAACAAACCATTACTAAATATGCCAAAATAAATAATTTCATTAGAATATTTGATCGAGCAACCTTCGCTCGTTACATTAAGACTATAACCTTGTTTTAATAACAAGGGTATGGATATAATATTTCTAATAATTTTAGGCATATAATAACAATTTGTAAGCTCTAAGATCTTCCCATAAGGTAACTTCAATATTTTTGTCCCTACAACTTCTGCCTGGATAGATTCTCCTCCAGCACCATAGAGCTTGAAGTTACCTTTCTTCAAACTCTTAATTTTCTGCAGCCCCTGCAAAGATTTGCAGATATAAAAATCATAGCGGATATCTAATATCCAAGAATTTGAAATGAAAGAATTTAATGATAATATAGTATGTATCTCACACATACCTTTTGGTGCATTATTTGCACCAGACTTCACGGTTGCAAGATAAGCCTTGCAATTTCTCTTCCAATGACCTGCTTTGCCACAGTAAAAATAGGTCGTTTGTCTGGAGACTTTCTTTCCCTTTTTCTTCTTATTTATACCATTTTTAGGATTCAACCTTTTCTTTGAACCCTTTTTGCCTGCCTTCTTCTTGGAGATCCCTTCCATAAGAAGAAGAGGAGTCTTATCTTTCTTGATATGACTTTCTGCTATTTTGAGCATATTTAACAGCTCAGGCAATGAAGAATTCAATTTGTTCATGTGATATTTCATGACAAACTAAGAAAATGATTCTGGAAGTGATTGCAGGATCAAATCCTGACTTAACTCTCCATCCATTACAAAACCTAATTGACTTAATTGAGTGATTAGGTCAATTACCATCAAAACATGATTTTGTATGGATGTTCCTTCTATCATTCTTGCATGAAATAATTGCTTAGATATCTCATATCTAGCAGTCCTACTATGCTCTCCATAAAGCTCTTTTAGATTGAGCAATATGGATTGAGTGTCCATGCTATCATGCTGCCTCTGTAATTCATTATTCATAGAGGCAAGTATGATGCATTTGATAGTAAGGAAATCATTTTGCCACATCTTGTATGTGGACTTATCTTCATCTGTGGCATCATTTCCTAATGGCTTAGGATCAGGGGTGTCAAGAATATAGGAGAGTTTTTCTTGACTGAGTACTATTTTAAGATTTCTCAACCAGTCAACATAATTTTGACCAATCAATTTATTTGAATCCAAAATTGAATGTAATGAAAGTGAAGAAGCCATTTAATCTACATAATAAAGAACAATACATAAGCAAATAATTCATGATGACAAACATAATTAAATTAGGACTTTAATTTAATTATGTCTTCCCACTAAAAATCATAACCCTCTTATTGATTTTCTTAGTGAGAATAAGATCCTAATTTCTTATAAAAAGTCTTGTGGTTGCACAACAAACTTGTTATAAGTTCAAAGGTAGGAAACTCTTTCCAATTGCATTTTATGCAACTCTCAAAAAACTTTTGCCTCTAAAATATTAATAGCCTTGTGTTAACACAACAAACTTTAATATTTTAGTTTAAGTAGAACCCTTCATTTTTATACAGACAAAAATAAAATATAACTACTTTTGTGGTTACACAACAAAGTAATATATTCAAAATGCTGTAAGCATGTCAATGCACTAGATTAATATTATATCTTTCCCCATGATAGATCTTAAGGTTACACAATAGAACTAATATAGTTCTGGACATAATAAGAAAATAGTATGAAGGAAGTCCTTAATGTAGTGAATATAATATTAAGCATTTTAATTTAGAATTAAATTAATCAAATCGAGCAGGTAAATGGGAGAGATATGGGAGTCCCCCCATTGCTTTCCTTAGACACCAATAAATTTAGCCAGGTCAGACAATGAAATCAATTAAAAAATCATATTCTTTTTACCAATCATGAACCGATTTTTCTAGACACTGATAGATCAATTAGACATCCTGACTGATTCAGCTATAGATTTATTACACTACAACTTAATATAATTTTTCATAGAGAGATTTAAAAGGTCGCGATGTACATACTGATTTAAATCAAACTAAATGCCTAATAGCATCAATTATAATAAAATATATATATCTATTAACATGTATAAATATTCTAGGACAACCATCATTATATAGTGAATACTTTCCACTATATCAGGGCAACCTTTACAGAATAATATATACAACATAATCTCATTATGATAAGTAAAAAAATATGATCTCATCATATAAATAGAAACATGCTAAAAAAATATTATATCAGATTTTTCATTTATGCTATTATGTTATAAGTAAAGCATTATATGATTTAACCTAATAAGGCTCGCTCTGATACCACTGTAGGACTTGATGTACAGGGCAGAAGCATGGATTTCAAGAAAAAAATATGAAATCAAATAAACCAAACCTAAAACTCTAGGACCACCTTATTAGCAATTAAATCATATAACATGCAGTTGTAATATAAAAAAAAGTATTAGAACATATCTCTTATCGCTAAACCCTAAATTGAGTCTGATCATCGGTAGTAGTTCGTCAGGGATTCCATCAGGTGCCCACGTGTTCACCCTCCAATGTTGATCCACATAGAGACTTGATCAAGACATCAGCACCTCTAATTTATATAATTAAAATTCTTATAATAAGAACTTTAATTAAATGGGCAATACCTTCTTAAGCCTTTATGTCACCTTCCTTGCCTTTCCTTATCTATCTTTCTCTTTCTTTTGTCTTCTTAATTTTCCTTCCTAATCTCTTAGTCTTAAGATGACTTCTTACTCTTATAAGGATAAGGTCTAGACAAGAGAAAGAAAGAAAGAAAATTGGACAAAAAGAAACTCTTGTAAGAAAGAAAAGATAATGTTCACCACCTCGGACTCTTAATGCGCACCCTTATTTATAATGTACGTAAGGATCCCAACAAAAATCTCACGCCCTTTTCTTATCCATTTCTCATGCCCCATCAGCCAATCTCATGCCTCATTAGTAAAAGAATGAGATATAGACTTAGTCTAAGAGGTGCCTTAAAGTAGAAGGACTCTTGGACTAATTCTACATAAGTTTTTATGAAGAGTCGCAATGCTTTATCTTTGGCACCTCCCTTTTCATCCATTAGATCATGAAACAAGGCCATCTAATGGCTCTAAAAAGGGATGCCTAATCAGCAAGAAGGTGTGGAGATAATCTTTGAATAGTCAAAGTCTCAAGAGACTTTGACTTGGTCCAAGAGACGTCAAGGAGGAGTAGGTGACATGGAGTCTTAAGCGACAAGGGGTCTTGGGTGACAAAACATCATGGGCGAAATAATTTAAAAGGAAAAAGAAGTCTTTAATCTATAAAAGGACTCTTCTGTGCCTCATATCTGATGTCCACACCAATTAAAAAAAATTACGCAACATAATATATGGGAAAAGTCAAAGAAGGTAGGCTCCATCTTATTCCATGTGCCAAAGAGTCCTTTGCGCATGAAATACTTCCTACGTGCAAGAGAGAGACTCTCTAACATGTGGGATGTAGGTAAGTGGCACCCAATCTGAAGCCCAATCAATCTAGGTTAATCCAACTCAAGACCAAATCTTATTTGGCTCAAATCGGATCTAAATTAGCCCAAATCAGAAGCTGATTCGAATCCAATTCGAATCCCGGTGCTAGGGTTTGCTATATGTGCTAGCATATTCATCCTGCAAACATTGTCTAATCTAATTAGATCCTTGGTCAATTCTCTTTGTCTATGACCCATTGGGTTCCAAATCTAACCAGTAGTGAGTCAGGATGTGATTTGACCTAATCTAGTTAGAACTCAATCAAACCGATTTAGGTCAAAACTAGCCAACCCAATTTGACTTAATTTAGAACACTTTCTAATTTAATGATCAAATTAAAATTTTAACTTGACCGAACCCACAAGACATGATTGATGTCTAGCAATGTATCATAACTACTCAGAAGATGTAAAATTTTGATAGAAATACCAAACATACCCTTTAGTAAAAATTACCAAGCAACAGATCCTTCGATCTTCCTACATCCTGAATATGACTCTGGTTATGGAAATATGTCAATTCCAATATCATATTCATTTTTATTTTAATCTTATGATAATGATTTATTTAATAAAATATTAGAAATTATTTTTAATTTTCATCATGCTTTGATCAAAGTCTTCCTAAATCATTATTTGTTTGAAGTAGGTAGGATGTTATTTCCTCTTACCAGGAGTAATCGATTCCTTGTTAACCTACTCACAATCTTCATATATATAATTTACCATATCTAGATCATCCCGTACATAACTAAGTCATGAATGAGTATGAACCAAAATATGGATTTATGTATATAAGATTCTATGGTAGTTTCAGGTCAAAGGATTACATGCATAAATTCCACTATGAGAACCATCTATTGACATATAGATAAGACTCCATTAGATATTCTCAATTTAGATCAATTCAGTGAACTCATTCTCTAATGAGCACCCACATTCTTGTATTAGTATCATACATAAGTTATTGTGAGATCAATCATCCTCTCATTTGAGCATACAAAGAATGTGCTAGTCTTACCAAAAAATATTGATCCCTAACTCAGTGTCCCATCGACTAGGAATATTTAAATTAGGGTTTTAAGATTTTAGGTCTCACTAGTATGATCTCATCATAATCCTAAAACCATAATCCTAATTTATAGGGTTCATCATAATCTTAAATAAATAATAAGACACTGCATATGATGAAATAAATGCCTTTATTAAAAATGTCATTACATGAGTCGGAAGACAAAGAACACCCCAAAAAATAAATTAACTTGAGGGCATATTCCTTTTAGTTTGGACCTTAGATCTTGATGGAGAGAAAAGAGCAGACCCCTTCCCTTTAGATAGGACTGGAGGGGAGGATTTCAACTCCTCCCTGGTGATAGATTTCTGACTCCATTTAGAAGTCGATCAGGAGAAGACTCCCCATAGGAGTGTTCTTCAAATTTCTTCTTGTTTTTTTTGGGTTGCTTTAAGATTTATGCTGGATGTTACATTCTTTTCTTCTAAACATAAATTTTATCTTTGAATTTTTTTTTGCTGACGTCCTTAAAAATTTTGGGTTACTTTTCCCTCAAGTCATACTGATCCTCTAATTTCAAAGTCAAATCTTTCATCATAATATCTTTCAAACCAAATTACTATTCTATCAGCTTAAAATTAATTCAGGCTACCATACTTTCATTGTGCCCTCTAATTCAAATCCACCAATGCACTTTTGTCAAATCTAAGTTTCTAAATTATCATAATGAAAATTATCATCTCGATGTCCCTAGTATCTACCTACCTATACTCATATGTTTGATTATATATATCATAATTTATCCACTTATGCTCTAATTATATTAATTATCATGCCCTCAATTTGAGATCAGGAGCCAGGGGTCATAGAAACTACCTCGTACTTATGGAGAACTTTCTATACAAACATGCAAGACATCTTATCATGATATTATAAAGCAATAGCAAAATAAATTTTAAATAATTAATGTTCAACTTTAATTTAAATAACTAATTCAAAAATCTTACAAAATAAAATTATATAGTTTTTTTATCTTGAATAAATTTTAATTTAAAATAAAGATATCAAAGTCTGCCAATAATTTGTCCTTCCATATCAAATCCCAACTCTAGTTGGCCCTCTTAATCTATAAAATAGTAGATATAAAATATTAGGGGTAAAATAGCTCCCATCGAAATCCAGCCAGAAGTCCGACCTTGATACAACATCATCTAGGGTTGCAGTAATCAGATCCAAGCTTCACTCAAGTCGATCCCCTAATCTAGACTAGCTCCTGAAGATCAGCCTTCCAATGCGACTAAGCTTAGAGTTTCATTCAAGAATGGCTCATCCTGAAAATGACAATAACCCCTATAAATGTTCGACCTCATGAACCGATCGACCTTCTCAGCAATAGCCCTCCCAATTTTCTTCTGGTAACTGTAGATCTTGCCAAAACTACACTATGAACTTCGGCTTGATGAGCTTGAACAGTGAAAGAAGTTTGCCATTCGATTGATTCTGATCTCCATCCTAGAATATGCAACAGCCACCCCATAAATATAGAACTCCAGCACTGTCTGACCTTGACTAAAGGCAAACCTTAGGGCACGGTCGAACTCCTCTACTTCACCCTGGGGACAACAAATCTTATCGATTCTATGCCAAGGACCTTGGCTGGATGAACTTGAATCAGCGAGAGGACCTCACCACCAATAAGAGTCTGATCTTCAACTTAGGAGAGCTTGGCCATGGTCTTAATTGAGGAACCTATCATCCCTTTTTGACCTCTAGCCCTTCAGACCAGAATAGTTACACCCACTCTCGATCGATCTTGAAGGTGGCTGAGCTTTTGAAAGCTATCAAGATAGCTCCATCAAGGTTCGAACTCAGAGCCTAATTTATAAGTTCATCATCCATAACTTAGAAGCTGACCTTCGAGATCGGTTAATCTGACTTCAAGTTTCAAATCTTTGCATGAACACCACACTACCAAGCTCAGAAGTCTTCAATCCTCCATCCGAATGTTAGCAAATAAAATTCAACTACCAGTGAGTAATGACAAATGACAACCCACTATTTGTTAGCCCACTCTCCATAACAAACTCTGAGTGGTTGAATGGCCTTCTAACATTCTATTATGGCTATCACTATCATTCTATTATATGCTCCATCTACAAAAAGGACCATCTAGATACGTTTCTCTCTCTAAGCTCTCCTCTCCATAATCTCCTTTGTACTCCATTCTTATTGGCTAGGAAGCTAACTTGACCATCAGAGGGTCCACATCAGAGCCACCCACCTTCAGCCTGAACTTTATCTTGTAGATCTCATCGATGAGATCATCCCTCCACCTCCAGCAAACTCTGGCAACCATCCATTTTCTACACTAATAGGATTGGCACTAGAGGATGCCTCTTCGAGCCCTTATTCTAAAAGAAGTACCCAGTTTAGCTCTTCTTCTTCTTCTCTTCTTTCACTCTTTTTCTTTTGATCTTCCTCTATACTGACAAGATGCCACCCAAGAAGGCCTCCTCTTGAAGATCCATCACCACTACCGCCAAATCCAACTAAGAACTGGCTGATCCACCGATTTTGGCTCCATCATCTGCACCCTTACCTTCTGCACCTGCAACATCGAAGGGCATGGACCAGTTTATCCTGCTGTTATCAGCAAGTGAGGGGCCTTACAGAAGTAGTGTAGGCCATACAGCTGGCTCCAGCATCAGCACCATCTGAAAGACTATCACCAGAATATCGATATCTAGCATAAGGAAGGCCCACTTGAAGAAGCCAATCAGAGAACCTAGGGAAGAAAAAATAGAGAGCGGAGAACTCTTGCTCCAAGCATGACTCCTCCCTCGGGAAGTCTCTGCTCCTATCAAGCCAGCCATCCTTTGAAATTCATGATCAAGATGATGTCCTTGATCAAAAGCTCCAGAAGATGAGCTGATAGATTAAGAAACTCTATCATGCTATCCCAGTCTGTAATGATGACATCTGCACCAATCCACTATTCATCACCTAGATCGTGTGGGAGTCCATCTTGCTAAACTTTAAACTCTTATAGTTTGAGAGTTACGATGGGACCTCAAATCCTATCAACCATCTCAAAGCCTTCTAGACTATGATGCTGCTATGTGTAATGCTGGACGTCATTTTGTGTCGAGCTTTTTCCTCCATCCTAAAGGATGTAGCAAAAAACTAGTACTCGATCCTTAAATCGAGTACCATCTATTTATTCAACCGATTGAGCCACCAGTTCACAACTTACTTCATCGGCAGTTGGTGATAGAGGCAGGGATTTTCTTATCAACCTCAAGCAAATGGAAGGACAATCTCATCAGCCTCTTCAATACTGCTGCTCTGGAGGTCCAAAATCTGGACCAATCTATTGCTATGGCCGCACTAAAAGGCAGTCTTTTGAAGAATAATCTCCTCTTCTCACTAGAGTGAAAGTATCCCTGGAACTTTGCTGACATGCTTGCCTGGGTTAAGAGTTATGCTCGAGCTAAAGAAGCTTTTAAATTTTGAGATAATGAAGCCGTAGAGAATAATAGATGGGAGAATCTAGCAAGCCCACACCTGTTAAGAAGCCAGGTGAGGTCTATTCGCATTCTAGAACCCATCCTAAATGTAGATGGCCTCGAACTCCACCTCAGGTTCGTCAGCCAAGAAGTCTAAATAGAAGGATGTAGTGAAGCCCTCCTCCTAGAAGATTTCATAACTATTCTTCCTTAAATGCTCCAAAAACTCAAGTTCTGATGGTAATCAAGGAGTATCTATCGAGGCCAGATAAGATGCGGTCTCATCCAAGCAAGCGCAACCCAAACAAGTCCTGTCTATACCATCGTGACCATGGTCATGACACCGAAGAATGCATCCAGCTTTAGAATGAAATTGAGAAGCTGATCAGATGAGGTTGACTAGATCGATTCTTTCGACATCGATTAGAAAGAAGAAAAAATCGGCTAAGAGCTCTTCCACAGCCAGAACCATCTCAGAGAGAAAAACCACAAGGAGACCAACCTCCACTTGGAATCATCAACACAATTATAGGTGAACATTGATAGGAGGAGGCCAGTGGGTTTGTGAAGCCAACAAAGAAGTAGAGGACTGAGGAATACATTTCTTTTATTGAAGAAGATGCACAAGGGATTCAATTTTTGCAAGAGATATGGTTGTAATTTCTTTAAATATTATTAATCATGATGTATGTGTTGAAAAATTATGTAGGGTTTCATGCATATCTTTCAAAACTTTTTCAAAATTAGATGTAGCAAAAGATAAAGATTAATCTAATTAATCTATTATATGCATGTGATCTAATCACTAAACCCTACATCTATGATCTATGATATGTCAAGATGCATAAATAAATCTAAAAAATTAAAATAGAATTGGTATTGATCGTATCAATACCCTAGATCTAGAATAGTTTTAGAAATTCTAGATCATATCTAGGTCAAGAAGAGATCAAATTTTTTATCTTTATGCTGGTCGAGAACATGACAGCTGATATCCAAAGTTGTCCTAGTTGCTTGAAACCGCACAATATATCCGATCTCTATAGATTGTCCACATAAGATCACTATACAAATCAGAGGTTCATCGAACGAAGATCCGCTCGAAGTGCTAGCTTCTTGTGGATTCCTCCTGATGGTTGATCTATAAAGTTTCTTCAGATCTCTTGAACACTCCAGGAGATGAAGATTAGGAGGAGAATTGAGGAGAAGACCAACTCATGGATCTCCCTAAAAGAAGAAAAGAAAAGGCATAAAGAAAGACCATTAAGAGAAGACCCATCTTCTCTTCAAGACATCAACCATTAATGTCCTAAATAGATCTTCATGTTTGGACAAGAGGAGACCCTTTCTTCTAGTACTTCTACATCCTTTTTCAGTTTCTCTTTGATTTTTTTAGTGAAAAAGCCTCTCAAAAGATGGAGAAGTAAAGGATCAACAGGAAACCCTAAGAGAAGACATTTTTCTCTTCTTTTTCCTCTCAACAGAACATGACAAGATTATGTCCAAAAGAAACCAACACCTCCAAGAAACTAGGCGCCATCCTCCCCACACCCCAACCTCTCCTTTTCTAATTTGTTCATGGAATCTCCTTGGTATTTCACATCAACAAACAACTTAGAAGGAGGCATCCCATTTAAATAGCATGGACTAGGTCAAATCCCTAGTCTTTAAGGATTCAAAACAAGGAGTTTGGGGGGCGTCCAACTCTTGGATGCCACCCAATTTTTTTGGGCATGGAAAACTAGGAAATAATGCCCAAAAGAAGGAAAGAAGGCATGGAAATAATCAGGAAAATGGGTGCACAAAAATAAGGGGCATGTGATAAGATTCCATAACAAGAGAGAAGAGTTTTTAAAAGATAAAACTCTATCAAATCTTTCTTAGTTTGACTTGTTCAACTAGATAGGGGGCATGGGAACCTTATTGGCATAAGAAATCTCATGCCAATAATTGGGAAATATAGCGTGGGGCTTTTCTTTCTTGGCGCAAGAGATTAGGAGGAGTTCTAGTCCAATTAGGACTCTCCAATATAGACTAGGTCAAACCTAATTTATTAAACCCATTGAACTAGGATTAATGCAATCTAATTAAGGATGATCCTAGTTTAACTAGAAGTCTAATTAAATTAAATTAAATTATATTTAAATTTAATTTAATTTTTAAATTAATTAGAAATTAGGTGTACTCAAATCATGATCCAATAAGAAATTATTTTTTCTTATAATTGGCTTATCTCATAAACCAATTGAACTTGATCCAATCAAGTCCAAACTAATTCTAATTGAATCTAATTCAAATAGACTCAATCTTAGCTCGATTGCTTAATCAAATTGAGCCAATTAGCAATCTAATTGCTAATGAATCTTTCTACAATACTTACAATTGATCGATCATCAATCGCATTGATGATTCGATCACTGAATGATTCTCAATCATCGATCAACCATCTGATAAGGTAGTAACATTTTATGTGTGTAACCCTATAGGTTCAAACTTAAGCTGGTAGCATCGAAATCAATTCCTATATTAATTAAAATGACCATCTACCAATAGTACCTGACATCCAAATAGGTCGGATATATGCAAAGCAAAATTCTTAGAATCCTGGCCTATGGTTATCATATAATTCATTTCTTTGACTTAGGATGACTTTGAGTTAATTATCAACACTCATACAAGTCATCTGTATTGTATATCAAAGTTTGCAAATTCCATGACTCCTCACGAGGATTACCCAGGCCTATGTTTTGCTAAATTGAAATACAGCTAGACATTCACTTTTAAAATTAATCAGGAGTAGTCAATCCCATCTTGACTCATACACCGACTTTATAAATACTTGACTGCACCCAGAAACCTTTCATCATTATACTAAAAATATAGATAGTCCGACATCAAAGTTTCATGAGTTGCTTGCAAGTCACCATGGTGATCTCAAGTCAGAGGGGCAATATACCCATTGGCCTTTACTAGTTACACTTGATAGTAGAGTACTACATAGGTCGTGTTCAGTATAAATATACTCTTACATCCCATCTATATGCTATACTAGTATCTCCACTCTACTTGATTATGAGGACAACCAATGTATATGATATATAACGATCTATACTCGATAAGTTATTATCCTAGTTAATAACTTATCATTTGTTTGTGAATAATTTAAGAACCATCTAATAAATTCTTCTTTATTGATTGAATGTGGTTCTAAGGACTTTATAATAACTTAGAAGTTCATTTAAGAAAAATAAAACTTTTATGATGAATAAGTCAAATAATAACTATTATTTGATAATTTATATATTAATTTTAATAATCTACAACTTAGATGATTGGCTTCAGGATATATTTTCTAACAGTATGCCAAGTCTTAATAGATAATGAAAGCTCTACTGATATTTTATTTTATGATATTTTATCTAAAATATCTATACCTGATAGTCATATTGGACCATTAAACTCTCCATTAGTAGGAATCATTGGTGACTCTGTGCCAGTTGAAGAAATAATCACCTTATCTATGGTGGCAGGATAGTACCCGAGGTAATCTAAGGCTTAGATTGATTTTTTGGTAGTAAAGGCATCTTCTGCCTATAATGCCATTCTCGAATGACCTGGACTAAATGGACTCTGAGCTGTGGTATTGACATATTATTTAAAGATGAAGTTTCCAATAGAACATGGAGTCAGAGAAGTCAGAGAAGGTCAAATCCTATCATGACATTGTTATACCATTACTTTACAAGGGGGAAGGCAGCCCAACCCTATCCAGTGGATAGGCATGACGTTCATCATGATTTGACTGAGGAGCAGAGAGAACCAATTGACAATCTTATTTTAGTTTTTCTAAAAGATGGAATGAGGACCACACAATTCAGATTGGCTCCAATTTGGAGGAGGATAAGAGGCAGCTTGTCGCTTTTCTATGGAGAAATGCTGAAATCTTTGCTTGGGTTTTCATAGATATACCTGAGATTGATATAGAGATAATGGAATATCACCTAGATATGGATCACCAGCGTCGATCTGTGAAGCAAAAGAAGCATAGTTTTTCACTAGAGTGGTAGATGGCAATCATGGACGAGGTGGACAAGTTCCCCAAAGCCAAGTTCAGCTGGTAGGTATCCTATCCGGATGGGATTGTAAATGTAGTTCTTATCAAGAAGGCAAATGGCAAATGGAGGATGTGCATAGACTTCACTGATCTAAATAAGAGCTATCTGAAGGATATCTATCCTCTATCAAGAATTAATCAACTGATAGATACAACCTTGGGCCATGAGCTTATCACTTTCATGGATGCCTTCTCCGGCTATAACCAAATCTGGATGGCATCTGAAGATGAGGAGAAAATTAATTTTATTATTGATCGTGATATTTATTGTTACAGGGTTATGCCCTTTGGAGTCAAAGATGCAAGTGCAACCTACCAACATCTGGTGAATAAAATCTTTAAGGAGTAGATCGGCCATAACATGGAGATTTATGTAGATGATATGCTTGTCAAAAGTTGATCTTCAAGAAGTCATATTGCCAACCTAGAAGAGATATTCAACACTCTCTGAAAGTACAAAATGAAGCTGAATTCAATCAAATATGCTTTTGGGGTGACTTCATGGATGTTTCTATAGTTAATGGTATCAAGACATGGCATCGAGATGAACCAAGAGAAGATTTGAGCCATCCAGAAGATGACTGGTCATAAGATAATAAAAGAAGTTCAGCGCCTGATGAGGAAGATCACAGCTTTGAATCATTTTGTTTTAAGGTCGACAAAATGATGCATGCCCTTCTTCCAAGTGCTCAAATGATCGAAGAACTTCTGCTGAAGCCCTTAATGTCAGCAAGCTTTTGAAGAACTAAAGAGCTACCTTAGCTTATCTCCCCTCCTTACCAAGCTCAGACCTAGCGAGGAGTTATTCTTGTATCTTATAGTATCTCCTGTGGCCATTAGAGTTGTCCTAGTCAAAGAGGAGAATAAAGTTTAAAAGTCGATCTACTACATAAGCCGAGTTCTGAGAGATGTAAAAGTAAGGTACACTAAATTAAAAAAGCTAACATATACTTTATTGATTGCAGCCAGGAAACTTTAACTCCATTTTCAAGGACATCAAATCTTAAAATCAACTAAAAGATGTCTCTAGGCAAACTTCCTTATGCCTAGCCCTAATTTAAATGTCCGATGTCAAATGGCTGGATCTATCAATAATTTTAAATTAAAGATTGAAGGGAAATCCTGATTTCCCTGACCAGGTTCGTTCAGATCTGATCAGATCAAGAGATATATTTCAAAATTTTTTCTCTTAGATCTGTATCAGATCAGGGATGCTTCAGATCTGATTCTTATTTATTTAATAAAAATTAAATGAAAAGGATAAATTAAATCACATTCAATTTACCTGAATAGGGTAATCCTATTACCCTGTTGATGATCCTGTTTGCAGCGGAAGGTTCTGGATCAAGCCACGCAAGCGCCTGGCCTCTACCGGTATCCACTCGGGCTGGATCTGGAGATCCTCTTCTTCTCTATCACGCCTCCAAAAATCAGATCTGGATCTGATCTGGAGGATCTTCAAAACTCCTTTTGAAGATCTGCAGTCGTTCTTCGCAGCAGCGCAGCCTTCTTGCTTTTGATCTCCTTTTCTTGATCTAAATCGCACCAATCCAAATCCAAAACACTTTTGGACGTGGAGAGCAAGGGGAGAAGAGAGTATGGCGTGGAGAAAGGGGAGAGAGGCAGCCTTGGGGCGTGGGAAGATTGCTTCTTGATTATTTTGATTATTTTTTCACTTGGGCGCTGGGTCTCTTATATAGACTAAGCGTGATCCAAGTCATCTTCCTCCCAACCAATCACAACCCTTTGTGAAATCAGATCTAAATCTGATTGGTGGGATTAGAGTCCCCTGGATTCCTACTTGGAGAGTGCCTTGGACCAGTCAAACTGGATTCTTAGAAGAACTCTCATTGGAATCCTAAAGGGAGATGGAGTCCTTGTCCAACAAGGACTCCTAGGCGCCTCCTACTTGGGCTCACGCCACCCTTGGCGTGCGCCCATCTCTCCTTGCCAGGTTCTGGCAGGGGGACAAGCCCCCACCAGCTCTCCAATAGGTGCATGACATGTGGTCAAAAGTCAAAGGGTGAATGGTCAACGTTTGACCAGTCAAAGGTAGACTTTTGACCAAAGTCAAAGAACAAGAAATGGCAGGTGACCAAAAATGGCAGGTAATGTCTTACAAATAAGACAACCTATTCTGACTTGGACAACCTCCAGTCAGACCATATGAAGGCCTCTGATTTGAGCACAAACTCCTTTGGCTCAGACAGGACAACTTATTTATGATAGCAAAAGAAGAACGTTAGGTTCAATCGAGTGCTAGCACGATTTCCTTGAACCTAATTGAATCTCATTCAGATCAATTGAACTAGATCAGTTCAATTGATGATCACCAGATTCAAACCCTTGTTTGTGTGACCCAGTTAGGTTCAGTTCTGTATGGTAATGGGATATGTCATGATCTCTATCATCGACATCATCGAAACTCCTTTCGATGGATCAGAACTCTTCTGATTCGAACAGCTAGAATGATCGATCATCTAAATCATTCTAATTGCTCCCAAAATCCACCAGTGACACCTAGCAGTATATGGTGGCAACCCATCAGAGCTGAATGCGAACCTCTTGGTGCAGCTACCTGTGTGATTCAGTTCTTCTATCTTGAGCCCCGATCAGATTAGGGTTAAGGTGAACTCGTCAAACCCTAGTCTCTGTCATATGATGTAATCATTCGATTCGAGTCCAATGTGAAAATCTAAATAGAAACTCTTTCTATTATTTCACTCTGCCATGGCCATGGGCTTCAGGACTTGATTCTCATGATCATCATAGGGCTACTCCTCTACCACCGAGGTAGATAGATCCCATCTTGATGCAATCCAGTTCCTACAATGAACATGTCATAGCCAACATACACCTCAGGGTTCCATATGGCTAGGAGACCGAGTAATGGTGTAGTCAAACTATAACACCCTCAAGGTGAACTGCCGATGCATCTCAGGTCAAAGAACCAGACACACTACTGCAGCATCGAGTCAGTCATTGACGAGAAGGTAGACTCCCTAATGACTACTCGAGGTGGTCACGCTCAGTGCCCTCGTTCTCTAACGAGTACCTGTACTCTCGCTCCGGTGTCTCCACACCGTAGACTCAAGACTCATCTACTAAAGAGAAGCGATCGTACACCAACCTTCCGGATCAATCACCATCCTCGTGATGATCCTATGGTCGGGAGCTGTTTATGAGTTAATAATGATTATTCATGTCTTAAATTTTCAACTCTTGAAAATATGAATTATCATTACCATTAACTCAAAGGATGTATCACAGACACTAAATACACATGTGTGATAGAAAATAACCCATTTCATTAATTATAGTCAAAATTACAATTTTGCCCCTAGAAGTGTATTACAAGTGTCAGCCAATTCTGGCTTCTAGGGCACATATATCTAACAATCTCCCACTTGTCCTAAAGCCAATTGGCTACAAGTCTAAGTCCCATCTTCTCAAGGTGGGCTTCGATCTTCTGCTGGCCCAACGGCTTTGTAAGTGGGTCTGCCACATTATCTGTGGAGTTGACTCTCTTGACCTCAACGTAACCTTTCTCAAGGTAATCGCGGATGAGATGATATCGCCGCTCAATGTGCTTGGACTTCTGGTGAGACCTCGGCTCCTTAGCAAGGGCTATGGCGCCATTGTTGTCGCAGTAAAGAGGAATGGCATCTGATGGCATTACTCCAATTTCTGCAGCAAACTTCTTGTACCAGAACGCTTCCTTTGCAGCCTCTGATGCAGCTATATATTCTGCTTCCATGGTGGAATCTGCTATCACAGTTTGCTTGGAACTCTTCCAGCTGACAGCTCCACCATTGCACACAAACAGACTTCCAGATGTCGACTTTCGATCATCTATATCGGACATGAAGTCCGAGTCTGTGTATCCCTGGACCAGGAGTTCTCCATTACCAAAGACCAACATCATATCCTTAGTTCTTCTCAAGTACTTAAGGATACATTTCACAGAAGTCCAGTGTTCTTCACCTGGATTTGACTGATATCTGCTTGTGACACTCACAGCATGGGCTATATCAGGTCGTGTACATAGCATGGCATACATGAGGCTCCCTATTGCAGAAGCATAAGGGATCTTGCTCATGCGTTCTATTTCCTCAGGTGTGCTGGGGCACATCTTCTTGGAAAGATGAATACCATGTCTGAAGGGTATTAATCCCCTCTTAGAGTTTTCCATACTAAACCTCTTTAGTACTTCCTCTATGTACATCTTCTGTGAAAGTCCTAGCATCCTATTCGGTCTATCCCTATAGACCTTAATTCCTAGAATAAAGGATGCTTCACCTAGGTCTTTCATGGAGAATTCCTTAGACAACCACATCTTGACTGATGTCAACATGGGAATATCATTCCCAATAAGGAGGATGTCATCCACGTACAATACGAGGAAGACAACAGCGCTCCCACTGACCCTTTTGAAAACACATGGTTCCTCTTCGTTTTTGATGAAACCAAACTTTTTGATCACATCATTGAAAACGAGTGTTCCAGCTCCGAGATGCTTGCTTAAGTCCATATATGGACCTTTGCAGCTTGCAAACCTTGTGATCAGTATCACTGGATGTGAAACCTAGCGGCTGTTCCATATAGATATCTTCCTCAAGATATCCATTTAGGAATGCCGTTTTCACGTCCATTTGCCATATTTCATAATCGAAATAGGCTGCAACAGCAAGCAATGTGCGGATGGATTTTAGCATAGCCACTGGGGAAAAGGTATCCTGATAGTCAATGCCTTCACGTTGACTATAACCTTTTGCCACTAGTCTAGCCTTGAATGTCTCCACATTCCCATCTGCACCAATCTTTCTCTTGAAGATCCATTTACACCCAATAGGTACTATACCTTCTGGTGGATCTACCAAGGTCCAGACTTGGTTTGAGTGCATCGAGTCGATCTCTGACTTCATTGCCTCAAGCCATTTCTCGGAGTCGATATCTGATATCGCCTCGTTGTAGGTTTTGGGATCATCACCATGAGCACCATTACCTATGAGGAACATTTCCTCTACATCCTCTGAAATAATACCTAAGTATCTTTCAGGGGGACGGGAAACTCTTTCCGATCTACGAGGTGGAGGAGGTAGTGTTCTTATTGGCTCAACCTGATTTGGTTCCACTTGGTCCTTAGCTCTTTCTGCTTGTGAGACTTTCTCATCAAGCTTAATCTGCTTTCCAATGCCACTATCTTGAATAAACTGTTTTTCAAGAAATATGGCATGTCGACTCACAATCACATTGTGGTCTTCTGGAATGTAGAAATAGTATCCTAATGACTCTTTAGGATATCCTATGAATCGAGCTCTAAAGGACCTAAACTCTAACTTGTCCGCTTGTTGTCTTTTGACATGAGCCGGACAACCCCAAATTCTGAGATGACTCAGACTTGGTTTCTTACCGTGCCATATCTCATACGGTGTGGTAGGAACGGTTTTAGAGGGAACCCTATTCAGTAGATAGATTGAAGTTAATAATGAATGTCCCCAAAGAAAATCTGGGAGGTCTGTGAAGCTCATCATGGATCGAACCATATCCAATAGAGTCCGATTTCTCCGTTCTGAAACCCCGTTGAGTTGAGGTGTTCCTGGTGGAGTCCATTGAGAGACTATGCCATTTTCCTTAAGATAGTCTAGGAATTCCCGGCTAAGGTATTCACCTCCTCGATCTGATCGAAGAACCTTAATGGGTTTTCCAGTTTGTTTTTCTACTTCATGTCTAAATTCTTTGAACTTTTCAAAAGCTTCAGACTTGTGTCTCATAAGATACACATACCCATACCTAGACAGATCATCGGTAAAGGTAATGAAGTAGACAAAATTGCCTCTAGCCGGCACATCGAAATGGGCCGCACACATCAGTATGTACTAGGGCAAGGAGATCTGTGGCCCTCTCCCCATGTCCAACAAAAGGGAGTTTAGTCATTTTGCCTTGAAGACAAGATTCACAAGTTGGATATGACTCGGAAGTCAATGGACTCAATAGCCCATTTTTCTCCAATTTGTTGATCCTATCTTCTGCTATATGACCTAATCTCAGGTGCCATAGATATCTGTCGTTTGGACTATCCCTAGGTCGTTTGGCATTCACGTTTTGCTCGATAGTTAGAACAGGTACATCAATATGTAGCTGATAAAGACCATTAATAAGGAAACCATTTGCAATTTTATTTCTTTCATAAAGAATGTTACAATGGTCCTTAAAGAAGGTGATCACATAACCTTCTTGTGCTAAGCATGAAACAGAAATCAAATTCCTGCTAGCTGCAGGCACAAAATAACAGTCTTTCAAAACTAAGTCTAAACCAGATGGTAATCGAAGAGGGTATGTTCCCACGGCTACTGCAGCAACTCTTGCTCCATTACCGACGCGTAGGATCATGTCTCCATCCCTCAGCCTCCTGCTATCCTCAAGACCCTGCATAGAAGTGCATAGGTGAGCACTAGATCCAGAGTCAAGCACCCAACTGGATGCAGAAGAAACCGTAAGGTTAGACTCAATAACGAGCATACCTCCAGAAGGACCTTCCTTCTTGTTCTTTAGGGTGGCCAGGTAAGTAGGGCAGTTCCGCTTCCAATGGCCGTCGCTGTTGCAATGGAAACACTTTCCTTTGCCATCGACCTTCTTCTTCGGTTCTGCCTTCTTCTTCTTTGATCCTTCTACCTTTTGCTTTTTCACAGACTTCTTTTTCTTTCCATAAGACTTTCTTTTGGAAGAAGTCCGTTCCATAGCAAGAACTGAGCCTTTAGAACCTTTCATAGAAAGCTCAGCGGTAACCAGCATATTCATCAACTCGGCCAAGGAATTTTGAAGTTTATGCATGTGGTAATTCATGATGAATTGCCCATATGCATCAGTCAAGGATTGCAGAATAATATCATTCTGCAAGTCCAAGTCCAACTTCACACCGAGCTTCTCAAGCTCTTCCATGTCCTTGATCATTGTCAGACAGTGATCTTGGACTGACTGCCCATCACGCATCTTAGCCTTAAAAAGTCGTTTCGTGACTTGATATTTGGCTGCGCGACTCTGTTCACCAAACATCTCCTGCAGGTGAGCCAACATTTGGCGAGCAGTCCCGATATCTTCATGTTGGCGCTGGAGCTCATCAGACATCGAGCCCAACATGTAGTATCTGGCCTTATTGTCTTCGTCAATCCATTTTTCCAGAGACGCTCTCTGTTCAGTGGATGGACGAGCTGGTAAGGTGGGAGGGTCCTGGTCCAAAACATGTGTTAACTTCTCTGAACCCAAAACAATTTTGTAGTTCCTGAGCCAATCTTTATAATTGGGTCCAGTCAGTCTATGTGTGTCTAGGATACGTGCCAGTGGGTTGGACGCAGACATTTTCCTGTAGAGAGTCAAAGATTCTAGTTAGATACTGTAATTTTGACTTGACCAATTTGTTTAGGGATTTTATTTTTAAACAAATTAGCTCCCACTATTTTCTCGGATCCCTACACTCCCTCTGTAGAGATGCGAAAATCTCCGCGATTGATGATTTCTAGTGGGTGGTGCGGTCTCACCAACTGACTCATCACCTCACCTAACAGTTATTGGTGATGGGTTAGCCAATGAGTGAACAACTCTTGTTCAATGATTCTCTAATCATGGTGCACCCAAACTTGGTCTCTAATTCATGAATCTCACCGTATCCGGAATATTGATCCACTCCTTAGTTAAGTCAGACCCACCATTTGCATAGACTGGGTTCCTAATTGGGTCTCTCACCGTATCCGGAATATTGAGCCCAACTCATCCTCCAGCCCATAGCATCCAATGCCTAATAGACATGGTTGCGTCTTCCCGGTGCAACTGAGCCACTGTATCCAGCCGAGAACAATCAACCCCGGGAAGGGCCCGCACATCTACAATGGTGGAAGACCTCGGACTTAATCTTTTCTTAGGGAGAATTGATTCAGGTCTCATTAAACTAGACTTGGCTTAGTCATAACAATTATGACTAACCTAGTGGCATGGGTCAGCTCGGATTATTGACCACCTCAGATCAGAACTGTGTCAACAGATATGGCCAGGTAAGTGAGACCGGTGGAAGGAATATGCCATTAACTCGTACAAGAACGCATTCAGGTCGAGTAGCTTCCAATTAAAAACCAGTCGGTCGTCTGTGCCAAACTTACCTTAGACACCAAATTGTTGAGTCAGAACCAATTGGGTTAGCCTACAATCCAGACTCTAACCTCTGAGCCTAATTAGGTCTTGCTTGATCGTGACTCGATCTTGACCCAGACTTAATCCTATTAGGCTGGTCAATTTAAGCATTGTTGATCCCATCTAACCAACTCTTGATTCGGTTTGATCAACCGCTTAGACCTAATTGAGCTACCCAAGCCCGAACCCAGTATTATGAATATGTCTTAGATCTGAAATTCTCAATTTTAGACCTAATTAATATTCCATAAACTTAATTCTTAATTAAGTAGGGTTCATAAACAAAATATGCACAATAAATCCTAGGGTTTCAGGATCTAGGGTTTTGCAGAAAGTAAGTTTTGGGTTTCTGATTAAGGACGAACGCGCAGCACCCCTACACATCATAAGAACACCCCATCGAATGGGAAGAGAGGGCCTTTAAACCCTTCTTCGTTCTTATGACCGGACGGCCAAGGGGAACGCCTTAATCAGGAACATTCAATAAACATTCAATACTACAAAACAGTTATAGATCTATATCATATATCTCATATACAAATTTAGATCTAACCATGGCATATTTTGCATACATCTCATGTATCATAATCATGCATGTTTTCAGATCTAAATTATCACATAATAATCTGAAAAATTAGATTTAAATTGATCTAATCAAAATAAATTCTAATCTAGACAATTATGTAGAACTATTCTACAACTAGTCTAGTCATGCATCTATCATATCTCATATGATATTTAAAATTAAATAATTTTTATTTGCTGTTTATCAGATGTTATTATAACACTTATAATATCAGAAAACAGTAAATAAGAAGATCTAAAATATGATTTAATCATATTAAATCAAAGACATGCAAAACTATTCTATAGAACTATTCTATTCTAGAACTAGTCATGCATATCTTCATGTTCTTAGATCCAAATCATTTAATTTTAATTTTCCTGATTTCAGATCTGATCACATCTCATGTGACATCTGAAATCACGTTATTTTTAATTAAAATAAAATTAAAAATCAGATCTAAACTATTTTTAGAACCATGGCTCTGATACCACTTGAAGGGAAATCCTGATTTCCCTGACCAGGTTCGTTCAGATCTGATCAGATCAAGAGATATATTTCAAAAATTTTTTCTCTTAGATCTGTATCAGATCAGGGATGCTTCAGATCTGATTCTTATTTATTTAATAAAAATTAAATGAAAAGGATAAATTAAATCACATTCAATTTACCTGAATAGGGTAATCCTATTACCCTGTTGATGATCCTGTTTGCAGCGGAAGGTTCTGGATCAAGCCACGCAAGCGCCTGGCCTCTACCGGTATCCACTCGGGCTGGATCTGGAGATCCTCTTCTTCTCTATCACGCCTCCAAAAATCAGATCTGGATCTGATCTGGAGGATCTTCAAAACTCCTTTTGAAGATCTGCAGTCGTTCTTCGCAGCAGCGCAGCCTTCTTGCTTTTGATCTCCTTTTCTTGATCTAAATCGCACCAATCCAAATCCAAAACACTTTTGGACGTGGAGAGCAAGGGGAGAAGAGAGTATGGCGTGGAGAAAGGGGAGAGAGGCAGCCTTGGGGCGTGGGAAGATTGCTTCTTGATTATTTTTGATTATTTTTTCACTTGGGCGCTGGGTCTCTTATATAGACTAAGCGTGATCCAAGTCATCTTCCTCCCAACCAATCACAACCCTTTGTGAAATCAGATCTAAATCTGATTGGTGGGATTAGAGTCCCCTGGATTCCTACTTGGAGAGTGCCTTGGACCAGTCAAACTGGATTCTTAGAAGAACTCTCATTGGAATCCTAAAGGGAGATGGAGTCCTTGTCCAACAAGGACTCCTAGGCGCCTCCTACTTGGGCTCACGCCACCCTTGGCGTGCGCCCTTCTCCTTGCCAGGTTCTGGCAGGGGGACAAGCCCCCACCAGCTCTCCAATAGGTGCATGACATGTGGTCAAAAGTCAAAGGGTGAATGGTCAACGTTTGACCAGTCAAAGGTAGACTTTTGACCAAAGTCAAAGAACAAGAAATGGCAGGTGACCAAAAATGGCAGGTAATGTCTTACAAATAAGACAACCTATTCTGACTTGGACAACCTCCAGTCAGACCATATGAAGGCCTTCTGATTTGAGCACAAACTCCTTTGGCTCAGACAGGACAACTTATTTATGATAGCAAAAGAAGAACGTTAGGTTCAATCGAGTGCTAGCACGATTTCCTTGAACCTAATTGAATCTCATTCAGATCAATTGAACTAGATCAGTTCAATTGATGATCACCAGATTCAAACCCTTGTTTGTGTGACCCAGTTAGGTTCAGTTCTGTATGGTAATGGGATATGTCATGATCTCTATCATCGACATCATCGAAACTCCTTTCGATGGATCAGAACTCTTCTGATTCGAACAGCTAGAATGATCGATCATCTAAATCATTCTAATTGCTCCCAAAATCCACCAGTGACACCTAGCAGTATATGGTGGCAACCCATCAGAGCTGAATGCGAACCTCTTGGTGCAGCTACCTGTGTGATTCAGTTCTTCTATCTTGAGCCCCGATCAGATTAGGGTTAAGGTGAACTCGTCAAACCCTAGTCTCTGTCATATGATGTAATCATTCGATTCGAGTCCAATGTGAAAATCTAAATAGAAACTCTTTCTATTATTTCACTCTGCCATGGCCATGGGCTTCAGGACTTGATTCTCATGATCATCATAGGGCTACTCCTCTACCACCGAGGTAGATAGATCCCATCTTGATGCAATCCAGTTCCTACAATGAACATGTCATAGCCAACATACACCTCAGGGTTCCATATGGCTAGGAGACCGAGTAATGGTGTAGTCAAACTATAACACCCTCAAGGTGAACTGCCGATGCATCTCAGGTCAAAGAACCAGACACACTACTGCAGCATCGAGTCAGTCATTGACGAGAAGGTAGACTCCCTAATGACTACTCGAGGTGGTCACGCTCAGTGCCCTCGTTCTCTAACGAGTACCTGTACTCTCGCTCCGGTGTCTCCACACCGTAGACTCAAGACTCATCTACTAAAGAGAAGCGATCGTACACCAACCTTCCGGATCAATCACCATCCTCGTGATGATCCTATGGTCGGGAGCTGTTTATGAGTTAATAATGATTATTCATGTCTTAAATTTTCAACTCTTGAAAATATGAATTATCATTACCATTAACTCAAAGGATGTTCAAATAAGGTTCTCCTTCTATTTCTATCATGGTTAACCTCCTATTTAAGAATCGGAGGCCTTCGTATCCCTCGTAAGGATCTTCATACGCATCAGGACGAGGTCCTCCTCCTATTCCTAACATGGTTAACCTCCTATTTAAGAATCAAAGGCCTTCATATTCCTTGAAAGGGTGTTCATTAAAATGACTTTTATCCATATTAGGATGAGGTTCTCCTCATGTTTTCTAATGAGCTTGCTAGGGCATAAAAGAGCCCTTGAAAGGCCTCTCTGAAGAAAAAAATCCTATTTTTCCGGCACAGGATCGTTCAGATTTGATTGGATCTGAAGAAAATTTTAAAATTTTTTTCTATGATTCTAATCAGATCTAAGATATCTCAGATCTAATCCTAAAGATCTAATATTAAAATTAAAAAAATAAATTAAATCTAATTTAATTTTATATCTTATTTTGGATAATCAGATTATCCTGTGTAGATCCTGATTGTTCCTAAGGTTCTGGAAGGACCCACGCATGCACCTGGCCTCTATTGGTGTCCACTCGGATAGGATCTAAAGGTCTTCTCCTTTTGAATCAACTCTTCAAAAATTAGATCTAGATCTAATCTTAAAGTTCTTCAAAACTTTTTTTGAAGAAGCAGCAGTCGTCCTCTTCAGTAGTGCTGCTTTCTTCTTGATTGGGCGCCTTTCTTCCTTAGATGGCACTTGAACCCATGTCCAACTCCTTGGGCATGGAGAGAAGAGAGAGAATCAGATGGGGTATGAAAGAGAGAGAGAGAGAGAGAGAGAGAGAGGTAGCCTTGGGACATGAGAATTGTGCAAAAACTATTTAACCCAGAGCGCAAATAGGATTTAAATATATCCTGTTGTGCTATGCAGTGCCATATCATCCCGACCAGTCAAAGGCCTTCATTCAATCAGATCTAAATTTGATTGGTGGGATAATATCATCTGATCCAATCAGATAAGAGCCCCTCAAAAATTCTCATAGGTGCGCCAAGACTGGATAAAATAAAACTTTTTGGCATCTAGGTATTTAAACCATCAAGAAACCCTGGAGTCCCATCTGTATGGGACTCCATCCCTTATCCATATGGGGCGCATGCCTAGGGTGGCATTCACCCTCTCTCTTACCTCTTTTAGTAGGGGGACAAGAGCCCCAAGTGCTTCTCCTATAGGTGCATGACACATGGCCCTATGTCCAAGTATCCAAGGTCAACTGTTGACCTATGTCCAAAAATAGGAATTAGCAAATGACAAAAATTGGTAGGTATTATCTTAAATTTATCTAATGAATTAAGACAATCCTTTTCTGATTTGAACATGCCCCAGTTAGACTAAGACAATATTTGTAAGTGAGTTCAATAATATAGATATATTTTAAGTTTTTGATTCTTTTGGTTTTGCAAGGAAAGTAAATTCAAGTGACTAAGTCTTGAAAAATAGTAAATTAATCTAAACTATAGAAAGTAGTAATTAATATAAATACGAAAAATAAGTTACGGAAGATAGTATAACTAATTAAAAAAATGATAATAAAAATTTATATATCATTTATTTATTTATTTATTTTTAAATTAATTAATTAATTTTTAATTAACTAAAGCAATCATGCTACAATCTCCAACAATGGCACCAAAAATTTGACTGCTTGTTGTTAGAGAATCAAATAATAATTTAAAATTGATCTACCTAAAGATTAAAAAAGTGGTGAGTTAGGTGTCAATTTCTTCGAGGATTGAAGGCTAAATTACATTCAATATAATTAAAAATAAAATTAATTTATTAAGTAAAAATTTAAATAAATAAATTAAATAAATTAATTTAAATTTAAGTAAAATAAAATAAAAAAATAAATAAAATTTAATTAGGATTTAAGAGTCAATTAAAAGTATTCTGAAATTTCGAATCCATCTCTAACGAGGTTGTGGTAATTTCTTTTAATGCAAGAGTTTAATATTTTTAAGAATTTAGTTATAATTATAATCTATTTTTTTTGGACATGAATCGTATCTTCTGATCATGATCCATCTCAATAGAATCATAAATTATTCAATACTTTAATTCTTAAAAATTAGTAACATGGATTTTTATTAATTTTCTTAATATAAACTATTAAATCGAGTATGGATTGTATCTCCCAATCACAATCCATCTTCATAAGCATAGTCTATTTAAATATCAATCAATAAAAAGTATGTTAAAATCTCATGCATGAAGGATAGAATATAGTATTAGGTAGGAGAACAATTTATTTATTGCATAAAAGAAATTATAAAAAAAAGGAATAAAATTATAACCCATACTAGAAGACTTCATCTATATCCTAGAATCTGATCTTGAATTGCATATAGTTGATGATTTGCTTCCCAACATCTTCTGATCTCCCAGAGTAAATAAATAGAAAAAAGAAAATAAAAAGAAAGAAGAAAGAAAAAGAGATGAGAAGAGAAAGGAGAAAGAAAGAGGTTTTGAGAAAGGCTTGGAAGGCTCTCTGTTCAAGTTTGGCATATGAAGGCTTTAAATAGAGGAAGAATGGAGTTTGTGAGTCCTTGTTGGAGTCTAATCTGAATTTGGCTCAAATTATTTGAGCCTATTGAATTCTTGCCATTGGATGATGATCTAGTGTCTCAAATCCCATCAAAATCCACCATTTGGTGCCCGATCCAGCATTGGATTGAATATAAGCCATTCGATCTCTTGATCGATTGAATTTTAGCCATTAGATGGTGCCTTTGGAGCTGAAAGAGTCCTATTTAAAATTGGAATTAATTCCCTCCGTTCGATCTTGACCAACTACGTCGATGGCCACACGATCGTGCACTGAAAGTGCTGAAGAACTTGGATCCAAGCTGGCTTCTATTCTCATCCATCCGATCATCCTTGAAAAGCCTGCCAACCGTCGGATAGCACATAGCACTCGTCCGCTCTTGTAGACTATGACAAGACCCAGTCTACTGCTACAATAACCGGGTCTTATAAACCGCGTGATTTTCTTATGCAGGCCTGACGTCATGCTGAGGGTGGCTGAGTCTAGTTCACTGAGGGCGCATGCATGGGCCGGGTTTTCTTCGAAGCCAGCTGATTTACTCGGCCAATTTTTAATTTAATTTAATTTTTTTCTTTTTTCTTTACTTAAACTTTCGGCTTTCACAATAATTCTAATTTAACTTTGATTTGCATGAAATTTATTGCATTAGAACCCACAAATCAAGCTCTTCGCATTGATGGACTTTTTTTTGCAAACATTAATAAAAGTATTGATTATTTAAAATAAATATTAATTATTATATATTTTAATACTTTTATTTAATATTTTATGATGATTATTAGGACACTTATGCACATATTCCATTAGAGTAATTCTTGACTGCAGAAATGCTTCAAAGTTGGTCACGTTCAGTGCAGATGTACCCCTACATCTTATTTGCATGCCATACTAATGTCTCTACACTCCTTGGTTAAGAGGACAACCAACTTATATCATACACACCAACCTATACTCGATAAACATTATCGTCCATGATAACAACATATCATTTGGTTTTGAATATATTTAAGGACTAAATAACAAATGTTCCTTTATCGATTCTAAATAGTCCTAAAGACTTCATCATAATAGACAGAAATTCATTAGAAGATGAAATATTTATGATGAAAAAGCTAGAATAAATTTTATTTAATTAATAATTTATATATAATTACATGAAATAGTTCAATCGTCAATAGACTAACGATTGGCTTTGGGATACTATTTCCAATACTTCACTCATATTAGGATGAAATTTTTCCCTTATTCCTAATATTGTTAACCCCTTGGAGGCCTTCGTATCCCTCATGAGAGGCTTCATCCATATCAAGATAAGGTTCTCCTTCTATTTCTATCATGGTTAACCTCCTATTTAAGAATCGGAGGCCTTCGTATCCCTCGTAAGGATCTTCATACGCATCAGGACGAGGTCCTCCTCCTATTCCTAACATGGTTAACCTCCTATTTAAGAATCAAAGGCCTTCATATTCCTTGAAAGGGTGTTCATTAAAATGACTTTTATCCATATTAGGATGAGGTTCTCCTCATGTTTCTAATGAGCTTGCTAGGGCATAAAAGAGCCCTTGAAAGGGCCTCTCTGAAGAAAAAAATCCTATTTTTCCGGCACAGGATCGTTCAGATTTGATTGGATCTGAAGAAATATTTTAAAATTTTTTTCTATGATTCTAATCAGATCTAAGATATCTCAGATCTAATCCTAAAGATCTAATATTAAAATTAAAAATAAAATTAAATCTAATTTAATTTTATATCTTATTTTGGATAATCAGATTATCCTGTGATGATCCTGATTGTTCCTAAGGTTCTGGAAGGACCCACGCATGCACCTGGCCTCTATTGGTGTCCACTCGGATAGGATCTAAAGGTCTTCTCCTTTTGAATCAACTCTTCAAAAATTAGATCTAGATCTAATCTTAAAGTTCTTCAAAACTTTTTTTGAAGAAGCAGCAGTCGTCTCTTTCAGTAGTGCTGCTTTCTTCTTGATTTGGGCGCCTTTCTTCCTTAGATGGCACTTGAACCCATGTCCAACTCCTTGGGCATGGAGAGAAGAGAGAGAATCAGATGGGGTATGAAAGAGAGAGAGAGAGAGAGAGAGAGAGAGGTAGCCTTGGGACATGAGAATTGTGCAAAAACTATTTAACCCAGAGCGCAAATAGGATTTAAATATATCCTGTTGTGCTATGCAGTGCCATATCATCCCGACCAGTCAAAGGCCTTCATTCAATCAGATCTAAATTTGATTGGTGGGATAATATCATCTGATCCAATCAGATAAGAGCCCCTCAAAAATTCTCATAGGTGGCGCCAAGACTGGATAAAATAAAACTTTTTGGCATCTAGGTATTTAAAACCATCAAGAAACCCTGGAGTCCCATCTGTATGGGACTCCATCCCTTATCCATATGGGGCGCATGCCTAGGGTGGCATTCACCCTCTCTCTTACCTCTTTTAGTAGGGGGACAAGAGCCCCAAGTGCTCTCCTATAGGTGCATGACACATGGCCCTATGTCCAAGTATCCAAGGTCAACTGTTGACCTATGTCCAAAAATAGGAATTAGCAAATGACAAAAATTGGTAGGTATTATCTTAAATTTATCTAATGAATTAAGACAATCCTTTTCTGATTTGAACATGCCCCAGTTAGACTAAGACAATATTTGTAAGTGAGTTCAAATAATTTTGGCTCAGTCGAGACGAACCAAAATGATTATAAAAGGAGAATATTATGCTCAATCGTGTGCTAGCACAATTTTCTTGAACCTAATTGGATCTAATTCAAATCAATTAAACTAGGTTAGTCCAATTGATGACATCTAGACTTAAATTCTTGTTTGTGTGATCCAGTTAGGTTCTATTCTATATGGTAATGAGACATGTTACAATCTCTATCATCGACATCATCGAAACATCTTTCAATGGACCAGAACTTTTCTTATTCATACAATCAGAATGATCAATCATATAAATCATTCTAATTGCTCTCAAAATCTATCAGTGACACCTAGCAGTATATGGTGGCAACCCATCAGAACTGAAAGCGAATCTCTTAGTGCAGCTATCTGTGTGATTTGGTTCTTCTATCTTGAGCCTCAACTAGATTTGGGTTAAGGTAAACTCGTCAAACCCAATATCTGTCATATGAATTAATCATTCAATTCAAGTCCAATGTGAAAACCTAATAGAAACTCTTTCTATCATCTTCATTCTGCCATGGCCACAGGCTTAAGGACTCAATCTCATGATTATCATAGGGCTACTCCTCATCTACCGAGGTTGATAGATCTCCTATTCATGCAATCTAATTCCTACAATGAACATGCTATAGCAAACATACACCTCAAGATTCTGAATAGCTAGGAGATCGAGTTATGGTGTAGTCAAACTATAAAACCCTCAAGGTGAACTATCGATGTACCTTAGGTTAAAGAATCAAACACACCACTACAGCATCGAGTCAGTCATCGACGAGAAGGTAGACTTTCTTATGACTATTCGAGGTGGTCACGCTTAGTGCCCTCATTTTCTAACGACTATCTGTAGTCTCGCTCTAGTATCTTCACACCATAGACTCAAGACATATCTATCCTAAAAAAGCAATCGTACACTAATCTTTCAGATCGATCACCATTCTCGTGATGATTCTATGATCGAAAGTAATTTATGAGTTAATTATGAAAATTCATGTCTTAAATTTTTAACTCTTAAAAATATGAATAGTCATTACCATTAACTCAAAGGATGTATCATAGATTTTTTAAATACACACTATGATAGAAAATAATCTTTTTATTAATTTATAGTCAAAATTATAAAATTATTCTTAGAAGTGTATTACAAGTATTAGCCAATCTAGCTTCTAGGGCACACATCTAATAAACTTTCACTTGACCTAAAGCTAATTGACTACGAATCTAAGTCCCATCTTCTCAAAATGAGCTTCAATCTTCTACTAACTCAATGGCTTTGTCAATGGGTCACCGCATTGTCTGTAGTGTCGACTTTCTTGACCTCGATGTATCCCTTTTCGAGGTAATCATAGATGAGGTGGTATCGTCGATCGATGTGCTTAGATTTTTGGAGAGACCTTGACTCCTTAGCTAGGACTATGGCTTCATTATTATTGCAGTATCGAGGAACAGTATCTGATGGCATCACTCCGAGCTCTGTGATAAACTTCTTATATCAGAATGCTTTCTTTGCAGCCTCCGACGCAGTGATGTACTCTGCTTTCATGGTGGAGTCTACTATCACAGTCTGTTTGGAACTCTTCCAACTGATAGCTCCACCATTACAAATAGACAAACTTCTAAATGTCGACTTTCGATCATCTATGTCAGACATAAAATCCAAATTTGTATATCCCTAGATCTCGAGTTCTCTATTATCAAAGACTAGAAACATATCCTTAGTCCTTCTCAAGTACTTAAGGATACATTTCATAGAAGTCCAGTACTCTTCGCCTAGATTTGACTGATACCTACTTGTAACACACATAGTATGGACAATATCAGGTCATGTATATAGCATGGCATACATGAGGCTCCCTATTGTCGAAGCATAAGGGATCTTGCTCATGTGTTCAATCTCCTTAGGTATGCTAGGGCACATTTTTTTGGAGAGATAAATGCCATGTCTGAAGGGTACTAAACCCCTCTTGGAGTTTTCCATGCTAAACCTCTTTAGCACCTCCTCTATGTATATTTTCTATGAGAGACCCAGCATCCTATTCGGTCTATCCCTATAGATCTTAATTTTCAGAATAAAGGATGCCTCTCCTAGATCTTTCATAGAGAACTTCTTAGACAACCATATTTTGACTATAGTCAACATGAAAATATTATTCCTAATTAGGAGGATGTCATCCACGTATAGTATGAGGATGACAATAGTGCTCCCATTGATGTTTTTGAAAATACAGTGCTTCTCCTCATTCTTGATGAATCCAAATGATTTGATTACATCATTGAAATAAGCATTTCAGCTCTGAGATGCTTGCATAAGTCCATATATGGATCTTTGCAGCTTGCATACCTTGTGATCATTATCATTGGATGTGAAATCTAGCGACTCTTCTATATAGATATCTTCCTCAAGATATTCATTTAAGAATGTCATTTTTACGTCTATCTACCATATTTCATAATCAAAATAGGCTACAACAGCAAGCAATGTCCGGATGAATTTGAGCATGGCTATTGGCAAAAAAGTATCCTGATAGCCAATGCCTTCGCACTGACCATACCCTTTCTCTATGAGCCTTGCTTTGAATGTCTCTACATTCCCATCGACACCTATCTTTTTCTTAAAGATCTATTTACATCTAATAGGTACTATACCTTCAGATGGATCTACCAAGGTCCAGACTTGGTTTGAATGCATTGAGTCAATCTCTAACCTCATTGCCTTTAACCATTTCTTGAAGTCAATATCTGATATTGCCTCATCATAAGTTTTGGGATTATCACCATGAACCCCATTTTCTGTGAGGAACATTTTTTCTACATCTTCTGATATAGTACCTAAGTACCTTTCAGGAGAACGAAAAATTCTACTTGATCTATGAGGTGGAGGAGGTAGTGTCTGGCTTGGCTCAATCTAACTAGGTTTCTTAGCTCGTTTCTCATCGAAGACTTTCTCTTCAAGTCTAATCTGTCTTCCAATGCCACCATCTTGAATGATCTATTTTTTAAGAAAGATGGCATATCGACTTACAATCACATTGCGATCTTCCAAAAGATAGAAATAATATGCTAATGACTCTTTAGGATATCCAATAAACCGAGTTATGAAGGACCTAGACTTTAATTTGTCCATCTATTATCCATTGACATGAGCCGGACAACTCCAAATTCTAAGATGACCTAGACTTGATTTCTTACCATGCTATATCTCAAACGGTATGGTAGGAACAGTCTTAAAGGAAATCCTATTCAGTAAATATATAGCAGTCATCAAACTATGTCCCCAAAAAAACTTAGGAAGATTCATAAAACTCATCATGGATCAAACTATATCTAATAGGGTCTGATTTTTTTATTCTGAAATTTCGTTGAGTTGACGTGTTCCAAGCAGAGTCCATTGAGCGACTATGCCATTATCGTTAAGATAGTCTAAGAATTTTTTTATTAAGATATTCGCCTCCTTAATCTGATCAAAAAATCTTAATGAATTCTTTTGTTTGTTTTTCTACTTCGAGTCTGAATTCCTTAAACTTTTCAAAAACTTCAAACTTGTATCACATCAAATATACATACCCATACCAAGCCATATCATCGGTATAGGTGATGAAGTAGACATAGTTGCCTCTAGTCGGGACATCAAATGACCCACATACATCTGAATGTCCAAAGCAAGTAGGTCTATGGCCCTTTTTCCATGTCCTACAAAAAGGAGCATGGTTATTTTGCCATGAAGGCATGATTCATAAATCAAATATGACTTGAAAGTCAATAAACTCAATAGTCCAAATTTTTTCAATTTGTTAACCCTGTCTTTGGCTATATGACCTAGCCTAATGTGCCATTGATACCTATCATTTAGACTATCCCTAGGTCGCTTTGATCCTATGGCACTCACATTTTGCTTAATATTAAAAATAGAAATATTAATATATAACTGGTAGAGACCATTTATAAGAAAACAACTTGCAATTTTATTTCTTTCATAAAGAATATTACAATGGTCCTTAGAAAAACTAATTACATAGTCTTCTTGTGCTAAAAATGAAATAGAAATCAAATTTCTGCTTGCTGTAGGAACATAAAAATAATTCCTAAGAACTAAATCTAATCCTGATGGTAATCATAGAGGATAGATTTCCACGGTCATAGCAATAACTCTTGCTCTATTTCTGACACATAGGATCATCTCACCATCCCTCAACCTCCTGCTATCCTTAAGATCCTATATAGAAGTGCATAAGTGAGCACTAGAACCAAAGTCAAGCACCTAACTGAATGCAGAAGAAATCGTAAGATTAGATTTTATAATGAGCATACCTTCAAAAGGACCTACTTCCTTCTTGTTCTACAGGCTGGTCAGGTATAAAGAGCAGTTCCGCTTCCAATGGTCATCAGTATTGCAATGAAAATATTTTTCTTTGTCATCGGTCTTCTTTTTCTTCTTTCCACCATCCATCTTATGCTTCTTCATGAACTTCTTCTTCTTTTTAAAAGATTTTTTCTTGAAAAAAGTCTTCTCCACAGTAAGTACTGAGACGTTAGAATCTTTCATAGAAAGCTCAGCAGTAACGAGCATGTTCATGAGTTCAACCAAGATATTCTGAAGTTTATGCATATGGTAGTTCATGATGAACTACCTATATGCATTAGTCAAGGACTGCAGAATTATATCAATCTACAGATCCTGATCTAACTTGACATCGAGCTTCTCAAGCTCTTCTAAGTCCTTGATCATCATTAGATAATAATCTTGGTTCGACTGTCCATCATGCATTTGAGCCTTAAACAGTCTCTTAGTGACTTGATATTTGGTTGCATGATTTTGTTCGCCAAACAACTCTTGCAGGTGAGCCAATATTTGATAGCTAGTCTTAATGTCTTCATGTTGGCGCTGGAGCTCATCAGACATCGAGCCCAATATGTAATACCTAGCTTTGTTATCTTCAACTGTTCACTTTTCGAATGATGCTCTCTGATCAGTAGATGGATAGGCTGGTAAGGTGGGAGGATCTTGTTCTAACACATGAGTCAACTTCTCAAAATCTAAAATAATTTTGAAGTTCCAGAGCCAATCCTTGTAGTTGGGTTCGATCAGTCTATGGGTGTCCAGGATACAAGCTAGTGGGTTGGATGCAAACATCTTTCTATAGAGAGTCAAAATTTTTAGTTAGATTTTATAATTAAACTTAATTTATTTAAATTTTTTTTAAAATAAATTAAGTTTTCACTATTTACTCAGATCCGTACACTTTCTTGATAGAGATGCAAAAATATTCGTGATTATTGATTTCTAGCGGGTGATGTGGTCCTACCAACTGGCTCACCACCTCACCTAACAGTTATTGATGATGGATCACTAATGAGTAGATAACTCTTGTTCAATGATTGTCTAATCATGATGCACCCAAATTTGGTCTCTAATTCATGAATCCCACTATGTCCGAAATATTGATCCACTTCTTAATTAAGTCAGACCCACCATTTACTTGAATTGCATTTTTGATTGGATTCCTCATCATATTCAAAATATTGAGCCCAACCTATCCTCCAACCCATAGCATCCAATGCCTAATAGACATGGTTATATCTTTCCGATGCAATGGAACCACTATATCTAGCCAAGAATAATCAACCTCGGAAAGGGTCCGCACATCTACAATGATGAAAGATCTTAAACTTAATATTTTCTTAGAAAGTTTAATTTAGATATCTTTAAACATGACTTTACTTAGTCATAATAATTATGATTAACCTAGTGGCATGGGTTGGCTCGAATTGTTAGCCACCTCAAATCAGAATTAGGTCTACACAAATAGCCAGGTAAGTGGGACTGGTAGAAGGGATATGCCATTAACTCGATAAGAACGCATTCAGGTCGAGTAGCTTCTAATTAAAAACTAGTCGATCGTATCTGTCAGACTTACCTTAGACATCAAATTATCGAATCAGAATCAATTGGATTAGCCTACAATCTAGGCTCGAACCGCGAAGCCAAATTAGGTCTTGACTTGATTGAGTCACATCTCAATGTGATTCGATCTTGACCCAAACTTAATCCTATTAGACTTATCAAATCTAAGCTTTCTTTGATTCCATCTAACCAACTCTTGATTCAGTTTGATCAACCGCTAGACCTAATTGAGCTACCCAAGCTCGAACCCAATTTTATGAATATATCTTAGATCTAAAAATTTATAATTTTTAGATCTAATTAATTTTATAATCTTAATTCTTAATTAAGTTTTGGATTCATGAATAAAATATGTAATAAAATCTAAGGATTTTAGGATCTAAAATTTTACAAAAAATATGTTCTAATTTCTGATTAAGAATGAACACGCAGCATCCTTACACGTCATAAGAACATCGCATCGAATGAAAGAAGAGGGCCTTTAAATCCTACTTTGTTCTTATGATCAGACGATCAAGGAGAATATTTTAATCAAAAATATAATTTCTACTATAGAACTAGTCAGATCTAAATCATATATCACATATACAATTAATGATCTAACTTATACATATTTTGCATATATTTCATGTATCATAACTCAATCAATCATGCATACATTCATATCTAAAATATCACATATTAAATATGAAAAATAAAATTTTAAATTTAATCATATCAAAAATAAAATTATTTTAGATATTTTATAGAACTATTCTATAAATAATCTAAGCATGCATCTTTCATATCTCATATGAATAAATTAAAATTAAAAATTTTATTTTCTTTTTTTAGATCTAGTTACAATAATTATAATATCAAAAAAATAAAAATAAAATTAATCTAAAATTATATTTAATTAATTTAATAATATGATTATATTAGACTACACGTAGAACTATTCTATTACTAGTCTGATCATGTATCTCATATATTATAGATCTAAATCATAAAATTTTAATTTTTTGATTTCAGATCTAATCACATCTAATATGACATCTAAAATTTTTTAATATTAGATTATAAATAAAAATTAAATTAGATCTAAAATAGATCTGATGAACTACGAACCTGGCTCTGATATCATTTGAAGAAAAAATTCTATTTTTTTGGTACAGGATCGTTCAGATCTGATTGGATCCAAAAAAATATTTTAAAATTTTTTTCTATGATTCTAATTAGATCTGAGACATCTCAGATCTAATCCTAAAGATCTAATATTAAAATTAAAAATAAAATTAAATCTAATTTAATTTTATATCTTATTTTGGATAATCAAATTATCCTGTGATGATCCCGATTGTTTTTAAGATTCTGGAAGGAGTCACGCACGTGCCTAGCCTCTACTGGTGTCCACTTGGATAGGGTCTGAAGGTCTTCTCCTTCTGAATCAACTCTTCAAAAATTAGATCTGGATCTGATCTTGAAATTTTTCAAAATTTCTTTTGGAGAAGCAGCAGTCGTCTCTTTCGGTAGTGCTGTCTTCTTCCTGATTTGAGCGCCTTTTTTCCTTGGATGACACTTGAACTTGTGCCTAACTCCTTGGGCATGGAGAGAGGAGAGAAAAAATTAGATGGGGTATGGAAGAGAGAGAGGCAGTCTTGGGGTGTGGAAATTATGCAAAAACTATTTAACCCTAGGCGCAGGTAAGATTTAAATAGATCTCGCTGCGCCATGCAGTGCCACATCATCCCGACCAATTAAAGGTTTTCATTCAATCAGATCTAAATCTGATTGGTGGGATGATATCATCTGATCCAATCAGATGAGAGTCCCTCAAAAATTCTCATAGGTGGTGCCAAGAGTGGATAAAACAAAACTCTTTGGCATCTAGGTATATAAAACCATCAAGAAACCCTTGAGTCCCATCTATATGGGACTCCATCCCTTAACCATATGGGGTGCATGCTTAGGGTGGCATGCACCCTCTCTTACCTCTTTTAGTATGCACCCACTCTCTTACCTCTTTTAGCAGGGGGATAAGAGCCCCAGGTGCTCTCCTATAGGTGCATGACATATGGTCCTATGTCCAAGTGTCCAGGGTCAACTATTGACCTATGTCCAAAAATAGAAATTAGCAGATGACAGAAATTAGCAGGGGTTATCTTAAATCCATCTAATGAATTAAGATAATCATTTTTTGATTTGAACAAGCTCTAGTTAGACTAAGACAAGATTCCTGAGTGAGAGCCCAAATAATTTTGGCTCAACCGAGATGAGCCAAAATAATTACGAAAGGAGAATGTTAGGCTCAATCGTGTGCTAGCACGATTTTCTTGAACCTAATTGAATCTAATCCAAGTCAATTGAACTAGATTAGTCTAATTAATGATATCCAGATCCAAACCCGTGTTTATATGATCCAGTTAGGTTTAGTTTTATATGGTAATGAGACATGTCGCGATCTCTATCATCGACATCATCGAAACACCTTTCGACAGATCAGAACTTTTTTGATTCATACAATTAGAATAATTAATCATCTAAATTATTCTAATTGTTCCCAAAATCTACCAATGACATCTAACAGCTTATGGTGGCAACCAATCAAAATTGAAAGTGAACCTCTCGGTGCAGCTACCTGTGTGATTGGATTCTTCTATCTTGAGCTTCGATAGGATTAGGGTTAAGGTAAACTCGTCAAACCCAACATCCATCATATGAATTAATCATTCAATTCATGTTCGATGTGAAACACTAATAGAAACTCTTTCTATCATCTTCACTCTACTATGGCCATGGGCTTAAGGACTCAATCTCATGATTATCATGGGGCTACTCCTTATCTATCGAGCTAGATAAATCCCTATTGGTGTAATCCAATTCCTACAATGAACATGCTATAGCCAACATACACCTCAGGATTCTGAATGGCTAGAAGATCGAGTTATGGTATAGTCAAACTATCATACCCTCAAGGTAAACTATCGATGCACCTCAGGTCAAAAAATCAAATACACTACTATAGCATTGAGTCAGTCATCGACAAGAAGGTAGATTTTCTTATGACTGCTCGAGGTGGTCACACTCAGTACCCTCATTCTCTAATGGGTACCTATACTCTCACTTCGGTATCTCTACACTATAGACTCAAGACACATCTATCCTAAAAAAGTGATTGTACATCAATCTTCTGGATCGATCACCATCCTCGTGATGATCCTATGGTCGGAAGCAGTTTATAAGTTAATTATGAAAATTAATATCTTAAATTTTTAACTCTTGAAAATATGAATTATCATTACCATTAACTCAAAGAATGTATCATAGATACTTTAAATACACACTATGATAGAAAATAATTTTTTTATTAATTTATAGTCAAAATTATAAAATTATCCTTAGAAGTGTATTACAAGTGTCTGCTAATCTGATTTCTAGGGCACAAATCTAACACTCTCCCCATGGGCCATTGGAAGAGCCTCTTCCTAAGGGTACAAAAGAGCCATTGTAAGGATCTCTTCCCTAGGGCACAGATGGTCTTCACCCTCGTTAAGATGAGGTTAATCTTCTATTTAAAAATTGAAGGCCTTCAACCTCGTTAAGATGAGGTTAACCTTCTTTTTAAAAATCAGAGGTCTTTATCCTCATTAAGATGAGGTTAACCTCCTATTTAAAAATCAGAGGCCTTCAAATCCTAATTCATTTAAGAACAAAGTTTGACTTAGCTATTTTCTACAATATTTAATTTGCACAAAGGATAGGAATATTAAATAAAGAATTTTTATTGAGATGTGGTTATTGATAGTACATTCATAGATTTTTTGAATTCCAAGATCGAGGCAATGTAGCTCTTCTAAGCTCTTTTATGTAATAAATTACTGGTCGAATAACTTTCTTAACTTCATAAGGACTTTTCTAGTTTAGAGCAAGCTTACCTTGATTTTTTGGATGAGAAACTTCTGCTCAACACGGCACTAGATCAACGACCTTGAAAGTTTTACTCTTGACCCTTGAATTATAATACTGAGCCACTTCTTGCTTGTAGGCCATCATCTGAATTTGAGCTTTCTTTCTTTTCTTTCAGCAGATCAAGATTTGCCTTGAGATCCTATGAATTATTTTGTTCAACGAAGCCTTCAACTCACATCGAGAGAAGCCCAAGTTCAATTGGAATGACTACTTCAGTTTCCAAGGCTAGAGCAAATGGAGTGTTTTCAATAGGTAACCTCTAAGTGGTTCTATAAGCCCAGAGTATATGATAGAGTTTGTCCATCCATATTCCTTTCGCCCACTCAAGTCTTGCTTTTATCTCTTGTAGCAAAGTTTTGTTTGTTATCTTGGCCTCACCATTCGCTTGAGGATATGCAATAGATGTGAAATGATGGAAAATGTTTAAGTCCTCATAGAATTCAACAAACTTGGCCCCCATGAACTGGCACCCATTATCAGTAATCAATGTTCGGGGTAGACCAAATCTACACACTATTGATTTTCAAATAAAATTTTACACTTTAACTTCAGTAATTTTTGCTAAGGGTTCAATCTTAACCCATTTTATGAAGTAGTCTATTGCCATCAAAAAAAATTTCTACTATCCGGATGCTATAGAAAACATCCAAGTATGTTCATTCCTTACTATGCAAATGGCCATGGAGCACTTAAGGGTGTGAGCAGGGATGCTAGCTACCTTTGGATATTGGCATTTCTTTGGCACCAATTATATTTTCTCACATAGTCTACTGTATCTTACTACATGGTCGGTCAATAATATCCTTGTCATAGTAGCTTGTAGGATAATGATCTAGCTCCGAGATGATTTTCACATACTCCTTCATGAACCTTTCTCAAGACATAATCAGCTTCAGATGGTCGAAGATATTTGAAAAATGGCAAGAAATACGACCTCTTATATAACTTATTCTCATATAAGATATAACAAGAGGTCTGGTTTCTCTATTTTCAAGCTTCTTTGGGGTCACTAAGGAGAATGCCATCTTTGAGATATAATGCCAGTAGATTAATCCAACTAGGCTCACAGTCTACTTGCATGATTGTTTGGGGTTCCTCCGAACATGGATGCTTAAGAACATCGAAGAAAACCTTCTTTGGCAACTAATTCGAGGCTAAGATAGCCAATTTAGATAGAAGGTTGGCTCTAGAATTCTCTACCCTTGAAATCCATTGAATGTCAAAATTGCTGAAGGTCAAAGTCAAACTTTTCATTTTGTCCAAGTATTTTTTCATACTTTCCTTCCAAGCTTCATAGCTACCATTGACCTGCCCTACCACCAATTATGAATCACTATAGACCTTCACATGGTCTGTCCCTAGTTCCCTAGCAATCAGAGCTTCATAGTCTGCTCCATTATTGATCATGGGAAACTCAAAGCACGGTGCATACTCAGCGATAACTCCTTGTGGATTGATAAGGATCAAACCTACACCAACTCTAGAAGATTTGGATTAGCCATTAATATATAAGGCCCAAAAATCTATAGGTGTTAGATATATGTGCCCTAGAAGCCAGAATTGGCTGACACTTGTAATACACTTCTAGGGGCAAAATTGTAATTTTGACTATAATTAATGAAATGGGTTATTTTCTATCACACCTGTGTATTTAGTGTCTGTGATACATCCTTTGAGTTAATGGTAATGATAATTCATATTTTCAAGAGTTGAAAATTTAAGACATGAATAATCATTATTAACTCATAAACAGCTCCCGACCATAGGATCATCACGAGGATGGTGATTGATCCGGAAGGTTGGTGTACGATCGCTTCTCTTTAGTAGATGAGTCTTGAGTCTACGGTGTGGAGACACCGGAGCGAGAGTACAGGTACTCGTTAGAGAACGAGGGCACTGAGCGTGACCACCTCGAGTAGTCATTAGGGAGTCTACCTTCTCGTCAATGACTGACTCGATGCTGCAGTAGTGTGTCTGGTTCTTTGACCTGAGATGCATCGGCAGTTCACCTTGAGGGTGTTATAGTTTGACTACACCATTACTCGGTCTCCTAGCCATATGGAACCCTGAGGTGTATGTTGGCTGTGACATGTTCATTGTAGGAACTGGATTGCATCAAGATGGGATCTATCTACCTCGGTGGTAGAGGAGTAGCCCTATGATGATCATGAGAATCAAGTCCTGAAGCCCATGGCCATGGCAGAGTGAAATAATAGAAAGAGTTTCTATTTAGATTTTCACATTGGACTCGAATCGAATGATTACATCATATGACAGAGACTAGGGTTTGACGAGTTCACCTTAACCCTAATCTGATCGGGGCTCAAGATAGAAGAACTGAATCACACAGGTAGCTGCACCAAGAGGTTCGCATTCAGCTCTGATGGGTTGCCACCATATACTGCTAGGTGTCACTGGTGGATTTTGGGAGCAATTAGAATGATTTAGATGATCGATCATTCTAGCTGTTCGAATCAGAAGAGTTCTGATCCATCGAAAGGAGTTTCGATGATGTCGATGATAGAGATCATGACATATCCCATTACCATACAGAACTGAACCTAACTGGGTCACACAAACAAGGGTTTGAATCTGGTGATCATCAATTGAACTAATATAGTTCAATTGATCTGAATGAGATTCAATTAGGTTCAAGGAAATCGTGCTAGCACTCGATTGAACCTAACGTTCTTCTTTTGCTATCATAAATAAGTTGTCCTGTCTGAGCCAAAGGAGTTTGTGCTCAAACAGAAGTCTTCTTATGGTCTGACTGGAGGTTGTCCAAGTCAGAATAGGTTGTCTTATTTGTAAGACATTACCTGCCATTTTTGGTCACCTGCCATTTCTTGTTCTTTGACTTTGGTCAAAAGTCTACCTTTGACTGGTCAAACGTTGACCATTCACCCTTTGACTTTTGACCACATGTCATGCACCTATTGGAGAGCTGGTGGGGGCTTGTCCCCCTGCCAGAACCTGGCAAGGAGAAGGGCGCACGCCAAGGGTGGCGTGAGCCCAAGTAGGAGGCGCCTAGGAGTCCTTGTTGGACAAGGACTCCATCTCCCTTTAGGATTCCAATGAGAGTTCTTCTAAGAATCCAGTTTGACTGGTCCAAGGCACTCTCCAAGTAGGAATCCAGGGGACTCTAATCCCACCAATCAGATTTAGATCTGATTTCACAAAGGGTTGTGATTGGTTGGGAGGAAGATGACTTGGATCACGCTTAGTCTATATAAGAGACCCAGCGCCCAAGTGAAAAAATAAAAAAATAATCAAGAAGCAATCTTCCCACGCCCCAAGGCTGCCTCTCTCCCCTTTCTCCACGCCATACTCTCTTCTCCCCTTGCTCTCCACGTCCAAAAGTGTTTTGGATTTGGATTGGTGCGATTTAGATCAAGAAAAGGAGATCAAAAGCAAGAAGGCTGCGCTGCTGCGAAGAACGACTGCAGATCTTCAAAAGGAGTTTTGAAGATCCTCCAGATCAGATCCAGATCTGATTTTTGGAGGCGTGATAGAGAAGAAGAGGATCTCCAGATCCAGCCCGAGTGGATACCGGTAGAGGCCAGGCGCTTGCGTGGCTTGATCCAGAACCTTCCGCTGCAAACAGGATCATCAACAGGGTAATAGGATTACCCTATTCAGGTAAATTGAATGTGATTTAATTTATCCTTTTCATTTAATTTTTATTAAATAAATAAGAATCAGATCTGAAGCATCCCTGATCTGATACAGATCTAAGAGAAAAAATTTTTGAAATATATCTCTTGATCTGATCAGATCTGAACGAACCTGGTCAGGGAAATCAGGATTTCCCTTCAAGTGGTATCAGAGCCATGGTTCTAAAAATAGTTTAGATCTGATTTTTAATTTTATTTTAATTAAAAATAACGTGATTTCAGATGTCACATGAGATGTGATCAGATCTGAAATCAAGAAAAATTAAAATTAAATGATTTGGATCTAAGAACATGAAGATATGCATGACTAGTTCTAGTATAGAATAGTTCTATAGAATAGTTTTGCATGTCTTTGATTTAATATGATTAAATCATATTTTAGATCTTCTTATTTACTGTTTTCTGATATTATAAGTGTTATAATAACATCTGATAAACAGCAAATAAAAATTATTTAATTTTAAATATCATATGAGATATGATAGATGCATGACTAGACTAGTTGTAGAATAGTTCTACATAATTGTCTAGATTAGAATTTATTTTGATTAGATCAATTTAAATCTAATTTTTCAGATTATTATGTGATAATTTAGATCTGAAAACATGCATGATTATGATACATGAGATGTATGCAAAATATGCCATGGTTAGATCTAAATTTGTATATGAGATATATGATATAGATCTATAACTGTTTTGTAGTATTGAATGTTTATTGAATGTTCCTGATTAAGGCGTTCCCCTTGGCCGTCCGGTCATAAGAACGAAGAAGGGTTTAAAGGCCCTCTCTTCCCATTCGATGGGGTGTTCTTATGATGTGTAGGGGTGCTGCGCGTTCGTCCTTAATCAGAAACCCAAAAACTTACTTTCTGCAAAACCCTAGATCCTGAAACCCTAGGATTTATTGTGCATATTTTGTTTATGAACCCTAACTTAATTAAGAATTAAGTTTATGGAATATTAATTAGGTCTAAAATTGAGAATTTCAGATCTAAGACATATTCATAATACTGGGTTCGGGCTTGGGTAGCTCAATTAGGTCTAAGCGGTTGATCAAACCGAATCAAGAGTTGGTTAGATGGGATCAACAATGCTTAAATTGACCAGCCTAATAGGATTAAGTCTGGGTCAAGATCGAGTCACGATCAAGCAAGACCTAATTAGGCTCAGAGGTTAGAGTCTGGATTGTAGGCTAACCCAATTGGTTCTGACTCAACAATTTGGTGTCTAAGGTAAGTTTGGCACAGACGACCGACTGGTTTTTAATTGGAAGCTACTCGACCTGAATGCGTTCTTGTACGAGTTAACGGCATATTCCTTCCACCGGTCTCACTTACCTGGCCATATCTGTTGACACAGTTCTGATCTGAGGTGGTCAATAATCCGAGCTGACCCATGCCACTAGGTTAGTCATAATTGTTATGACTAAGCCAAGTCTAGTTTAATGAGACCTGAATCAATTCTCCCTAAGAAAAGATTAAGTCCGAGGTCTTCCACCATTGTAGACGTGCGGGCCCTTCCCGGGGTTGATTGTTCTCGGCTGGATACAGTGGCTCAGTTGCACCGGGAAGACGCAACCATGTCTATTAGGCATTGGATGCTATGGGCTGGAGGATGAGTTGGGCTCAATATTCCGGATACGGTGAGAGACCCAATTAGGAACCCAGTCTATGCAAATGGTGGGTCTGACTTAACTAAGGAGTGGATCAATATTCCGGATACGGTGAGATTCATGAATTAGAGACCAAGTTTGGGTGCACCATGATTAGAGAATCATTGAACAAGAGTTGTTCACTCATTGGCTAACCCATCACCAATAACTGTTAGGTGAGGTGATGAGTCAGTTGGTGAGACCGCACCACCCACTAGAAATCATCAATCGCGGAGATTTTCGCATCTCTACAGAGGGAGTGTAGGGATCCGAGAAAATAGTGGGAGCTAATTTGTTTAAAAATAAAATCCCTAAACAAATTGGTCAAGTCAAAATTACAGTATCTAACTAGAATCTTTGACTCTCTACAGGAAAATGTCTGCGTCCAACCCACTGGCACGTATCCTAGACACACATAGACTGACTGGACCCAATTATAAAGATTGGCTCAGGAATTACAAAATTGTTTTGGGTTCCGAGAAGTTAACACATGTTTTGGACCAGGACCCTCCCACCTTACCAGCTCGTCCATCCACTGAACAGAGAGCGTCTCTGGAAAAATGGATTGACGAAGACAATAAGGCCAGATACTACATGTTGGGCTCGATGTCTGATGAGCTCCAGCGCCAACATGAAGATATCGGGACTGCTCGCCAAATGTTGGCTCACCTGCAGGAGATGTTTGGTGAACAGAGTCGCGCAGCCAAATATCAAGTCACGAAACGACTTTTTAAGGCTAAGATGCGTGATGGGCAGTCAGTCCAAGATCACTGTCTGACAATGATCAAGGACATGGAAGAGCTTGAGAAGCTCGGTGTGAAGTTGGACTTGGACTTGCAGAATGATATTATTCTGCAATCCTTGACTGATGCATATGGGCAATTCATCATGAATTACCACATGCATAAACTTCAAAATTCCTTGGCCGAGTTGATGAATATGCTGGTTACCGCTGAGCTTTCTATGAAAGGTTCTAAAGGCTCAGTTCTTGCTATGGAACGGACTTCTTCCAAAAGAAAGTCTTATGGAAAGAAAAGGAAGTCTGTGAAAAAGCAAAAGGTAGAAGGATCAAAGAAGAAGAAGGCAGAACCGAAGAAGAAGGTCGTTGGCAAAGGAAAGTGTTTCCATTGCAACAGCGACGGCCATTGGAAGCGGAACTGCCCTACTTACCTGGCCACCCTAAAGAACAAGAAGGAAGGTCCTTCTGGAGGTATGCTCGTTATTGAGTCTAACCTTACGGTTTCTTCTGCATCCAGTTGGGTGCTTGACTCTGGATCTAGTGCTCACCTATGCACTTCTATGCAGGGTCTTGAGGATAGCAGGAGGCTGAGGGATGGAGACATGATCCTACGCGTCGGTAATGGAGCAAGAGTTGCTGCAGTAGCCGTGGGAACATACCCTCTTCGATTACCATCTGGTTTAGACTTAGTTTTGAAAGACTGTTATTTTGTGCCTGCAGCTAGCAGGAATTTGATTTCTGTTTCATGCTTAGCACAAGAAGGTTATGTGATCACCTTCTTTAAGGACCATTGTAACATTCTTTTTGAAAGAAATAAAATTGCAAATGGTTTCCTTATTAATGGTCTTTATCAGCTACATATTGATGTACCTGTTCTAACTATCGAGCAAAACGTGAATGCCAAACGACCTAGGGATAGTCCAAACGACAGATATCTATGGCACCTGAGATTAGGTCATATAGCAGAAGATAGGATCAACAAATTGGAGAAAAATGGGCTATTGAGTCCATTGACTTCCGAGTCATATCCAACTTGTGAATCTTGTCTTCAAGGCAAAATGACTAAACTCCCTTTTGTTGGACATGGGGAGAGGGCCACAGATCTCCTTGCCCTAGTACATACTGATGTGTGCGGCCCATTCGATGTGCCGGCTAGAGGCAATTTTGTCTACTTCATTACCTTTACCGATGATCTGTCTAGGTATGGATATGTGTATCTTATGAGACACAAGTCTGAAGCTTTTGAAAAGTTCAAAGAATTTAGACATGAAGTAGAAAAGCAAACTGGAAAACCCATTAAGGTTCTTCGATCAGATCGAGGAGGTGAATACCTTAGCCGGGAATTCCTAGACTATCTTAAGGAAAATGGCATAGTCTCTCAATGGACTCCACCAGGAACACCTCAACTCAACGGGGTTTCAGAACGGAGAAATCGGACCCTATTGGATATGGTTCGATCCATGATGAGCTTCACAGACCTCCCAGATTTTCTTTGGGGACATTCATTATTAACTTCAATCTTATCTACTGAATAGGGTTCCCTCTAAAACCGTTCCTACCACACCGTATGAGATATGGCACGGTAAGAAACCAAGTCTGAGTCATCTCAGAATTTGGGGTTGTCCGGCTCATGTCAAAAGACAACAAGCGGACAAGTTAGAGTTTAGGTCCTTTAGAGCTCGATTCATAGGATATCCTAAAGAGTCATTAGGATACTATTTCTACATTCCTGAAGACCACAATGTGATTGTGAGTCGACATGCCATATTTCTTGAAAAACAGTTTATTCAAGATAGTGGCATTGGAAAGCAGATTAAGCTTGATGAGAAAGTCTCACAAGCAGAAAGAGCTAAGGACCAAGTGGAACCAAATCAGGTTGAGCCAATAAGAACACTACCTCCTCCACCTCGTAGATCGGAAAGAGTTTCCCGTCCCCCTGAAAGATACTTAGGTATTATTTCAGAGGATGTAGAGGAAATGTTCCTCATAGGTAATGGTGCTCATGGTGATGATCCCAAAACCTACAACGAGGCGATATCAGATATCGACTCCGAGAAATGGCTTGAGGCAATGAAGTCAGAGATCGACTCGATGCACTCAAACCAAGTCTGGACCTTGGTAGATCCACCAGAAGGTATAGTACCTATTGGATGTAAGTGGATCTTCAAGAGAAAGATTGGTGCAGATGGGAATGTAGAGACATTCAAGGCTAGACTAGTGGCAAAAGGTTATAGTCAACGTGAAGGCATTGACTATCAGGATACCTTTTCCCCAGTGGCTATGCTAAAATCCATCCGCACATTGCTTGCTGTTGCAGCCTATTTCGATTATGAAATATGGCAAATGGACGTGAAAACGGCATTCCTAAATGGATATCTTGAGGAAGATATCT
>QRFJ01000865.1:148599-252465 GCA_006176705.1 Cocos nucifera
CCAAAAAATTTTGTAGTTTCTGAGCCAATTTATAATTAGATTCGGTCAGTCTATGGTGTCAGGATACATGCTAATGGATTGGATGCAGACATTTTCTATAAAGTCAAAGATTCTAGTTAGATACTGTAATTATGATTTGACCAATTTATTTAGAAATTTATGTTTAAATAAATAACTTCCACTATTTTCTTGGACCCTACACTTCCTCTGTAGAGATGAAAATCTCCATGATTAATGATTTCTAGTGGGTGGTGCGGTCTCACCAACTAACTCATCACCTCATCTAATAGTTATTGGTGATGGGTTAGCCAATGAGTGAACAACTCTTGTTCAATGATTCTCTGATCATGGTGCACCCAAACTTGATCTCTAATTCATGAATCTCGTCATATCTGAAATATTAATCGACTCCTTAGTTAAGTCAGACCCACCATTTGCACAAACTGGATTTCTAATTGAGTCTCTCACCGTATCTAGAATATTGAGCCCAACTCATCCTCTAGCCCATAGCATCAAATGCCTAATAGACATGGTTGCATCTTTCAAGTGCAACTGAGCCACTATATCTAGCCGAGAATAATCAACTCCGGGAAGGGCCCGCACATCTACAATGGTGGAAGACCTTAGACTTAATCTTTTCTTAGGGTGAATTGATTCAGGTCTCATTAAACTAGACTTGTCATGGTCATAACAATTATGACTAACCTAGTGGCATGGGTTAGCTTGGATTATTGACCATCTCAAATAGAACTGATCAACAGACATGGCCAGGTAAGTGAGACCGGTGGAAGGGATATGCCATTAACTCATACAAGAATGCATTCAGATCGAGTAGCTTCCAATGAAAAACCAGTCAGTCGTATGTGCCAAACTTACCTAAGACACCAAATTATTGAGCCAGAACCAATTGGGTTAACCTACAATCCAGACTCTAACCTTTGAGCCTAATTAGGTCTTGCTTGATTGTGACTGATCTTGACCTAGACTTAATCTATTAGGCTGGTCAATTTAAGCATTGTTGATCCCATCTAACCAACTCTTGATTCGATTTGATCAACCACTTAGACCTAATTGAGCTACCCAAGCCCAAACCCAGTATTATGAATATATCTTAGATCTAAAATTCTTAATTTTAGACCTAATTAATATTTCATAATCTTAATTCTTAATTAAGTAGGGTTCATAAATAAAATATGCATAATAAATCCTAGTTTCAGGATCTAGGATTTTGCAGAAAGTAAGTTTTGGATTTTTAATAAGGACGAATGCGCAGCACCCCTACACATCATAAGAATACCCCATCGGATGGGAGGAGAGGGCCTTTGAAATCCTTCTTCATTCTTATGATCGGACGGCCAGGAGGAATGCCTTAATCAGGAACATGTAATACTACAAAATAATTTTAGATCTATATCATATATCTCATATACAAATTAGATCTAATCATGGCATATTTTGCATATATCTTATGTATCAAATCATGCATATTTTTAGATCTAAATTATCTCATAATAATCTAAAAAATTAGATTTAAATTGATCTAATCAAAATAAATTCTAATCTAGATAATTATGTAGAACTATTCTACAACTAGTCTAGACATGCATCAATCATATCTCATATGATATTCAAAAATTAAATAATTTTTATTTACTATTTTTTAGATATTATTATAATACTTATAATATCAGAAAATAGTAAATAAAAAGATCTAAAACATGATTTAATCAGATTAAATCAAAAACATGCAAGACTATTCTATAGAACTATTCTATTTTAGAACTAGTCATGCATATTTTCTAATCTTAGATCCAAATCATTTAATTTTAATTTTTTTGATTTTAGATCTGATCACATCTCATGTGACACCTAAAATTATTTTATTTTTTAATTAAAATAAATTTAAAATTAGATCTAAATATTTTAGGATCTGGCCCTGATACCAGTTGAAGGGAAATCCTTATTTCCCGAACCAGGTTCGTTCAGATCTGATCGAATCAAGAGATATATTTAAAAAAAAATTTCTTTAATCTAGATTAGATTTAAAATATTTCAAATCTAATTTTTATTATTTTAATAATAAAAATAAAATTTAGATAAATTAAATCAAATTTAATTTACCTTGATGTAGGGTAATCCTATTATCCGTTGATGATCCTGTAAGCAGCGAAAGGTTTTAGATCTAGCCACGCAAGTGCCTGGCCTCTATCGGTATCCACTTGATCTAGATCTAGAGATCCTCTTCTTGTCTATCATGTCTTCAAAAATTAGATCTGGATCTGATCTGAAGGATCTTCAAAACATCTTTCGAAGATCAGCAGTTATCCTTTGCAGTAGCGCAGCCTTCTAGCTTTCTGTCGCCTTTCTCTCATTTGGATTGTACCAACTAAGATCCCAAACACTTTTGGACATGGAGAGGAGAGGGAGAAGATGGACTTGGCATGAAGGAGGAGAGGAGTGGTAGCCTTGGGGTGTGGGACTTTTCAGATGCTGTTTGAGTTGGGCGCAGGGTCTTATTTATAGACTATGCATGATCTAACTCCTCTTCTTTCCAACCAATCACAATCCTTTATGAAATCAGATCTAAATTTGATTGGTGGAAATAGATTCTCTTGGATTCCTTCTTAGATGGCACCTAAGACCAATCAAACTTGATTCTTAGGAGAAGTCTAATTGGAATCCAAAAAGAGGATGGAGTCCCTATCCAATAGGGACTCCTGGGTGCCTCCAGCTTGGGCACACGCCAAGGGTGGCATGCGCCCTCCTCCTTGTAAGTTCTGGTAGGAGGACAGGCCCCCACCAGTTCTTCAATAGGTGCATGACACATGGATAGAAGTCAAAGTATCAATGGTCAACATTTGATCAGTCAAAGATCAACTTTTGACCAAAGTCAAAGGATGAGAAATGGCAGGTGATCAAAAATGATAGGTATTATCTTATAAAATAAGACAATCCTTTTTTGATCCGGACAGGCTCTAGTCAGACTAGGTGAAGGTCTCTAATCTAGTACAAACCTTTTTGGCTCAATCAGGACAACTATTTATGATAGTAAAAGGAGAACGTTAGGTTCAATCGAGTGCTAGCATGATTTTCTTGAATCTAATTGAGTCTCATTCAGATCAATTGAACTGGATCAGTTCAATTGATGATCATCAGATTCAAACTCTTATTTATATGACCTAGTTAGGTTCAGTTCTATATGGTAATGGGATATGTCATGATCTCTATCATCGACATCATCAAAACTCCTTTCGATGGATCAGAACTCTTCTGATTCGAACAGCTAGAATGATCGATCATCTAAATCATTCTAATTGCTCCCAAAATCCACCAGTGACACCTAGCAGTATATGGTGGCAACCCATCAGAGCTGAATGCGAATCTCTTGGTGCAGCTACCTGTGTGATTAAGTTCTTCTATCTTGAGCCCCGATCAGATTAGGATTAAGGTGAACTCGTCAAACCCTAGTTTTTGTCATATGATGTAATCATTCGATTCAAATTCGATGTGAAAATCTAAATAGAAAGTCTTTCTATTATTTCACTCTACCATGGCCATGGACTTCTAGACTTGATTCTTATAATCATCATAGGACTGCTCCTCTAGCACCGAGGTAGATAGATTTCATCTTGATGCAATCCAATTCCTATAATGAACATGCTACAACCAACATACACCTCAAAATTTTGAATGGCTAGGAGACTGAGTTATGGTGTAGTCAAACTATAACATCCTCATGGTGAACTGCTAATGCACCTCAGGTCAAAGAACCAGACACACCATTGCAGCATCGAGTCAGTCATTGACGAGAAGGTAGACTTCCTAATGACTACTCGAGGTGGTCACGCTCAGTGCCCTCGTTCTTTAATGAGTACCTATACTCTTACTTCGGTGTCTCCATACCATAGACTCAAGACTCATCAACTAAAGAGAAGCGATTGTACACCAACCTTCTGGATCAATACCATCCTCGTGATGATCCTATGGCCGGGAGCATTTTATGAGTTAATAATGATTATTCATGTCTTAAATTTTCAACTCTTGAAAATATGAATTATCATTACCATTAACTCAAAGGATGTATCACAGACTCTAAATACACATATGTGATAGAAAATAATCCATTTTATTGATTATGGTCAAAATTACAATTTTGCTCCTAGAAGTGTATTATAAAGTGCCAGTCAATTCTGGCTTCTAGGGCACATATGGCACATATATCTAATAAGATCTAGGTGATGGATCTATGATACGTTGCCTTAGTGAACATCAAAGGTCTCCTGTGGTCCATGCTAAAGATCAGGGGCTTCTACAATACGGCATTAGAGCTAGGTGATACCAGGACCATGCGCCTACAATTGGTATTAGAGCGATACCAGGATCTTACAATATGGACAAGACATAAACCAGTACTCTCTCACCTTAGGGTTTGGGGCTATCCGACTTATGTCAAATATTTAGTAACAGACAAGCTCAGACCTAGGTCTGAAAAGTGTAGCTTTATAGGATGTCCAAAAGAGACTAAAGGGTATTACTTCTACTTAGCTGATGAACAAAAAGTGTTTGTTAGCCTTAAGATAGTCCTTTTAGAAAGGAAGTTCCTTGGTGAAGGGACTAATGCCTTTAAGATCAAGCTTGAGAAAGTTTAATAGGTGGAAGAATCGACATAAGTAGCTAAACTTGAATCGGATTTGATTCGATTAGATTCGGAGTCTACTAAACCTGCACCCTTAAGGTGATCTGGTAAAGTACCACATCAGTTGGATAGATACTATGATTTTTTGGTCCGGGATGGAGATCCTATCGAACTCGATAAGAACGATGAGGATCCGATCACCTACATGGATGCAATATAGAAACCCGACTCTGAAAAATAGCTTGATGCCATGCAATCCAAAATGGAGTTCATGAAGGTCAATGATGTATGGATATTGGTTGACCCAACTGAAGGGATAAAACCTATAGGATGTAAGTGGATCTTCAAAAAAAAAAGAAGCACAGATAGAAAGGTGGAGATCTATAAAGTCCATCTAATTACCAAGGGGTATCGTCAATGTTATGGTATGGACTATGATAAGATGTTTTCTCCTGTGGTAATGCTAAAGTTCATTTGGATCACGCTTGCGATAGTTGCGTATCTGGACTATGAAATCTGGGAAATGGATGTGAAAACAACTTTCCTAAAGGGAGAGCTGGATGAAGATGTGTATATGATATAACCTGAAGATTTCACATCCATAGATGAGTCTAAGGTGTGCAAGCTTCAAAAGTCCATTTATGGACTGAAACAGGGTTCTCAATATTAGAATATACATTTTGATAGGATGATCAGGATGTATGGCTTTGTTAAGAATGAAGAATAGCCCTGCATATATAAGTGGACTAATGGTCCAGCAATTATATTTCTCATTTTGTATGTAGATAACATTCTCTTAATCAAAAATGATATCCCTACATTACAAGGAATAAAGATCTGACTGTCATCACAATTCTCCATGAAGGATCTGGAAGAAGCTTCCTACATTCTAAGGATGAAGATATATAGTGATAGATCTAAAAGATTGCTTGGGTTATCCCAGTCTACGTACATTGACACTGTGCTGAAGAAGTTCAGCATGGAGAATTCTAAGAAAGGCTATCTATCGATAGGCCATGGAATTTTTCTCTCGAAGAGGAATTATTTGACAACACCTTAAGAGAGAGAGCATATAAGTAAAATTCCATATACTTCAGCAATAGGTTCTATCATGTATACCATGACATGTACGAGATTAGATGTGGCATACTCACTAGGAGTAGTGAGTAGATACCAATCTGATCTAAGAAAAAACCACTGGAAGATTGTTAAAACCATCTTGAAGTATTTGAAAAATACTAAGGACCAGTGGTTTGTTTATGCTTAGTTGGACTTGAAACTTATGAGGTTTACAGACTTCAGTTTTCAATCTGATCATGATGACAGCAAGAGTGTGTCAGGGTATGTGTTTACCCTTAATGATAGAGCTGTCTGCTGGAAAAATTTCAAGCAGCACACTGTGGTAGATTTAGTGTGTGAGATGGAGTATGTTGTTGCATCAGATGCTGTCAAAGAAGCAGTGTGGCTAAAAAAGTTCATCATCGATCTTGGAGTAGCACCCTCTCTTGATGGTCTAGTTTCGCTCTTCTGCAATAGCTCTGGAGCCATTGCTCAGGTGAAGAAACCAAAAGCACACCAACGAACGAAGTATATTCTGCACCACTTCCACCTTGTCTAGAAGATCGTGGATCGAGGTGATGTCAATCTTCAAAAGAATGATGAAAAGAAGAACCTAGCCGACCCATTCACTAAAGCCATTATGATGAAGGAATTCAACAATTTCAAGTCGAAGATGGGTTTACGATACTGCACTGATTGGCTTTAGGCCAAGTGGAAGATTATCAAAAATAGTGTCCCAAAGTCAATCATTAGCCTGTTGATGATTAAGCTATTTCATATAATTAATATGAATTATTAGTTGAATAAAAGTTATTCTGGCCTTTTCATCATAAATCATTCATCTTCTAATGAACTCTTGTCTACTATGAAGAAGTCCTTTGGACTATTTTGAATCGACAAAGAAGAATTTATCATTTAGTCCTTAAATATGTTCGTAATCAAATGATATGTGGTTATCAAGAATGACAACATTTATCGAGTATAGGTTAGTGTGTGCCATATAAGTTGGTTGTTCTCTTAACCAAGGAGTGTGGAGATATTGGTATGGCATGCAGGTGAGATATAGGGTCTGCACCGAACATGACCAACTCTAGAGCTTTTCTACTGTTAAGAATTACTCTGATGAAATATGGACATCAGTGTTCCTCCAACATGAGATCACCATGGTGACTTTCAAGCATCTCATTATGCTTTGGTGCCGAAATATCTGAATTTTTAATTCAGTGATGAAAGATTTTTGGGTACAGTCAAGTACTTGAAGAGTCAGTGCGTGAATCAAGATAGAATTGACCACTCCTAGACTCAGGAGCTGTATTCAATAGTATTTCAATTTAGCAAAGCCTTGATCAGGGTAGTCCTAGTGAAGGGTCACAAGACTAATTGATTTGAGATACAATTTAGATGTATCTTTCAGGGTTGACAGTTAAACCCTGAGTCATCCTATGAATAGAGGTCAAAGGGATGAATTATGCAATAACCATATTCACATAGATTCTAAATATTGTGATTGCACTATTCGATCTATTCGAACATTGGATACTATTGCTAGATGGTCACATCGATTAGTATAAAAAATTAGTTTCTGTGCAACTGGCTTAGGTTCGAACATGCAGGGTCACATACACTAGAGATTTCTACTCGATCTAATGACTAATCTAAAAAAGTTTAATTAGTAAATTTGATCACTAATTAATTCAATTTGATTGAATGATTATTTTTGGATCAAGACTGATTGAATTGGATTCATTTGGATTTGATCCGATTAGGTTATAAGATGATCTAATCGTTAAGGAGGTTTAATCTCTAATTTGATCATTGATTTGGCTTGATTAATTTTTGATTTGATCAAAATTTAATTGAGCCTAATTAGGCTTAAATAAGTTGGGTTTAATATGGTCTAATTGGACCTAACCAATTTAGATTGGATTTATTCAATTGGATGATAAACAATAGACTAGTTTGACTAGTCTTCCCATGCACTACATCATCCTTTGTTTTGCGCCATACTATCTCCATAAGAAAGAGGTTTCTCATGAATATTTTTTCCATGCAAGGGAGGGTGTGCATTCTCCCTTCTCATGCACCACATGGATTAGGTTTAATCTAGTTACAAGTGCAATTCAAATAGGATTTGAGTTTGAAAGGATAACCATTTGATCTAAACCTTTCACTCACACCTATCTTTGTTTGTGCGATCTATAAAATATTTGATTTTATGGGCATGCAGAATATAAAGAACCCAACGAAAAGAGGAGAGAGCAATAAACAGAAGAGAAAGTCTGATCTCTGCATGCATGAGAAAAACTAGAAAAGAAAGAGTTTTAGGCGCAAGGATATTTGGGTGAGTGCATACCCTAGAATCTATCTTGGATTTAGGATTTAGATCTATGGTGAACGAGGATTGTGAGTACACAGATCATGGTGAAAACCTTTGCTAAATCTCTTTTATGTTTATTAGGATTTGGAGCATCCAAAGACACTGTGAAGAAAATCAAAAGAGTTTGATTTGCATCAGCCTACAAAGACTTCTATATGAGCTAGCACTCGGAAGGAGTTGATCGAGATCAGGACCTCATGTGGATTACCCATGGAGGTCAGACGTGTGTGTGGCTATGTCATGATGATCAGATCTACATCGAGGAGATTAGATTGCGGAGTTCATCTACCCATGAAAAGGTAATGTGTTCTAAATACATAGAGTAGTAAAAATAGTTTTACTGCAGTTGCTATTTTTATTTTCAAATATGCATGCATATATGATACGTTAGATCCTGTAGCATGTAGGATTTTTAGATTAAATCCATAGCTCTTATTATTAATGTGATTAATAATTCTCTGCTACGTATGTTTTTTTTAAAAAAAATTTGAAAGTAGAGCTAGAAATCCTGCATGCTCTCCTTCATGAAGATCCTTACGAAGGGCATTAAAACTCATGATTTCTAGATAGGGAGACATGCTAACTCCTAAACAAGTTTGAAAGACCCTTGTCTATAAATAAGAGAGACAAGTCTACCAGACATTGGACCAAAATTATTATTTCAAGATAATATTAACATTGAGCATGACATGAAAATGAGAAATCCCACAGGCATCAAGTCAAGACAAGATATAGAAGGATAATTGAAAGAACTGTTATTTCATTAAACTAAAGTTTGTTACATGGGTCCTCAAGACCAACTACAAAAAATAAGAGGAGAGAGACAAAGTCCTATTCAGACTTTGGGCTACCAGCTCCAGCCATTATAAGGGAGTGCATCATTTACTTTGTTTTCAATCTCTTTCCTCACCGCTAAACTCTTGCCAAGCAGCTTCTGAGCTCTCCTAGCATCCTTCTCAGCCTTCTTTTCCACAAAACTGCAGACTTAGCCTCGACATCCTTCATAGCATTTACTTGGTAGGTTATTTGAATTTTGAATTGAAGGAGCTTGAACTTGTTCTTCTTATATGTCTCAGAAAGATTCCTAAGGGTATCCTTCAAAGAAGCAACTTTGCTTAGATCTCCACTTGGGCCGGCTCAAGATTGGTCCGTTAGTTGCTTCTGAAGCCAGCTTACCTCATTATTGGCAGCCCAAAGTCTCCATTCAAGTTTGGCAATCTATTCACACCAATCTATCTTGTAGGAGTTGTATGGTTCTTCAGCTGCATGCAGCTAGCTCTGAAGATTAGAGGATTTCTTGGACCAGTCCCAACCATATTCTCTCTAATTTTGACTCCAGGCCAAGCCCCCCTCCAACTAATTAATTTTCTCTTTTGCCTCTCAGAGCTTGACCTCAAGAGAATAGATTATGGTAGTCAGGGTCTAGGACTTCTTGCTGGCATGCTTCGATGCTTGCTCTTGCTCTTCAGTAAAATGATACTTTTTGGTCGTGTAATCCTTGAAGGCCTGCTTGGAAGCTTGATGGAGATGGTTGATCTCGACCAAGGCAATGGTATGGTTGTTTTTTGATTTTTGAAGTTTGTCTTCTATTTTTTTTAACTTCTTATTGGCATGCCTAACTTCGTTCCTCAAATCTTTAATTAGGGCTTTTAGGAAGATGGCCCAAGTGAAGGAACCAGATCTAGGGCTTTAGGACTGGATCTTAAAATTTTTTCAAGATCAGATAGTGAAAGACTAAAATTAATCAAAATTAATTTTAAATTTTATAAAATATCCTAGACCGAAGATCTATTACATGATCATAGCATGTTATTAAATCAAAAATTAAAATCTAAAGAAGTAAATAAAATATGTTGATCACATTAACAAGCATATACACTACATCTAATGTAGGTATGAAAATAATAGATCAGATCTATTACCTATGCAAGTTAGACGTTCTAACTTGCTAATCCAGACATGAGGATGACGTTGTGAGCTGTACACACATCCAACCTCTAGGAGTCATCCACACAAGCCCACGATCATGATCAGAAGTTCTGATGCAGAAAATCAGCATAGTATACTAGTACTATGTTGATCCTTCTTTGATGGTCGATCAGATGCCTCCTTCTTTTGGATTTGGACTCTTCCAAAGAGGAGAAGGAAGAGAAGAGTTTTTAGATGTGAGACAGTCTTAGAAACTCAAGGAAGGAGGAAGGGAAGAGGCGAGCACAACAACCTAAGAAGAAGACCCTCTTTTTCTTCTCTTTGCTCTCTCCTAGATACCTTGTTTGATGTCTGATGTGTGCTAATCTATACCTATTGCAAGTGCACCAGTCGATCAAGTAATAAAGTAAGTGAGTAGATTATCATCCCTAGAGGATTGAAAAATAAGTACTAAAAATATTCTTTCTTAAACTTTATTTAGAAGATCGATTTATAAGATTTAAGATAAATAAGATGAAATAAAGAAATAATTAAAAATTATAAGGAAATAGAGAGTGTATAATTTTTAAGGTTTTAAACTCAAGAGCAATAGGTTACTAAGGCAATCGGTTCACCAACTTAATTAATACAATATTTAGGTTATTAAGTTAATTTTATTTCATGTGATGGTGGAGTCTCCTAGATTATTCACTATCCTTTGGTCCAGGCATAACAGAACTATCAATATTTATTAACTATCCTTTGATCCAGGTATAATTTAAATAAATATCAATACATTAAGTTTTCTGAAATTCTCTAATTAAAATATGCTGCATCCAAAGCGCACTAAAATTCCTACATACATATGAATTCTAAATCGATTCATAATACAAGGTATATAAATCAAGAAGCAATAACATAGACGTACTTCGTCCGTATCATCTATGTTTATCAGATTAATTATAAGATGGCCAGTAATCTAAAAGCATTAAGATCAGATCTATATACTCCTCGTGAATAAAATTTAAAATTAAAAATAAATCATACTGAATATTATATCAAAAAGAGTGGCTACACCTTAGCCTTATTAAAATAAAATTTAGTTCATGATAACAAGATCAAAAATATCAAATAAAATAAAAAGTATGAAGAAATTAGACTATTTGTTCACTGAAAATTCATCGTCCATTGCTCTTGGTGTGGAGAACTTGATGAAGAAGAAAGCCACTTCGTATAACAATCTTCGGAAGAAGAAAAGAAGAGGAAAGAAAAATAGCAAAAATAAAGGCTCTTTCTCTTCTCTCCCTAAACCCTCTCTCGGTTCTATCTATTTTCTTTTTATTTTCAACTCTCCTCCTCAGGCTCTCTGTACAGGTTCTCTACCTAGGTTCTCCTCTCTTCTCTTCGACAGTAGTAGGTAGCAGGCCTTTAAATAGACTCAAAAGGAGGAAGATTTCTAGTAGGAATTTTCTTAAAACTAGGTTTCAGACTCCTTAAACAAGTCAAATAAAGCTCTGGATAATTCTGGCCGTTAGATCAGCATCCAACGCATCAAAAATAGCTTAAAAATCCTTCAAATTTTTCTTGATTTGGTCTGATTAAACCATAATTGTCCGTTCATCTTGATGATTGAATCGAGATCGTTTGATCGTAACCAAAAAAAAGCCTCAGGCACTAGTTAAAAACTTGGGATGAATCTTAGCCATTGGATCCCAATCGATAGCCTTCCTGACCGCACGATCATGCCAAAATCGAAACTGTCGGATCAAAACTAGAGTGCCAGCAGCCGTTGGATCCCATGAAATTCCCAGAATACCCTCTATGGACCAATCATGAGCCAGGTGTTGCATAGGCCTCCGCTTCCTTCAACTAATCGAAGCACGCTAGCCCTCATGAAATCCTCGAAATGCCCTCGCCTGGTTACTATAGCGGTCCATCATACGCCGCAAAAAATTCTGACATCAGCGGGGTGTCAGCGGGCCAATTTACTGAGTGTGGTTGGGTCTATGGTCAGGTTGGTCTGGTTCTGAGCTGGTTCGGTCGAGACCAACTGATAATATATATTTTTTTTATTATTTTTTTTCCTTTGAAATTTGATTTTGGGCTTGTTTGAAGTCCATTTTGCTTGAAACTTATTTTATCTGAATCAGAAAAATAAGATCTTCATATTGGTGGCCTTCTTTTCTACATAAGATTGATAAAAGTATCAATTTTTTAAAAATAAATAAATTTATTTTATAATTTAATATTTTTATTAGTATATTTTTAGCACTTATCACATCCTCCAACTTAGTTATTGCTAGTCCCTTAGTAATGCTTTATTTAATACCATATTTCAATAAGATCATGCATCACAAAGATAGAGCTAGGATTAAAGGTCAAAAAGTTTAGAAAATACTGCTAACTAAGCATTGAGCTTTAGAAGCAAATTTTTCAGTTCAATACAATTAAAAACTTTCTTAGAGTACATCAAAGATCTATAGCACTTGTGTTCGTGATGACTAACTTTAGCATTTCAGTATGCTAAATTAAAAGAACAAAAGTATCCTCTCTTATCACCTATTTTGGTTCAATTTTCTATACATTCTCAATTTTATACTCATGAATTAAGGTAGCTTTCACACTGCTCTCTTTTTTTTTTTTTGTGCTGAGCATCCTGGCCTTCCCTTCACCATTTTACGTGAATTTTCACACTTGACCTAGGTGTAGAGACCCAGTTACTAGGCTTTGGGCAATCCACATATACTCTATCTTTTGCACTTTATTTTTAGGCAGGTAGCTCTTTTCTTAAATTCAAGTTTTTTTATTAGAATATATATTAATTATCAATTTTCAGTGATAATTGAATCCTCAGTTGGCCTTATAATCAATACCTACTTTGCCTTGTTAGTGTGCATGTGCAATTAAAAGTGCTAATAGTCTTTTAATGACCTAAGTAGGCTGCTAAAGGTCAATCAACTAATCTACTTCTTTAACTCATTACATTCATTAGCAAATAATTCTATCTTTTATTACTTGTCCAGTCTATCTTGCTTAGATTTTTTTCTTGACACATGGTTTTATTATTATTATTATTATTATTATATTTTTTTATCGCCTAACTTATTCTATATTATCTTAAAGGGGAAAGAAAAATAAAGGGTGCAATAAAGGATAGGAAGGAATACACCTGATTTAGTTCAGTCTGGTTCTTTGGAGCTTTGAAATTTTGCTTGAGCTCTCATTGATTTTTTTGTAAAATTAAAAATACACACCAAAGTAGTAAAAGAGCAACCATAAATTACTAAAAAATAAAAGAAAAATGATCAAAACAAAAAAGAAAAGAAACAACCTATCTAGTAGTTTTGATTTATAGTCTTCAGCTTGACTTTCTTTGAATTCTAAAGTGGATCAATCTAGTGCCACTTCAATTGAAATACTTTCATGTTTGATCGAGCCCTCTTTTAATTGGACATTGCTTGCTTTTATAGTCTCAAACATATTTTCTACAGAATTCTCATATACTGAATTATCAATAATATCAATTAGAAAATAAGTTTGATTATCATTAGGATGTTTAGTATCTTTGAAAATATTAAAAGTAACTTATTCATCTTGGATTCTAAGAATTAATTTTTCTTGTTGAACATCTATTAAAGCTCTTTCCAGTAGCTAAAAAGGGTCTCCCTAAAATAAGGGGTACATCATAATCTTCTTTCATATCAAGAACAATAAAATCAATAGAAAAAATAAACTTGTTTACCTTTACCAAGACATCCTCCACTATACCTCTTGGATATTTAATGGATCTATCGGCTAATTGAAGAGTAATAGTGGTAGGCTTTGATTCTCCTAGACCCAGCTTCCTGAAAATAGAAAAAGGCATGAGATTAATACTTGCTCCTAAATCATATAAAACTTTATCAAAACTACAATCACCAATAATGCAGGGGATAGTAAAACTTCCTAGATCTTTTAGCTTCTATGGTAATTTATTTTGAAGTATTGCTGAGCATTCTTCATTCAAATTTATTCTCTCATGCTCCTTCAGCTTTTTCTTATTTGTTAGGATTTCTTTGAGAAACTTGGCATACCTGGGCATTTGAGTGATAGCATCTACAAAAGGAATATTAATATATAAATTCTTTAATATTTTGAAAAAGTTAGAAAATTTCTTATCGGGATGCTGTATTTATCTCTCTGAGAATGGTAGTGACAGTACGTAGGACTTCACATTTGGATCGACAAATCATATACCTGGAGATCATCCATCTGTTGGTTGTTTTGGTGACTGACAAATTTTAGTTGATGGTTTCTTATTTGTAGTTGACTTTTCAGTCTCTTTCTTCTGATGTGGCTCCTCCTGCTCTTGTACCACTTCTTCAGGAATGATAGCATTGACTTGCTCCCTTGGATTGGTTCTCCAGTGTTGCTTAGGAAAGGATCCCTTGAGGTCTCTTGGAGATTATCTTAGCCATTCTGATCCTACTTGCATATCTCCAAGTTTTGAATTGCTGCTGCTTGGTCCTGCCTAAGTTTGGCTTCCAAATTTTTTATAGTTGCTTCTTGATTTTGCATGAATTTGACCATCAGCTCTTCCATGTTGGACTTCTTTTCAGGTACTTCAAAACCCTCAGGGGTGGTTGTTGTGCTGCATTTTGATTGCTCCATGAGAAATTTGGGATGCTGCCTCCACCCTTGATTGTATGTGTTGGAGTAGGGATTGTTTTGTTGCGGTCTAAAAAAATTATCAACATAATTAGCTGTATCAGTTATTTTAGCAAAAGGATTACCTATCTGGCAAGTTGCTCGTATCGTGTCCTCCTCCACACAGGTTCATAAGGTGATGCTCTGAACATGCATAGCTATTCCCTTCAAGTTGTTGACTTCGGCTCTAAGGGCTGCAATTTTCAGCTAGTAAGGTTGGCACGCAATCTACTCCCTGACATAGCTGCTATTGGTCTTTCTCGGCATCATGCATTCTGTCTGCCACTGATAGCTATTTGATGCCATCTCATCGATCAGATCGAAGGACTTCTTCCTTCATTTTTTGATTAATGGTTTCTCCTGCTGCTGCATCAATCATAGAACGATTAGTAGGAGATAAACCATTATAGAAAGTTTGTACCTAAAGTCATACGGGATAGTTGATGATGTGGACATCTCCTCAGCAGTTTCTTGAAATGCTCCCAAGCCTCATATAGTGTCTCCATGTCCATCTGCACAAAAGAAGTGATATCATTGTGCATCTTAGCAGTCTTGAAAGGTGGAAAGTACTTGATTAAGAATTTTTGGGCTAGGGCATCCCAAGTTATGATAGAACCTACAGAAAAAGAATGAAGCCAACTTTTAGCTTTATCCCATAAAGAAAAAAAAAAGTCATAATCTAATAGCATCATCCAACACCGAGTTAATTTTAAAAGTATCATAAAGTTTAAAAAAATTAAAAATATGGGGGTTCGGATCATCATCCACGTGTCCATTGAATTGAATAGTTGATTGAATCATCTAGATCATTGCCGATTTTATTTCAAAGTTGTTTGCTCGCATAGATGGTCTCCTGATGCTCGAAGCTGCATCGGCTACATATGGTATGATGTAATCATTTAATGGATGATATGCTGCTCGAATAGCTTCTTATCGTCCCTCAGTCGCCATATCCAATCCCAGATTGATGTCATTAGGATCTTCAGCTGTCATGTTTCTTTCTTGTTGTAATCTTCTGATGGTCTTTTCAATTTTTGGGTCTAAAGGTAGTAAGTCACTATGTCCAGTACGTGTCATGCACTGAACAAATCTTAAAATAAAGTAAGAATAAAAATTAAAAATAAAATTTTAAAGTAAAGCTAGGATCAAAATTTTAATATTATTTTTAGACACAATCTCTGACAACGGTGTCAAAAACTTGATGACTGCTATGTTAGATATGTGTGCCCTAGAAGCCAGAATTAGCTGACACTTGTTATACACTTCTAAGGATAGAATTATAATTTTAGCTATAAATAATAAAATAGATTATTTTCTATCATAATATGTATTTAGTGTTTGTGATACATCCCTTGAGTTAATGGCAATGATAATTCTTATTTTTAAGAGTTGAAAATTTAAGACATGAATTTTCATTATTAACTCATAAAATGCTCTTGACTATAGGATCATCATGAGGATGGTGATTGATCCAAAAGATTGGTGTAGAATCACTTCTTTATAGTAGATGAGTGTTGAGTTTATGGTGTAGAGATATCAGAGCGAGAGTATAAATACTCGTTAGAGGATGAGAGCACTGAGCATACCACCTCGAGCAGTCATTAGGAGGTCTACCTTCTCATCGATGACTAGCTCAAAGCTGTAGTGGTGTGTCTGGTTCTTTGATCTAAGGTGCATCGATAGTTTATCTTGAGGGTGTTATAGTTTGACTACACCATGACTCGGTCTCGTAGCCATTCGTAACTTTAAGGTGTATGTTCGCTATAGCATGTTTATTATAAAAATTAGATTGCACTAAGAGGAAATCTATCTACCTCGTTAGATAAGGAGCAGCCCTATAATGATCACGAGAATCAAATCTATAAGCCCATGGCCATGGCAGAGTGAAATAATAGAAAGAGTTTCTATTAAGATTTTTACATTGAATTTGAATCGAATGATTAATTCATATGATGGAAATTAGGGTTTGACAAGTTCACCTTAACCCTAATCCGATCGGAGCTCAAGATAGAGGAACTTAATCATACAAGTAACTATATCAAGAGGTTCATTTTTAGTTTTGATGGATTGTCACCATATACTGCTAGGTGTCATTGGTGGATTTTAGGAGCAATTAGAATAATTTGGATGATCGATCATTCTAGTTGTTTGAATCAAAAAAGTTTTGATCCATCGGAAGGTGTTTCGATGATGTCGATAATAGAGATCGTGATAAATCTCATTATCATACAGAACTAAATCTAACTGGGTCATATAAATAAGATTTTGGATCTGGATATTATCAATTGGACTAACACAGTTTAATTGATTTGAATTAGATTCAATTAGGTTCAAGAAAATCATGCTAGCACACGATTGAGCCGAATGTTCTTCTTCAACAATCATCAAAAGTTATCTTGATAGAGCCAAATATGTTTGGGCTAACTCAAGTATCTTTACTTGATCTGACTGGAGCTTGTTCAGGTTAGAAAATGGTTGTCTTAATTTATGAGATAAATTTAAGATAACACCTGCCATTTTCCATCACCTGCTAATTCTTGTCTTTTAACTTTGGTCAAACATTAACCTTTGACACTTAGACATCTACCCATGTGTCATGCACCCATAAGAGAGCAGATGGAGGTTTGTCCACCTGCTAGAAAGAGGAAAGGAGGGGGTACATGCCTCAGGAGGCATGCACCCAAGGATAATGATGCCTGGAGTCCCATACAGATGGGACTCCAGGTTGCTTCATAGTATCAAACAAGGTGGCGCCAAAGACTCTACTTTGACCAATCTTGGCACCATCTAAGAATGTTTGAGAGGGGCTCACATCTAATTGGATCAGGTGATATCATCCCATCAATCAGATTTAGATCTGATTACACGTAGAGACATGATTGGCTAGGATAATGTGGCACTGCATGGCGCAGCAGGGTCTATATAAACCCTATCTACACCTAGGTTTGAGAGAGCTCTCCCCTTGCCCACACCACATAGCCCTCTCCCCTCTCTTTCATGCCTACGTCTAATCCTCTCTCTTATCTCCACACCTAAGAGGCTTTGGGCTTAAGTTTGGTGCGATCCAGGCAAGAGAAAGGCGACAAGAATGGAAGAAGGCAGTACTACTGCAAGAGACGACATCGAATCTTCAAAAATTATTTTGAAGATCTTCAAGATCAGATCTAGATCTGATCTATGGAGAAAAGATTAAGAAGGAGAAAATCTCTAGATCCTATCTGAGTGGATACCGATAGAGGCTAGGCGATTACGTGGCTGCATCTAGAACCTCAGCAAATCAGTAGGATCATCATAGGATAATAAGATTATCCAAGAATAAGGTATAAATTAAATCTAATTTATTTTATTTTATTAAATTAGATCTAAAAAGTATTAGATCTGATTTAGATCTAAAAAAAAAAATTTTAAAATATTTTCTTGGTCAAATCAGATATGAACGAACCTGATCCAAAAAATAGAATTTTTTCTTCAACTAGTATCAGAGCCAAGTTCACATAAATAATTTAGATCTAATTTTAATTTATTTTTAATCTAATAATTAGGTAATTTTAGATATCACATAATATGTGATTAGATCTAAAATTAAAAAAATTAGAAATTAAATAATTTAGATCTAAGTTGTACAAGATGCATGAGAGTTGTAGAATAGAATTATTCTATGTATAGTCATGCATGATTATTATTTAATTTGATTAAGTTATAATTTTTAGATCTATTTATTTACTATTTTTTAATATTATAAATATTATAATAAGATCTAAAAAATAAAAAATAAAAATATTTAATTTTTGTTTCATATGAGATATGATGAATGCATGTTTAGACTAGTTGTAGAATAGTTCTACATAATTATCTAGAATAAAATTTATTTTGATATGATCAATTTAAATTTAGTTTTTTAGATGATTATGAGATAATTTAGATCTAAAAATATGCATGATATGATACATGAGATGTATGCCAAACATGTTTAAAGTTAGATCAATTTTATATATGTGTAGATCTAACTAATTTTATAGTTTTCATATTTTTGATTAAGGCGTTCTCCTTGGCCGTCTGGTCATAAGAATAAAGTAGGGTTTAAATGCCCTCTCCTTTCATTTGCTGAGGTGTTCTTATAATGTGTAGGGGTGCTGCGCGTTCGTCATTAATTAGAAATCCAAAAACTTATTTTCTATAAAATCCCTAGGATTTAATTTATATATTTTGTTTGTGAATCCTAAACTTAATTGAGAATTAAGATTATGAAATATGTTAAGTCTAAAAATTAAGAATTTTTAAATTTAAGACATTCATAAAATTGGGTTCGGGATGGGGTAGCTCAATTAGGTCTAAGCGATTGATCAAAATGAATCAAGAGTTGGTTAGATGGGATCAAGAGTGCTTAAATTGACCACCCTAGTAGGATTAAGTCTGGATCAAGATCGAGTTACATGAGTGATCGATCAAGTTAAGACCTAATTAGGCTCAGTGGTTAGAGTCTGGATTGTAGGCTAATCTGATTGATTCTAGCTCAATAATTTGATGTCTAACGTAAGTCTGATAGATACAATCAACTAATTTTTAATTGAAAACTACTCGACTCGAATGTGGTCTTATCGAGTTAATGGCATATCTCTTCCATCGGTCTCACTTACTTGGCCATATTTGTTGGCTCAGTCCTGATCTAAGGTGGCCAATAATCCAAGCTAACCCATGCCACTAGGTTAGTCACAATGGTTATGACTATGTTTAGTCTAGTTTAATGAGACCTAAATCAAATCTTCCTAAGAAAAGATTAAGTCTAAGGTCTTCCACCATTGTAGATATGCGGGCCATTCTTAGGGTTGATTGTTCTCGATTGGTTACAATGATTCAGTTGCACCAGAAAGACGCAACCATGTCTATTAGGCATTGGGTGCTATAGGCTGGAGGATGGATTGGGCTCAATATTTTGGATGCGGTGAGAGACTCAATTAGGAATCCAATCTATACAAATGGTGGATCTGACTTAACTAAGGAGTGGATCAATATTTCGAGTATGATGAGATTTATGAATTAGAGACCAAGTTTGGGTGCACCATGATTAGAGAATCATTGGACAAAAGTTGTTCACCCATTGGCTAAGCCATCACCAATAACTGTTAGGTGAGGTGATGAGTCAGTTGGTGGGATCACACCACCCACTAAAAATTCTTAATCACGGAGATTTTTGCATCTTTATAGAGAGAGTGTAGAGATCCGAGAAAATAGTGGGAGCTAATTTATTTAAAAATAAAATTTTTAAATAAATTGGTGAAGTCTTAATTATAATATCTAACTAGAAATTTTGACTCTCTATAGAAAAATGTCTGCATCCAATCCACTAGCACATATCCTAGACACCCATAGACTGACCGGACCCAATTACAAGGATTTGCTCTAAAACTTCAAAATCATTTTGGGTTCTGAGATGTTAACTCATGTATTGAACCAGGACCCCCGACCTTACTAGCTCGTCCATCTGCTAAATAGAGAGCGTCTCTTAACAAGTGGATGGATGAAGATAACAAGATCAGATACTACATGTTGGGCTCGATGTCTGATGAGCTTCAGTGCCAACATGAAGATATCAGAACTGCCTGCCAAATATTGGCTCACCTACAAGAGATGTTTGGTGAATAGAGTCACACAACCAAGTATCAAGTCACTAAACGACTATTCAAGGCTAAAATGCATGATGGACAGTCAGTCCAAGATTATTGTCTGATGTTGATCAAGAATTTAGAAGAGCTTGAGAAGCTTGGAGTGAAGTTGAACCTAGATCTGTAGAATGATATAATTCTGCTATACTTGGTTGATGCATATGGACAGTTTATCATGAACTACCATATGCATAAACTTCAAAATTCTCTAGTCGAGCTTATGAACATGCTGGTTACTACTGAGCTTTTCATAAAAGATTCTAAAGGCTCAATGCTTGCTATGGAATGGACTTCTTCCAAGAGAAAGTCTTTTGGAAAGAAGAAGAAGTCTATGAAAAAGAAGGTGGAAGGAGGAAAGAAAAAGAAGCTAGAGCTGAAGAAGAAGACCGCTGACAAAAGAACGTATTTCTATTGCAACACTGACAACCACTGAAAGCAAAATTGCCCTACTTACCTGGCCACCCTGAAGAATAAGAAGGAGGCAGGTCCTTCTAGAGGTATGCTCGTTATTAAGTCTAATCTTACCATTTCTTCTACATCTAGTTGGGTGCTTGACTCTGGTTCTAGTGCTCATTTATGAATTTTTATGTATGATCTTTAGGATAGCAGGAGGCTGAGGGATGGTGAGATGATCCTACGCATAAAAAATGGAGCAAGAGTTGCTGCTGTGGCCGTGGAAACATACCCTCTTTGACTACCATCTGGTTTAGACTTAGTATTAAAGGACTATTTTTATGTGCCTATAGCAAGCAGGAATTCGATTTTTGTTTCATGCTTAGCACTAGAAGGCTATGTAATTAGTTTTCTTAAGGACCATTGTAATATTCTTTATGAAAGAAATAAAATTACAAGTGATTTTCTTATTAACGATCTTTACCAGTTACATATTGATGTATCTATTTTTAATGTCGAGCAAAATATGAATCCCATAAGAACAAAATGACCTAGGGATAGTCCAAATGATAGGTATCTATGACACCTAAGACTAGATCATATAGCAGAAGATAGGATTAATAAATTGAAGAAAATTAGGCTATTGAGTTCATTGACTTTCAAGTCATATCCAATTTGTGAATCTTGTCTTCATGACAAAATGACTAAATTCTCTTTTATAGGACATGGGGAAAGGGCCATGGATCTTCTTGCCCTAGTACATACTGATGTGTGCAGCCCATTTGATGTACCGACTAGAGAAAACTTTATCTACTTCATAACCTTTATCGATGATTTATCTCGATATGGGTATGTGTATCTTATGAGACACAAGTCTGAAGCTTTTGAAAAGTTCAAAGAATTCAGACATGAAGTTGAAAAGCAAACTGAAAAATCTATTAAGGTTCTTCGATCAGATCGAGGAGGTGAAGGAATTTCTTGACTATCTCAAGCAAAATGGCATAATCTCTTAATGGACTCCATCTCGAACACCTCAACTCAATGGAGTTTCAGAATGGAGGAATCAGACCCTATTAGATATGTTTCGATCCATGATGAGCTTCACAAACCTTCCTAATTTTTTTTGGGGACATAGTCTATTAACTGCAATATACTTACTGAATAGGATTCCCTCCAAAATCGATACTACCACACCGTATGAGATATGGCATGGTAAGAAACCAAGTCTGAGTCATCTCAAAATTTGGGATTGTCCGACTTATATCAAAAGACAACAAGCGGACAAGTTAGACTTCAGATCCTTTAGAGAGCTATTTATAGGATATCCTAAAGAGTTATTAGGATATTATTTATACATTTTAGAAGATCACAATATGATTGTGAGTCGACATGCCATCTTTCTTGAAAAATAGTTTATTCAAGATGGCGGCATTGAAAAGTAGATTAAGCTCGAGAAGAAAGTCTCACAAGAGCGACGAGCTAAGGACCAAATGGAACCAAATCAGATTAAGCCAATACAATCACCACCTCCTCCACCTCATAGATCGAAAAAGATTTCTCATCCTCCTAAGAGGTACTTAGGTACTATTTAAGAGGATGTAGAGAAAATGTTCCTCATAGGTAATGAGATTCATGGTGATGATCCCAAAACATATGATAAGGCGATATCGGATATCGACTTTGAGAAATGGTTAGAGGCAATGAAGTCAGAAATTGACTCGATGCACTCAAACCAAGTTTGGACTTTGGTAGATCCACCGAAAGGTATATACCTATTGGATGTAAATGGATCTACAAGAGAAAGATTGGTGCAGATGGGAATGTAGAGACATTCAAAGCTAGATTAGTGGCAAAAGGGTAAAGTCAACACGAAGACATTGACTATTAGGATACCTTTTCGTCAGTAGCTATGCTAAAATGCATCCGCACATTGCTTGCTATTGTAGCCTATTTCAATTATAAAATATGTCAAATGGACGTGAAAATAGCATTCTTAAATGGATACCTTGTGGAAGATATCTATGTGGAACAATCGCTAGGTTTCACATCCAGTGATGCTGATCACCAAGTATGCAAGCTGCAAAGATCCATATATGAACTTAAGCAAGCATCTCGGAGCTGGAATACTCATTTTAATGATATAATCAAATTATTTGGTTTCATCAAGAATGAGAAAGAATCATGTGTCTTCAAAAGGGTCAGTGGGAATGCTATTATCTTCCTCGTATTATACGTGGATGATATCCTCCTTATTGGGAATCATATTCCCATGTTGACCATAGTTAAAATGTGGTTATCCCAAGAATTCTCCATGAAAGACCTAGGAGAAGCATTCTTTATTCTAGGAATTAAGGTCTATAGAGATAGATTGAATAGGATGCTAGGACTTTCATAGAAGATATATATAGAGGAAGTGCTAAAGAGATTTAGCATGAAAAACTCCAAGAGGGATTTGGTACCCTTCAGACATGGCATTCATCTTTCTAAGAAGATGTGCCCTTGCACCTTAAGGAGATAGAATGCATGAGCAAGATCACTTATGCTTCGACAATAGAGAGCATCATGTATGCCATGTTATATACACGACCTGATATACCCCATGCTGTGAGTGTCACGAGTAGATATCAGTCAAATCTTGGTGAAGAACACTAGACTTCTGTGAAATGTATCCTTAAGTACTTAAGAAGAACTAAGGATATGTTATTAGTTTTTGGTAATGGAGAACTCCATGTCTAGGGGTATACAGACTTGGATTTTATGTCCAATGTAGAGGATCAAAAGTCAACATTTAGGAGTTTGTTTGTGGGTAATGGTGGTGCTGTCAATTGGAAGAGTTCCAAGCAGATAGTGATAGCAGATTCCACCATGGAAGCAGAGTACATCGCTGCATCAGAAGCTGTGAAGGAGGCATTCTAGTACAAAAAGTTTGCCGTAAAGATTGGAGTGATGCCACCAGATATTATTCCTCTATACTACAATAATAATGGCACTGTAGCCCTTGCTAAGGAGTCGAGGTCTCACCAGAAATTTAAGCATATCGAGCGGCGATACCACCTCATCCATGATTACCTCGAGAAAGGTTACGTCAAGGTTAAAAAAGTCAACTCCATAGATAATGTGGCAGACTCACTTACAAAGCTGTTAGGCCAGCAGAAGATCGAAGCCCATCTTGAGAAGATGGGACTTAGAATTGTAGCTAATTGGCTTTAGGTCAAGTGAGAGTTTGTTAGATATGTTTGCCTTAGAAGCCAAAATTGGCTGACACTTGTTATACACTTCTAAGAGAAAAATTATAATTTTGACTATAAATAATAAAATAGGTTATTTTCTATCATAATGTATATTTAGTGTCTGTGATACATCCCTCAAGTTAATGGCAACGATAATTCTTATTTTCAAGAGTTGAAAATTTAAGACATGGATTTTCATTATTAACTCATAAAATGCTCCTGACCGTAGGATCATCATGAGGATGGTGTTTGATCCGAAAGGCTGGTGTACAATTGCTTCTTTATAGAAGATGAGTCTTGAGTCTAGGTATAAAGATACCGGAGTGAGAGTATAGGTACTCATTATAGAACGAGGGCATTGAGCGTGACCACCTTGAGCAGTCATTAGAAAGTCTACCTTCTCGTTGATGACTAGCTCAAAGCTGCAGTGGTGTGTTTGGTTCATTGACCTGAGGTGCATCGACATTTCACCTTGAGGGTGTTATAGTTTGACTACACCATGACTCGATCTTCTAGCCATTCAGAATCCTGAGGTATACGTTGGCTATAGCATATTCATTATAGAAATTGGATTACACCAAGAGGAAATCTATCTACCTTAGTAGATGAGAAGCAGCCCTATGATAATCACAAGAATCAAATCCATAAGCTCATGGCCATAGCAGAGTGAAATAATAGAAATAGTTTCTATTAACATTTTCACATTGGATTTGAATCGAATGATTAATTGATATGATGGAAATTAGGGTTTGATGAGTTCACCTTAACCTTAATCCGATCGGAGCTCAAGATAGAGAAACTTAATCACATAGGTAACTGCACTGAGAGATTTATTTTTAGTTCTGATGGGTTGCCACCATATACTGCTAAGTGTCACTGGTGGATTTTAGAAGCAATTAGAATGATTTGGAAGATCGATCATTCTAGCTGTCTGGATCAAAAAAGTTCTGATCCATCGGAAGGTGTTTCGATGATGTCGATGGTAGAGATCGTGTCATATTTATTACTACATAGAACTGAACCTAACTGGGTCACACAAATAAGGGTTTGGATCTGAATATGATCAATTGGACTAACCCAGTTTAATTGATTTGAATTAGATTCAATTAGGTTCAAAAAAATCATGCTAGCACATGATTGAGCTTAATGTTCTCCTTCAACAATCATCAAAAGTTATCTCGACTGAGCCAAATGTGTTTGGACTAACTCAGGTACCTTTACTTGGTCTGACTGGAGCTTGTCCATGTTTGAAAAGGGTTGTCTTAATTTATGAGATAAATTTGAGATAACACCTATTTTTCGTCACCTGCTAATTCTTGTCTTTTGACTTTGGTCAAACATTGACCTTTGACACTTAGACATCTGCCCATGTGTCATGCACCCATAGGAGAGCAGATGGTGGTTTGTCCCCCTACTAGAAAGAGAAAAGGAGGGGGTGCATGCCTAGGGAGGCGTGCGCCCAAGGATAATGATGCCTGGAGTCCCATACAGATGGGACTCCAGGTTGCTTCATGATATCAAACAATGTGGCGCCAAAGACTCTACTTTGACCAGTCTTGGCACCACCTAAAGATGTTTGAGAGGGGCTCTCATCTAATTGGATCAGGTGATGTCATCCCACCAATCAGATTTAGATTTGATTGCACATAGAGATGTGATTGGCCGGGATGATGTGGCACTGCATGGCATAGTAGGATCTATATAAATCCTATCTACACCTAGGTTTGAGAGAGCTCTCCCCTTGCCTATGCCACATAGCCCTCTCTCCTCTCTTCCATGCCTACCTCTGATCCTCTATCTCCTCTCCACATCCAAGAGGCTTTGGGCTCAAGTTTGGTGCGATCCAAGCAAGAGAAAGGCAATAAGAAATGAAGAAGGCAGCACTACTGTAAGAGATGACATCGGATCTTCAAAAATTATTTTAAAGATCTTCAAGATCAGATTCAGATCTAATCTTTGGAGAAAAAATTAAGAAGAAGAAGATCTCCAGATCCTATTTGAGTGGATATTGGTAGAGGCCAAACGATTACGTGGCTGCATCCAAAACCTCAGCAAATCAGTCGGATCATCACAGGATAATAAGATTACCTAAGAATAAGATATAAATTAAATCTAATTTAATTTAATTTATTTTATTTTATTAGATTCATTAAATTAGATCTAAAAAGTATCAGATCTGATTTAGATCTAAGAGAAAAATTTTTAAAATATTTCTTCTTATCAAATTAGATCTGAACGAACCTGATCCAAAAAATAGAATATTTTTTCATGCTAATCTATAGTTATGGCAAGTGCACCAGTCGATCAAGTAATAAAGTAAGTGAGTAGAGTATAGTCCCTAAAGAATTAGAAAATATGTACAAAAAATATTCTTTCTTAAATTTTATTTAAAAGATCGATTTATAAGATTTAAGATAAATAAGATAAAATAAAGAAATAATTAAAAATTTTAAGGAAATAGATAGTGTACAATTTTTAAGATTTTAAATATAAGAGCAATAAGTTACTAAGGCAATCAATTCATCAACTTAATCAATACAATATTTAGATTATTAGGTTAATTTTATTTCATGTGATGGTGGAGTCTCCTAGACTATTCACTATCCTTTAGTCCAGGCATAGCAAAACTATCAATAATTATTAACTATCCTTTGATCCAGATGTAATTTAAATAAATATCGATGCATTAAGTTTTGTGAAACCCTCTAATTAAAATATGCTGCATCCAAAGTGCACTAAAATTCTCATATGCATATGAATTCTAAATCAATTCATAATATAAGGTATATAAATCAAAAAGCAATAACATAGACATACTTAGTCTGTATCATCTATGTTCATCGGATCAATTAGAAGATGGCCAGTAATCTAAAAGCATTAAGATTAGATCAATATACTCCTCATGAATAAAATTTAAAATTAAAATTAAATCATACTGAATATTGTATCAAAAAGAGTGGCTACACGTTAGCCTTAGTAAAATAAAATTTAGTTCATAATAATGGGATAAAAAATATCAAATAAAATAAAAAGCATGAAGAAATTAGACTGTTTGTTTGCTAAAAATTGATGGTCCGTTGCTCTTGGTGTGGAGAACTTGATGAAGAAGAAAGCCACTTCATATACTCATCTTTGGAAGAAGAAAAGAAGAGGAAAGAAAAATAGCAAAAATAAAGGCTCTTTCTCTTCTCTCCCTAAACCCTCTCTCGGTTCTCACTATTTTCTTTTTATTTTCAACTCTCTTCCTCAGGCTCTCTGTACAGGTTCTCTACTTAGGTTCTCCTCTCTTCTCTTCGGCAATAGTAGGTAGCAGGCCTTTAAATAGACTCAAAAGGAGAAAGATTTTTGGTAGGAATTTTCTTAAAACTAGGTTTTAGACTCCTTAAACAAGTCAAATAAAGCCTTGGATAATTCTGGCCATTAGATCAGCATCCAATGCATAAAAAATAGCTTAAAAACCCTTCAGATCTTCCTTGATTCGATTGGATTAAACCATAGCCGTCTATTTATCTTGATGATTGAATCGAGATCATTTGATCGCGACCAAAAAAAAGCCTTAGGCACTAGTTAAAAACTTGGGATGAATCTTAGCCGTTGGATCCCGACCGATAGCCTTCCTGACTGCACGATCACACTAAAATTGGAACCATCCGATCAAAACTAGAGTGCCAGGAATCGTTGGATCCCATGAAATTCTTAGAATACCCTCCATGGATCGATAGTGAGCCAGGTGTTGCATAGGCCACCGCTTCCTTCAGCTAATCGGAGCATGCTAGCCCCCATGAAATCTCTGAAATGCCCTCACTTGGTTACTATAGCGGTCTACCGTGCATCGCAAAAAATCCTGACATCAACGGGGTGTCAGCAGGCCAGTTTACTGAGTGCGATCGGGTTTGTGGTCGGATTGGTCTGGTTCTAAGCAAGTTCGGTCTAGATCGGCTGACAATATATTTATTATTATTATTATTATTATTATTATTATTTTTACTTTGTAATTTAATTTCGGGCTCGTTTGAAGTCCATTTTGCTTGAAACTTATTTCATCTGAATTAGAAAAATAAGATCTTCATATTAGTAGCATTTTTTTCTATATAAAATTAATAAAAATATTAATTTATTAAAAATAAATAAATTTATTTTATAATTTAATATTTTTATTAGTGTACTTTTAGCACTTATCAATATCTATGAAACCCCAATTCCCAAGGACTCTCTCTCCCTAATTTTTACACACCCCAAAGCTCTCTCAATAGTCTATAATATATCAAAAAATTAGCTCAAAATTCATCCAAAATATATAGGAGAAGAGAAGTCCTTGTCTAGGTCAAAAACTAGACAAGGAAAGACCAAAATAGGCAAGTCAAGGGGCGCCCAACTCTTGGGCATCCTCTCTAGAATTTTTTGGCACAGACCCACATGAAAATTTCACCCAAAACCTTCTCTTCTTTGCTAAGAATATCAGAGAAAAAATAGAAAGGAGGGCAACACAAAAGGGAGGAAAACTTTTGGTTTTTCAAAACACTATCTCATAGGATTTGAAATCAAAACAAATTCCCTTCTTTGACTTGGTCCACTACCTAATTTTCATAAGAGAAAGAGAGGAGAGAAAGGCATGTGTGAGAAGGCCTGGGAGAAAGGTATTTGTCACACAAAATAAGAGAGAAAAGAGGGTGTGGGGCGTGAGGGGCTAAGGTGGTGCAAGGTGGAATCCTAGTCTTACTAGGATTTCATCTATGACTTGGTCAAAGTAGTTTCTCAAACTAAATTAAATCAAAACCAAGTCAATCAAATTAAATTAGATCCTAATCTAATTAAAAATTAAATTAAATTAAATTAAATTTTAATTTAATTTTTTAATCAAATTAAAAAATTGGATTGACTCGAGTTCTAGTTGAACTAGGACTAGTACTTTCTTGCACTTGGCTTATCCAATAAGCTAATTGATCTTAATCCAATAAAGCCCAAACTAAATATAATTAAATTATATTTAATTAAACTTAATCTCAATCTTTTGGTTTAATCAAATTAAGCTAATTAGTAATTTAATTGCTAATTGATCCTCTTGCAATACTTGCACTAGGTTAAATATCAATCGTATTGATTGTTTAATCTTAGAATGATTCTTAATCGTTGATCAACCATCCGATCAGATCATGAGCTCTAATATGTGTGACCTCATAGATCCAAACCTAAGCTGATAGTATAGAAATAGATTTTTGTACCAATCAAAGTAACCATTTAGCAATGGTACCCAATGGTCGGATAAGTCGAATGTGTAGAACAACATCTTTAGAATCCATGTGGATATAGTTTTCATATAATTCATCCCCTTGATCAAAATACAAGTAGGACACCTTAGAGTTTAACTGTCAACTCTAATTAGGTTGTCTATATTGTATTTCAAAATATTAAATCCATCTGATGGATTATCTTGACTAAGGTTTTGCTATATTAAAATATAGTGATACATTCTTCTCCAACTCTTGAAGTGGTCAATTCCATCTTGATCACACTCTGACTTCACAAATACTTGACTATGCCTAGAAGCCTTCCATTATTGAATTAAAAATTTAGTTAGTTTGGTACGAAAGCATAGAAAGTTGTTTGCAAGTCACTGAGGTGATCTTAGGTCTAAGGGATACTTATACCTGTTGGAGATAAATCCACGCCTATCGAAGTTTGGATAAGATTTCAGTCAAATCTCTAGCACCTGCACATCCAGTTCGGTCGAACTCCTTCTGAATTCTTTCTAGTAATTGGGTTCCTCCAACAGGTGAATTCCTTCTAGACTCCAGTAGGTGAACTCCCCTAGCAGTCGAACTCCTCCCGGAGTAACCCAACAGGCGAACTCCTTTCGGATTCTTTCCAGTAGTTGGGTTCCTTTGTCAAGCAAATTTTTTCTTAGATCTCTCCTCTAGAAGAGCTGCACACAGATCTCTCCAGCAGATCTACTTTCTAATTTCAAAAGAGTCTCCTCTCCTACACAAATCCAACCTCGGATACGGCATGAACCGACCCACACTCGGACTACCTTGGAGGAGTCTAAACTCCTCTAGAATTGATATAGCTCAAAGGTTATCACCAACCGATGCCTACTCCTCTAAACTTTGACTATCAAATCTCAAGCGGACTAGGCATGCCATGACAATAAACACTATCCTCCGTAACAAACTCCACGTGGCTCCAAGCGGCCCACTACCCGATAATTACGATCGTCACCATCAGTTTGTTACAGGCTCCATCTATAAAAGGGATTCTCTAGATACATTTTCTCTAGGCTCTATTCTCCTTCCCAAAACTCTGCTGAATTCTTTCTTGAGCACTTTATTTCTGTTGGCCAAAAGAGCTGACTTGATTGTCGGAGGATCTTGCCGGAGCCAACCCTCAGGCTCTAGACAAGGCTTATTTTGCAGGTCACCGACGGTCATCTCTTCTTCTCCGACTCTGGCATTTCTCTGATGATTATCAGATTTTGCACCAATAGGACTGGCACTAGAGGAAGGTCTTGAACCTTCAACCTTATTCTTAAAGGAGTGCTTAGCAGTGATCTCTCTTCTTCCTCTCTAGAGTCCTTTCCAAAATAAATACCTCCCAAGAAAGCTTCAACCCGATGATCAATAGCCTTTGCAGCCAGATCCCATCTAGATCTATCCGCTTCCACTTCAACTCCAGCAACTCAAGCTCCACCTACAACCATGGTGGATGCAGAGTAGTTCAACCTACTGATCCAGTAGGTTCACGATCTCATGGAGGTAATGCAGGCCATACAGCAGTAGGCTCCAGCACTAATTCGATCGTAGCAAGTTTCTTCAGAGCCCCATGATCTGATCTGGGCATGATCAATTTGGGCTAGCCGATTGGTGACCTTCAAAAAGAGAAAGCAGAGAGTCGAGAGCCTCTGCTCTGATCATGACTCTACCCCTAGGGGAACTTTGCCTCCATTCAGCCAAAAGACCTTAGAAATCTTCGATCGAGAGAATCTGGATCAAAAACTATAAGATATGAACCAACAGATCAAGGAACTCCACCATGCTCCCCCCTCTCATGGTAGTGATATCTGCATCGATCCTCCCTTCTCTCAGCGCATCATGCAAGAATCGATCCTGCCAAACTTTAAGCTCCCTCAATTCGAGAGCTACGATGGGATCTCTGATCTAGTTGATCACTTGGCGGCCTTTCGGATGATGCTGCTGCTCCATGGCGCACCAGACGTCATTCTCTACCAAGCCTTCCCATCCACCATGAAGGAAGCCACTAAGAATTGGTACTTAGACCTCAAGTCAAATACCATCTTCTCTTTTGATCAGATGAGTTACCAGTTTATGGCTTATTTTGTTAGTAGCTAACATCCTAGGCGAGGCTCGGAATCCCTCATCAACATCAAGCAATAGGAGGGAGAATCCATCCAAGCTTTTGTTAATCGATTCAATGCTGCTGCACTTGAGGTCCAAAACCTGGATCAATCTATTACAATGGCTATGCTAAAGAGCTGCCTTCAGAAAAATAATCTGCTATTCTTCCTGGAGAAAAAGTATCTCAGAAATTTTGCTGATATGCTAGCTCGGGCTGAAGGATATGCCCGAGTGAAAGAGGACTTCAAGGCCAAGGATAATGAAACTATTGGAGAGTGGCAAATCAATGAGTTGGACAGGCCCGCTGAGGAAGGAAAGCCAAGTGAAGCTTGGCCGCACTCCCAAACTTTCCCTGAGTGCAGGCGAGCCTGAACTCCTCTTCGAGCTCAGAAGCAAGGAAGCCCTGACAAAAGGGTACAGTGGGGTTCGCCCCTCTGAAGATTCCATAATTATGCCCCCTCAATGCTTCGAAAATGCAAGTGCTGATGGAGATTAAGGAGCAACTACCGAGGCCAGAAAGGATGCACTTCCATCCTAACAGATGCAATCCAAACAAGTTCTACCTCTATCATCGTGACCATGATTATGATATTGAAGAATATATTCGGCTCCAAGATGAGATTGAGAAGCTCATCAGGCAAGGCAGACTCGATCGATTCTTGTGGCATCGACCTGAAGGGAGAAAAGATTGACCAAGGGCATTGCCATAATCGAAACCATAAAGGAAGGAGCAACAGGCAGATCGGCCATCGCTTGGCATCATCAATACCATCTCTAAGGTACTTCGACGAGGGGAGGCTAGTGGGCCAGCCAAGCTTAGGAAGAGGTGGAGAATTGAAGAGCCCATCACTTTCACCAACGAGGATGCTCAAGGAGTCTAGTTCCTGCACAATAATGTGATTGTAATCTCTTTAAACATTATCGACTACGATGTGCACCACATTTTGGTAGATAATGAAAGCTCTACTGATGTTTTGTTTTATGATGTTTTCTCAATGTTCTTACTCAATAACCACTTGGGACTTATGAACTCCCCATTGGTAGGCTTCATTGGTGATGCCATGCTAGTTGAGGGCATAATAACCTTGGCTGTGATTGCAGGACAATGTCTGAAGCTGGTTAAGGCATAGGTCAATTTTCTAATCGTAAAGGCTCCATCTGCCTACAATGCTATTCTTGGTCGATCTAATTTGAACATACTCCAAGCAATGGTGTCAACTTATTATCTAAAGGTAAAGTTTCTAACGAGCTACAGAATTGGAGAGATCAGGGAAGACCAGGCATTGGCAAAAAGTTGTTACTCAATTGCCCTATAGAAAAACATCCAGCCCAACCTTTGTCCTATTGATGGGCTGGATGTCCGTGATGACCTTACCGAGGAGCGGGGTGAGCCTATGGAGGATCTCGTATCTATGCCCTTAAATGATGGGAGCATGGAGCACACTGTATAGATCGGCTCCAAGTTGGGGGATGAGGTTCAGAAGTGACTCGTCAAATAATTACATAGCCTTCTAGTGCTAAGCATGGAAAAACAAAAATCGAATCTGCTTGCTATAGGCACATAAAAAATAGTCCTTTTAATACTAAGTCTAAACCAGATTTGGTAGTCAAAGAGGGTATGTTCCACGGCCACTAGCAGCAACTCTTGCTCCATTTTATGCGTAGGATCATCTCACATCCCTCAGCCGTCCTTGCTATCCTAATAGATCATACATAAAAAATTCATAAATGAGCACTAAACAACCAGAGTCAAGCCCCAAACTTAGAGTAGAAGAAATGGTAAGATTAGGACTTAAATAACGAGCATACCTCTAGAGGACCTGCCTCCTTCTTATTCTTCAGGGTGGCAGGTAAAAGTAGGGCAATTTTGCTTCAGTGGTTGTTCAGTGTTGCAATAGAAATACGTTCTTTTGTCAGCGGTCTTCTTCTTCAGCTCTCTCCTTTTCCTTCTTTTCCTCCTTCACCTTCTTTTTCATTAGACTTCTTCTTCTTTCCAAAAGACTTCTCTTGGAAGAAGTCCATTCCATAGCAAGCATTGAGCCTTTAAGAATTCTTTATTGAAAAGCTCAGAGTAACCAGCAGTTCATAAGCCTCGACTTAGAGAATTTTTGAAGTTTTATGCATATGGTAGTTCATGATAAAACTGTCCATATGCATGTCAACCAAGTATAGCAGAATTATATCATTCTACAGATCTAGGTTTCCAACTTCACTCCAAGCTCTCAAGCTCTTCTAAATTCTTGATCAACATCAGACAATAATCTTGGACTGAACTTGTCCATCATGCATTTTAAGCCTTGAATAGTCGTTTAGTGACTTGATTACTTGCGGTTGTGTGACTCTATTCACCAAACATCTCTGTAGGTGGCCAATATTTGGCAGGCAGGTTCTGATAAATCTTTCATGTTGGCACTGAAGCCTCATCAGACATCGAGCCCAACATGTAGTATCTGATCTGTTATCTTCATCCATCCATTGTTTAAAGAGACGCTCTCTATTTAGCAGATGGACGAGCTAGTAAGGTCGGGCGTCCTGGTTCAATACATGAGTTTAACATCTCAGAACCAAAATGATTTTGAAGTTTTGAGCAAAATTCTTGTAATTGGGTCGTTCAGGTCTATGGGTGTCTAGGATATGTGCTAGTGGATTGGATGCAGACATTTTTCATATAGAGAGTCAAAATTTCTAGTTAGATTTTATAATTAAGACTTCACCAATTTATTTAAAAATTTTATTATTTAAATAAAAATTAGCTCCCACTATTTTATCGGATCTCTTACACTCTCTCTATTAAAAGATGCACAAAAATCTTCGTGATTAAGAATTTTTTTAGTGGGTGGTTGTGATCCACCAACTGACTCATCACCTCACCTAACAGTATTTGGTGATGTCTTAGCCAATGTGTGAACAACTTTTGTCCAATGATTCTCTAAATTCATGGTGCACCCAAACTTGGTCTCTAATTCATAAATCTCATCATACCTCAAATATTGATCCACTCCTTAGTAAGTCAGCATCACCATTGTATAGAATTGGATTTCCTAATTGAGTCTTCACCCATCCAAATATTTGAGCCCAATCCATCCCCAGCCTATAGCACCAATGCCTAATAGACATGGTTGCGTCTTTCTGGTGCAACTGAATCATGTACCATCGGAGAACAATCAACCCTAAAGAATGGCCCGCATATCTACCAATGGTGGAAGACCTTAGACTTAATTCTTTTCTTAGGAAAGATTTGATTTAGGTCTCATTAAACTAGACTAAAACATAGTCATAACCCATTGTGAACATAACTCAGACGCAGCAAGCATTGGATTTATTGCCACCTAGGATCAGACTGAGCCAACAAATATGCGCCAAGTAAGTGAGCACCGATGGAAGAGATATGCATTAACTCATAAGACCCACATCGAGTCGAGTAGTTTTCAATTAAAAATTTAGTTGATGTATCTTATCAGGACTTACTTAGACATCAAATTATTGAGCTAGAATCAATCAGATTAGCCTTTACAATCCAGACTCTACCACTAGCCCTAATTAACTCTCCTTTTCCTTTCCTCCTTCCCCCCCCCCCCCACACAACCACACACCACCCACACACACCACCACACCAACACCACACACCAACCCCACCACCCCCCACACCCCCAAACCACACACCAACCACCCCAAACACCCACCCCACACACACCCACCCCCAAACCACCAACCCCACACCCACCCCCAACCCCACACCACACCCCACCCAACCACCCCCCCCCACAACCCACCCCCCCCACCACCACCCCACACCCCACCCACACACACAACCCACACCCCCCCACACACACCCACCCACCCCAACAACACCACCACCCAACACACACACCCCCCACACCACCCACCCCACAACCCCAACCCACCCACAACCACACACCCCCCCCAACAACCCACAACCCCCCACCCAAACACCCACACACACCACCACGCCACCACACACCACCCCAACCACCCACCACCCACCACCAACCCCACCCCACCACCACCACCCACCACACACCACACACACAACCACACCAACACCCACCAACACCCAACCACCACACACACACACACACACCCCAAAACACACCCAAACACCAACAACCCCACCCGACCCACCCACCCACCACCACCACACACACCCCCCCACCACACACCACCCCCACACCACCCCCACCCAACCCACAACACCACCCACACACCCCCCCCCCCCCCCCCCCCCCCCCCCCCCCCCCCCCCCCCCCCCCCCCCCCCCCCCCCCCCCCCCCCCCCCCCCCCCCCCCCCCCCCCCCCCCCCCCCCCCCCCCCCCCCCCCCCCCCCCCCCCCCCCCCCCCCCCCCCCCCCCCCCCCCCCCCCCCGCCCCCCCCCCCCCCCCCCCCCCCCCACCCCCCCCCCCCCCCCCCCCCCCCCCCCCGTTTGTTGTTTGTTGAGAGAGATTAATTAGGCTCAGAGGTTAGAGTCTTGGATTGTTAGGCTAATCTGACCTTGGATTCTAGCTCAACAATTTGTGTCTAAGGTAAGTCTGTAGGCAACAGACGACACTAGTTTTAATTGGAAAAAAAACTTACTCGACTGAATGTGCGTCTTAGTCGCAGTTAACGCAATCTCCCTTCCATCGGTCTCACTTACCTGGCCATATTGTTGGACTACAGTCCTGATCTAAGGTGGTCATTATCCAGAGCTAAACCCATGCCACTAGTTAGTCAAATTTTATGACTATAGTCAAGTCTTAGTTTTAAATGAGAACCTAAATCAAATCTTTCCCTAAGAAAAGATTAAGCTACTTAGGATCTTCCACCAATTGTAGATATGTGGGCCTTCTTGGGTTGATTTTCTCGGTTGGTACAGATTCAGTCCACCAGGAAAAGACGCAACCTGTTCTATTAGGCATTGGATGCTATAGGCTGGAGGAATGGAGTTGGGCTCAATATTTTGGATACGGTGAGAGACTCAATTAGGAATCCAATCTATACAAAGGGTGGATCTGACTTAACTAAGGAGTGGATCAATATCGCAGTATGATTGAGATTTATGAATTAGAGACCAAGTTTGGGTGCACCATGATTAGAGAATCATTGGACAAAAGTTGTTCACCCATTGGCCTAAGCCATCACCAATAACTGTTAGGTGAGGTGAGAAGTCAGTTGGTAGGACACACCACCCACTAAAAATTCTAATCACGGAGATTTTGCATCTTTATAGAGAGAGTGTAGAGATCGAGAAAATAGTGGGAGCTAATATTTAAAAATAAAATTAAAATAAAATGGTGAGTTAATATATAATATCTAACTAGAAATTTTGACTCTCTATAGAAAAATGTCTGCATCCAATCCACTAGCTCACATCATCCATAAGACACCCACTAATGACTAGCCGGACCCAATTACAAAGGATATTGCGCTCTAAAAACATATCAAAAAATTTTGGGTTCTGAAGAGTTAACACTCATGTATTAGACCAGGACCCCCGACCTTACTAAGCATACAGTCCATCCTCATAATACAGAGAGACGTCTCTTAACACAGATGGAATGGGATGCAAAGATAACAATATACAGAATACTAACATGTTGGGCTCGAATGTCTGATGAGCTTCCAGTGCCAACATGAAGATATCAGAACTGCCTGCCAAATATTGGCTCACCTACAAGAGATGTTTTTGGTGAATAGAGTCACATCAACCAAGTATCAAGTCACTAAACGACTATTTCAAGGCTAAAATGCATGATGGACATCAGTCCAAGATTATTGTCTATGTGATCAAGAATTAGAAGAGCTGAGAAGCTTGCGAGTGAAGTTGAACCTTAGATCTGTAGAATGATATAATTCTGCTAACTTTGGTTGATGCATATGGACAGTTTATCATGAACTACCATATGCATAAACTTCAAAATTCTCTAGTCGAGCTTTATGAACATGCTGGTTACTACTGAGCTTTTCATAAAAGATTCTTAAAGGCTCAATGCCTTGCTATGGAAGACTTCTTCCAAGAGAAAGTCTTTTGGAAAGAAGAAGAGTCTATGAAAAAAAAGAAGGTGAAGGAGGAAAAAAAAGAAGCTAGAGCTGAAGTAGAAGACCGCTGACAAAAGAACGTATCTATTGCAACACTGACAACCACTGAAAGCAGAAAATTGCCCTACTTAACCTGGCCACCCTGAAGAATAAGAAGGAAGGCAGGTCCTTCTAGAGGGTATGCTCGTTATTAAGTCTAATCTTACCATTTCTTCTACATCTAGTTGGGTGCTTGACTCTGGTTCTAGTGCTCATTATTGAATTTCTTTATGTATGATCTTTAGGATAGCAGGAGGCTGAGGATGTGAGATGATCTACGCATAAAAAATGGAGCAAGAGTTGCTGCTGTGGCCGTAAACATACCCTCTTTGGACTACCATCTGTTTAGACTTAGTATTTAAAGGACTATTTTTATGTGCCTATAGCAAGCAGGAATTCGATTTTTGTTCATGCTTAGAACTAGAAGGCTATGTAATTAGTTTCTTTAAGGACCATTGTAATATTCTTTATGAAGAAATAAAATTACAAGTGATTTCTTTAACGATCTTTACCAGTTACATATTGATGTATCTATTTTAACGTTCGAGCAAAATATGAAACCATAAGAACAAATGCCTAGGGATAGTCCAAAATGAGGTATCTATGACACCTAAGATAGATCATATAGCAGAGATAGGATTAATAAATTGAAGAAAATAGGCTATTGAGTTCATTGACTTTTCAAGTCATATCCAATTGTGAATCTTGTCTTCATGACAAAATGACTAAATTCTCTTTTATAGGACATGGGAAAGGGCCATGGATCTTCTTGCCCTAGTACATACTGATGTGTGTGGCCCATTTGATTGTACCGCACTAGAGAAACTTAGTCTACTTCATAACCTTTATCGATGAATTATCTGATAATGGGTATGTGTATCTTATGAGACAACAAGTCTGAAGCTTTTGAAAAGTTCAAAGGAATTCAGACATGAAGTTAAAAAGCAAACTGAAAAATCTCATTAAGGTTCTTCGATCAGAATCGAGGAGGTGAAGGAATTCTGTGGACTATCTCAAGAAAATGGCATAAGTCTCTAATGGACTCCACCGAACACCTCAACTCATGAGTTTTCAGAATGGAGGACATAGACCCTATTAGATATGTTTCGATCCATGATGAGCTTCACAAACCTTCCTAATTTTTTTGGGGACATAGTTATTAACTGTCAATATACTTACTGAATAGGTTCCCTCAAATCGATATCCTACCACACCGTATGAGAATATGGCATGGTAAGAAACCAAGTCTGAGTCATCTCAAAATTTGGGATTGTCCGCTTATGTCAAAAGACAACAAGCGGGACAAGTTAGACTTCATATCCTTTAGAGAGCTGATTATAGGATATCCTAAAGAGTCATTAGGATATTAATTTATACATTAGAAGATCACAATATGATTGTGAGTCGACATGCCATCTTTCTTGAAAAATAGTTTATTCAAGATATGGCGGCATTGAAAGCAGATAAGCTCGGAAGAAAGTCTCACAAGAGCGAACGAGCTAAGGACAAATGGAAACCAAATCAGGTTAAGCCAATACAATCACCACCTCCTCCACCTCATGATCGAAAAGAGTTTCCATCCTCCTAAGAGGTACTTAGGTACTATTTAAGAGGATGAGTAGAAAATGTTCCTCATAGGTAATGAGTTCATGGTGATGCATCCCAAAACATATGAAGAGGCGATATCGGATATCGACTTGAGAAATGGTTAGAGGCAATTGAAGTCAGAAATTGACTCGATGCACTCAAACCAAGTTTGGATTGGTAGATCCACCAAAGGTATAGTACCTATTGGATGTAAATGGATCTACAAGAGAAAGATTGGTGCAGATGGAATGTAAGACATTCAAAGCTGAGATAGTTGGCAAAAGGGTTAAGTCAACACGAAGACATTGACTATTAGGATACCTTTTCTCAGTAGCTATGGCTAAAATGCATCCGCACATTGGCTTGTATTGTAGGCCTATTTCAATTATAAATATGTCAAATGGACGTGAAAATAGCATTCTTAAATGGATATTTGGAAGATATCTATTGGAACAATCGCTAGTTTCACATCCAGTGATGCTGATCACAAGTATGCAAGCTGCAAAGATCCATATATGAGACTTAAGCAAGCATCTCGGAGCTGGAATACTCTTTTAATGATATATCAAAATTTTGGTTTCATCAAGAATGAGAAAGGAATCATGTGTCTTTCAAAAAGGGTCAGTGGGATGCTATTATCTTCTCGTATTGTACGTGGATGACATCCTCCTTATTGGGAATCATATTCCCATGTATGACCTAGTTAAAATAGTTGAGCAAGAATTCTCATGAAAGAACCTAGAGAAGACATTCTTTATTCTAGGAATTAAGGTCTATAGAGATAGAGAATGGATGCTAGGACTTTCATAGAAATAATATAGAGGAAGTGACTAAAGAGTTTGCATGAAAAACTCCTAAGAGGGATTTGGTACCTCTTCAGACATGGCATTCATCTTTCTAAGAAGATGTGCCCTGCACCTTAGAGATAGAATGCGTATGAGCAAGTCACTTATGCTTCGACAATAGGAGCATCATGTATGCCATGTTATACACGACCTGATATACCCATGCTGTGAGTGTCACGAGTAGTATCAGTCAAATCCTAGGTGAAGAACACTGACTTCTGTGAAATGTATCCTTAAGTACTTAGAAGAACTAAGGATATGTTTTGTTTTGGTAATGGAGAACTCCATGTCTAGGGTATACAGACTTGGATTTTATGTCCATGTAGAGGATAAAAGTCAGACATCTGAGTTTGTTTGTGGGTAATGGTGGTAGCTGTCAATGGAAGAGTTCCAAGCAGATAGTGATAGCAGATTCACCATGGAAAGCAGAGACATCCACGCTGCGACAGAAAGCTGAGGAGGCATTCTAGTACAAAAAGTTTGCCGTAAAATGGAGTATGATGCCACAGATATGCTCATTCCTCTATACTATACAATAATAATGGCACTATGTAGCCCTTGTAGGAGCCGAAGGTCTCACCAGAAATATTAAGCATACGCTCAGCGGAAACAGATACCACCTCATCCATGATTACCTCGAGAAAGGTTACGTCAAGGTTAAAAAAGTCAACTCCATAGGATAATTGGCAGACTCACTTACAAAGCTGTTAGGCCAGCAGAAGATCGAAGCCCATCTTGAGAAGATGGGACTTAGAATTGTAGCAATTGGCTTAGGTCAAGTGAGAGTTTGTTAGTATGTGTGCCTAGAAGCCAAAATTGGCTGACACTTGTTAATACACTTCTAAGGAAAAAATATAATTTTGACTATAAATAATAAAATAGTGTATATTCTATCAATAAATATGTATATTTAGTGTCTGTGATACATCCCAAGTTAATGGCATACGATAATTCTATTTCAAGAGTTGAAAAATTAAGACATGGATTTTCATTATTAACTCATAAAATGCTCCTGACCGAGAGATCATCATGAGGAATGGTGTTTGATCCGAAAGGTGTGTACAATTGCTCTTTATAGAAGATAGTCTTGAGTCTATGATAAAGATACCGGAGTGAGAGAGTACAGTACTCATTATAGAACAAGGATTGAGCAGTGACCACCGAGCAAGTCATTAGAAAGTACCTTCCGTCAATGACTAGCTAAAGCTGCAGTGGTGTGTTTGTCATGACCTGAGGAGCATCGACATTCACCTAGAGGTCTATAGTTTGACTAACCATGACTCGATCTTATAGGCCATTCAGAATCCTGGAGGATACGTTGGCTATAGCATATTCTATATGAAATTGGATACACACAAGAGGAAATCTATCTACCTTAGTAGATGGAAGCAGCCCTATGATAATCACAAGAATCAAAGTCCATAAGCTCCATGGCCATAGCAGAGTGAAATATAGAAAATAGTTTCTATTAACATATTCACATGGATTTGAACTAATCGAATGATTAATGATATGATGGAAATTAGGGTTTGATGAAATCACCTTAACCTTAATCGATCGAGCTCAGAATAGAGAACTTAATCACATAGGTAACTGCACTGAGAGATTTATTTTTAGTTCTGATGGGTTGCCACCATATACTGCTAAGTGTCACTGGTGGATTTTAGAAGCAATTAGAATGATTTGGAAGATCGATCATTCTAGCTGTCTGGATCAAAAAGTTCTGATCCATCGGAAGGTGTTTCGATGATGTCGATGTAGAGATCGTGCATATTTATTACTCACATAGAACTGAACCTAACTGGGTCACACAAATAAGGGTTTGGATCTGAATATATCAATTGGACTAAACCCAGTTTAATTGATTTGAATTAGATTCAATTAGGTTCAAAAAAAATCATGCTAGCACATGATTGAGCTAATGTTCTCCTTCAACAATCATCAAAAGTTATCTCGACTGAGCCAAATGTGTTTGGACTAACTCAGGTACCTTTACTTGGTCTGACTGGAGCTTTGTCCATGTTTGAAAAGGTTGTCTAATTTATTTGAGATAAATTTAGTAGATTAACACCTATTTTTCGTCACCTGCTAATTCTTGTCTTTTGACTTTGGTCAAAATTGACCTTTGACACTTAGACATCTGCCCATGTGTCATGCACCCATATGGAGAGCAGATGGTGGTTTGTCCCCCTACTAGAAGAGAAAAGGAGGGGGTGCATGCCTAGGGAGGCGTGCGGCCCAAGGATAATGATGCCCTGGAGTCCCATACAGATGGGACTCCAGGTTGCTTCATGATATCAAACAATTGTGGCGCCAAAGACTCTACTTTGACCAGTCTTAGGCACCACCTAAAGATTGTTTGAGAGGCTCTCATCTAATTGGATCAGGTGATGTCATCCCACAATCAGATTTAGATTTGATTGCACATAGAGATGTGATTGGCCGGGATGAATGTGGCACTGCATGCATAGTAGGATCTATATAAATCCTATCTACACCTAGGTTTAGAGAGAGCTCTCCCCTTGCCTATGCCACATAGCCCTCTCTCCTCTCTTCCATGCCTACCTCTGATCCTCTATCCTCCTCTCCACATCAAGAGGCTTTGGGCTCAAGTTTGGTGCGATCCAAGCAAGAGAAAGGCAATAAGAAATGAAGAACGGCAGCACTACTGTAAGAGATTGAATCGGATCTTCAAAAAATTATTTAAAGATCTTCAAGATCAGATTCAGATCTAATCTTTGGAGAAAAAATTAAGAAGAAGAAGATCTCCAGATCCTATTTGAGTGGATATTGGTAGAGGCCAAACGATTACGTGGCTGCATCCAAAACCTCAGCAAATCAGTCGTATCATCACAGGATAATAAGATTACCTAAGAAAGATATAAATTAAATCTAATTAATTTAATTATTTATATTTTATTAGATTCATTAAATTAGATCTAAAAGTATCAGATCTGATTTAGATCTAAAGAAAAAATTTTTAAAATATTTCTTCTTATCAAATTAGATCTGAACGAACCTGATCCAAAAAAATAGAATTATTTTTCATGCTAATCTATTAGTTATGGCAAGTGCACCAGTCGATCAAGTAATAAAGTAAGTGAGTAGAGTATAGTCCCTAAAGAATTAGAAAATATGTACAAAAAATATTCTTTCTTAAATTTTATTTAAAAGATCGATTTATAGATTTAAGATAAATAAAGATAAAATAAAGAAATTAATTTAAAAATTTTTAAGGAAATAGATAGTGTACAATTTTTTAAGATTTTAAATATAAGAGCAATAAGTTACTAAGGCAATCAATTCATCAACTTAATCAATACAATATTTAGATTATTAGGTTAATTTTATTTCATGTGATGGTGGAGTCTCCTAGACTATTCACTATCCTTTAGTCCAGGCATAGCCAAAACTATCAAATAATTATTAACTATCCTTTGATCCAGATGTAATTTTAAATAAATATCGATGCATTAAGTTTTGTGAAACCCTCTAATTAAAAATATGCTGCATCCAAAGTGCACTAAAATTCTCATTATGCATATGAATTCTAAATCAATTCATAATATAAGGTATATAAATCAAAAAAGCAATAACATAGACATACTTAGGTCTGTATCATCTATGTTCATCGGAATCAATTAGAAGATGGCCAGTAATCTAAAAGCATTAAGATTAGATCAATATACTCCTCATGAATAAATTTAAAATTAAAATTAAATCATACTGAATATTGTATCAAAAAGAGTGGCTACACGTTAGCCTTAGTAAAATAAAATTTAGTTCATAATAATGGGAAAAAAAATATCAAATAAAAAAAAGCATGAAGAAATTAGACTGTTTGTTTGCTTAAAAATTGATGGTCCGTTGCTCTTGGTGTGGAGAACTTTGATGAAGAAGAAAGCCAACTCATATTACTCATCTTTGGAAGAAGAAAAGAAGAGGAAAGAAAAATAGCAAAAATAAAGGCTCTTTCTTCTTCTCTCCCTAAACCCTCTCTCGGTTCTCACTATTTTCTTTTTATATTTTCAACTCTTTCCTCAGGCTCTCTGTACAGGTTCTCTACTTAGCGTTCTCCTCTCTTCTCTTCGGGCAAATAGTAGGTAGCAGGCCTTTAAATAGACTCAAAGAGAGAAAGATTTTTGTAGGAATTTTCTTAAAACTAGGTTTTAGACTCCTTAAACAAGTCAAATAAAGCCTTGGATAATTCTGGCCATTAGATCAGCATCCAATGCATAAAAAATAGCTTTAAAAAACCCTTCAGATCTTCCTTGATTCGATTGGATTAAACCATAGCCGTCTATTTATTCTTGATGATTGAATCGAGATCATTTTGATCGCGACCAAAAAAAAGAGCCTTAGGCACTAGTTAAAAACTTGGGATGAATCTTAGCCGTTGGATCCCGACCGATAGCCTTCCTGACTGCACGATCACACTAAAATTGGAACCATCCGATCAAAACTAGAGTGCCAGGAATCGTTGGATCCCATGAAAATTCTTAGAATACCCTCCATGGATCGATAGTGAGCCAGGTGTTGCATAGGCCACCGCTTCCTTCAGCTTAATCGGAGCATGCTAGCCCCCATGAAATCTCTGAAATGCCCTCACTTGGTTACTATAGCGGTCTACCGTGCATCGCAAAAAATCCTGACATCAACGCGGGTGGTCAGCAGGCCAGTTTACTGAGTGCGATCGGGTTTGTGGTCGGATTGGTCTGGTTCTAAGCAAGTTCGGGTCTAGATCGGTGACAATATTATTTATTATTATTATTATTATATTATTATTATTTTTAACTTTGAATTTAATTTCGGGCTCGTTTGAAGTCCATTTTGCTTGAAATTATTTCATCTGAATTAGAAAAAATAAGATCTTCATATTAGTAGCATTTTTTTCATATAAAATTAATAAAAATATTAATTTATTAAAAATAAATAAATTTTTTATAATTTAATATTTTTTATTAGTGTACTTTTAGCACTTATCAATATCTATGAAACCCCAATTCCCAAGGACTCTCTCTCCCTATTTTTTACACACCCCAAAGCTCTCTCAATAGTCTATAATATATCAAAAAATTAGCTCAAAATTCATCCAAAATATATAGGAGAAGAGAAGTCCTTGTCTAGGTCAAAAACTAGACAAGGAAAGACCAAAATAGGCAAGTCAAGGGGCGCCCAACTCTTGGGCATCCTCTCTAGAATTTTTGGCACAGACCCACATGAAAATTTCACCCAAAACCTTCTCTTCTTTGCTAAGAATATCAGAGAAAAAATAGAAAGGAGGGCAACACAAAAGGGAGGAAAACTTTTGGTTTTTCAAAACACCTATCTCATAGGATTTGAAATCAAAACAAATTCCCTTCTTTGACTTGGTCCACTACCTAATTTTCATAAGAGAAAGAGAGGAGAGAAAGGCATGTGTGAGAAGGCCTGGGAGAAAGGTATTTGTCACACCAAAATAAGAGAGAAAAGAGGGTGTGGGGCGTGAGGGCTAAGGTGGGTGCAAGGTGGAATCCTAGTCTTACTAGGATTTCATCTATGACTTGGTCAAAGTAGTTTCTCAAACTAAATTAAATCAAAACCAAGTCAATCAAATTAAATTAGATCCTAATCTAATTAAAAATTAAATTAAATTAAATTAAATTTTAATTTAATTTTTTAATCAAATTAAAAAAATTGGATTGACTCGAGTTCTAGTTGAACTAGGACTAGTACTTTCTTGCACTTGGCTTATCCAATAAGCTAATTGATCTTAATCCAATTAGCCCAAACTAAATATAATTAAATTATATTTAATTAAACTTAATCTCAATCTTTTGGTTTAATCAAATTAAGCTAATTAGTAATTTAATTGCTAATTGATCCTCTTGCAAATACTTGCACTAGGTTAAATATCAATCGTATTGATTGTTTAATCTTAGAATGATTCTTAATCGTTGATCAACCATCCGATCAGATCATGAGCTCTAATATGTGTGACCTCATAGATCCAAACCTAAGCTGATAGTATAGAAATAGATTTTTGTACCAATCAAAGTAACCATTTAGCAATTGGTACCCAATGGTCGGATAAGTCGAATGTGTAGAACAACATCTTTAAGAATCCATGTGGATATAGTTTTCATATAATTCATCCCTCTTGATCAAAATACAAGTAGGACACCTTAGAGTTTAACTGTCAACTCTAATTAGGTTGTCTATATTGTATTTCAAAATATTAAATCCATCTGATGGATTATCTTGACTAAGGTTTTGCTATATTAAAATATAGTGATACATTCTTCTCCAACTCTTGAAGTGGTCAATTCCATCTTGATCACACTCTGACTTCACAAATACTTGACTATGCCTAGAAGCCTTCCATTATTGAATTAAAAATTTAGTTAGTTTTGGTACGAAAGCATAGAAAGTTGTTTGCAAGTCACTGAGGTGATCTTAGTCTAAGGGAACTATACCTGTTGGAGATAAATCCACGCCTATCGAAGTTTGGATAAGATTTCAGTCAAATCTCTAGCACCTGCACATCCAGTTCGGTCGAACTCCTTCTGAATTCTTTCTAGTAATTGGGTTCCTCCAACAGGTGAATTCCTTCTAGACTCCAGTAGGTGAACTCCCCTAGCAGTCGAACTCCTCCCGGAGTAACCCAACAGGCGAACTCCTTTCGGATTCTTCTTCCAGTAGTTGGGTTCTCTTTGTCAAGCAAATTTTTTCTTAGATCTCTCCTCTAGAAGAGCTGCACACAGATCTCTCCAGCAGATTTACTTTCTAATTTCAAAAGAGTCTCCTCTCCTACACAAATCCAACCTCGGATACGGGCATGAACCGACCCCACACTCGAGGACTACCTTGGGGAGGAGTCTAAACTCCTCTAGAATTGATATAGCTCAAAGGTTATCACCAACCGATGCCTACTCCTCTAAACTTTGACTATCAAATCTCAAGCGGACTAGGCATGCCATGACAATAAACACTATCCTCCGTAACAAACTCCACGTGGCTCCAAGCGGCCCACTACCCGATAATTACGATCGTCACCATCAGTTTGTTACAGGCTCCATCTATAAAAGGGATTCTCTAGATACATTTTCTCTAGGCTCATATTCTCCTTCCCAAAACTCTGCCTGAATTCTTTCTTGAGCACTTTATTTCTGTTGGCCAAAAGAGCTGCTTCCATGGTGGAATCTGCTATCACAGTTTGCTTGGAACTCTTCCAGCTGACAGCTCCACCATTGCACACAAACAGACTTCCAGATGTCGACTTTCGATCATCTATATCGGACATGAAGTCCGAGTCTGTGTATCCCTGAACTTGGAGTTCTCCATTACCAAAGACCAACATCATATCCTTAGTTCTTCTCAAGTACTTAAGGATACATTTCACAGAAGTCCAGTGTTCTTCACCTGGATTTGACTGATATCTGCTTGTGACACTCACAGCATGGGCTATATCAGGTCGTGTACATAGCATGGCATACATGAGGCTCCCTATTGCAGAAGCATAAGGGATCTTGCTCATGCGTTCTATTTCCTCAGGTGTGCTGGGGCACATCTTCTTGGAAAGATGAATACCATGTCTGAAGGGTATTAATCCCCTCTTAGAGTTTTCCATACTAAACCTCTTTAGTACTTCCTCTATGTACATCTTCTGTGAAAGTCCTAGCATCCTATTCGGTCTATCCCTATAGACCTTAATTCCTAGAATAAAGGATGCTTCACCTAGGTCTTTCATGGAGAATTCCTTGGACAACCACATCTTGACTGATGTCAACATGGGAATATCATTCCCAATAAGGAGGATGTCATCCACGTACAATACGAGGAAGACAACAGCGCTCCCACTGACCCTTTTGAAAACACATGGTTCCTCTTCATTTTTGATGAAACCAAACTTTTTGATCACATCATTGAAACGAGTGTTCCAGCTCCGAGATGCTTGCTTAAGTCCATATATGGACCTTTGCAGCTTGCAAACCTTGTGATCAGTATCACTGGATGTGAAACCTAGCGGCTGTTCCATATAGATATCTTCCTCAAGATATCCATTTAGGAATGCCGTTTTCACGTCCATTTGCCATATTTCATAATCGAAATAGGCTGCAACAGCAAGCAATGTGCGGATGGATTTTAGCATAGCTACCGGGGAAAAGGTATCCTGATAGTCAATGCCTTCACGTTGACTATAACCTTTTGCCACCAGTCTAGCCTTGAATGTCTCCACATTCCCATCTGCACCAATCTTTCTCTTGAAGATCCATTTACACCCAATAGGTACTATACCTTCTGGTGGATCTACCAAGGTCCAGACTTGGTTTGAGTGCATCGAGTCGATCTCTGACTTCATTGCCTCAAGCCATTTCTCGGAGTCGATATCTGATATCGCCTCGTTGTAGGTTTTGGGATCATCACCATGAGCACCATTACCTATGAGGAACATTTCCTCTACATCCTCTGAAATAATACCTAAGTATCTTTCAGGGGGACGGGAAACTCTTTCCGATCTACGAGGTGGAGGAGGTAGTGTTCTTATTGGCTCAACCTGATTTGGTTCCACTTGGTCCTTAGCTCGTTCTGCTTGTGAGACTTTCTCATCAAGCTTAATCTGCTTTCCAATGCCACTATCTTGAATAAACTATTTTTCAAGAAATATGGCATGTCGACTCACAATCACATTGTGGTCTTCTGGAATGTAGAAATAGTATCCTAATGACTCTTTAGGATATCCTATGAATCGAGCTCTAAAGGACCTAAACTCTAACTTGTCCGCTTGTTGTCTTTTGACATGAGCCGGACAACCCCAAATTCTGAGATGACTCAGACTTGGTTTCTTACCGTGCCATATCTCATACGGTGTGGTAGGAACGGTTTTAGAGGGAACCCTATTCAGTAAATAGATTGAAGTTAATAATGAATGTCCCCAAAGAAAATCTGGGAGGTCTGTGAAGCTCATCATGGATCGAACCATATCCAATAGAGTCCGATTTCTCCGTTCTGAAACCCCGTTGAGTTGAGGTGTTCCTGGTGGAGTCCATTGAGAGACTATGCCATTTTCCTTAAGATAGTCTAGGAATTCCCGGCTAAGGTATTCACCTCCTCGATCTGATCGAAGAACCTTAATGGGTTTTCCAGTTTGTTTTTCTACTTCATGTCTGAATTCTTTGAACTTTTCAAAAGCTTCAGACTTGTGTCTCATAAGATACACATACCCATACCTAGACAGATCATCGGTAAAGGTAATGAAGTAGACAAAATTGCCTCTAGCCGGCACATCGAATGGGCCGCACACATCAGTATGTACTAGGGCAAGGAGATCTGTGGCCCTCTCCCCATGTCCAACAAAAGGGAGTTTAGTCATTTTGCCTTGAAGACAAGATTCACAAGTTGGATATGACTCAAAAGTCAATGGACTCAATAGCCCATTTTTCTCCAATTTGTTAATCCTATCTTCTGCTATATGACCTAATCTCAGGTGCCATAGATATCTGTCGTTTGGACTATCCCTAGGTCGTTTGGCATTCACGTTTTGCTCGATAGTTAAAACAGGTACATCAATATGCAACTGATAAAGACCATTAACAAGGAAACCATTTGCAATTTTATTTCTTTCATAAAGAATGTTACAATGGTCCTTAAAGAAGGTGATCACATAACCTTCTTGTGCTAAGCATGAAACAGAAATCAAATTCCTGCTAGCTGCAGGCACATAATAACAGTCTTTTAAAACTAAGTCTAAACCAGATGGTAATCGCAGAGGGTATGTTCCCACGGCTACTGCAGCAACTCTTGCTCCATTACCGACGCGTAGGATCATGTCTCCATCCCTCAGCCTCCTGCTATCCTCAAGACCCTGCATAGAAGTGCACAGATGAGCACTAGAACCAGAGTCAAGCACCCAACTGGATGCAGAAGAAACCGTAAGGTTAGACTCAATAACGAGCATACCTCCAGAAGGACCTTCCTTCTTGTTCTTTCAGGGTGGCCAGGTAAGTAGGGCAGTTCCGCTTCCAATGGCCGTCGCTGTTGCAATGGAAACACTTTCCTTTGCCATCGACCTTCTTCTTCGGTTCTGCCTTCTTCTTCTTTGATCCTTCCTACCTTTTGCTTTTTCACAGACTTCTTTTTCTTTCCATAAGACTTTCTTTTGGAAGAAGTCCGTTCCATAGCAAGAACTGAGCCTTTAGAACCTTTCATAGAAAGCTCAGCGGTAACCAGCATATTCATCAACTCGGCCAAGGAATTTTGAAGTTTATGCATGTGGTAATTCATGATGAATTGCCCATATGCATCAGTCAAGGATTGCAGAATAATATCGTTCTGCAGATCCAAGTCCAACTTCACACCGAGCTTCTCAAGCTCTTCCATGTCCTTGATCATTGTCAGACAGTGATCTTGGACTGACTGCCCATCACGCATCTTAGCCTTAAAAAGTCATTTTCGTGACTTGATATTTGGCTGCGCGACTCTGTTCACCAAACATCTCCTGCAGGTGAGCCAACATTTGGCGAGCAGTCCCGATATCTTCATGTTGGCGCTGGAGCTCATCAGACATCGAGCCCAACATGTAGTATCTGGCCTTATTGTCTTCGTCAATCCATTTTTCCAGAGACGCTCTCTGTTCAGTGGATGGACGAGCTGGTAAGGTGGGAGGGTCCTGGTCCAAAACATGTGTTAACTTCTCTGAACCCAAAACAATTTTGTAGTTCCTGAGCCAATCTTTATAATTGGGTCCAGTCAGTCTATGTGTGTCTAGGATACGTGCCAGTGGGTTGGACGCAGACATTTTCCTGTAGAGAGTCAAAGATTCTAGTTAGATACTGTAATTTTGACTTGACCAATTTGTTTAGGGATTTTATTTTTAAACAAATTAGCTCCCACTATTTTCTCGGATCCCTACACTCCCTCTGTAGAGATGCGAAAATCTCCGCGATTGATGATTTCTAGTGGGTGGTGCGGTCTCACCAACTGACTCATCACCTCACCTAACAGTTATTGGTGATGGGTTAGCCAATGAGTGAACAACTCTTGTTCAATGATTCTCTAATCATGGTGCACCCAAACTTGGTCTCTAATTCATGAATCTCACCGTATCCGGAATATTGATCCACTCCTTAGTTAAGTCAGACCCACCATTTGCATAGACTGGGTTCCTAATTGGGTCTCTCACCGTATCCGGAATATTGAGCCCAACTCATCCTCCAGCCCATAGCATCCAATGCCTAATAGACATGGTTGCGTCTTCCCGGTGCAACTGAGCCACTGTATCCAGCCGAGAACAATCAACCCCGGGAAGGGCCCGCACGTCTACAATGGTGGAAGACCTCGGACTTAATCTTTTCTTAGGGAGAATTGATTCAGGTCTCATTAAACTAGACTTGGCTTAGTCATAACAATTATGACTAACCTAGTGGCATGGGTCAGCTCGGATTATTGACCACCTCAGATCAGAACTGTGTCAACAGATATGGCCAGGTAAGTGAGACCGGTGGAAGGAATATGCCGTTAACTCGCACAAGAACGCATTCAGGTCGAGTAGCTTCCAATTAAAAACCAGTCGGTCGTCTGTGCCAAACTTACCTTAGACACCAAATTGTTGAGTCAGAACCAATTGGGTTAGCCTACAATCCAGACTCTAACCTCTGAGCCTAATTAGGTCTTGCTTGATCGTGACTCGATCTTGACCCAGACTTAATCCTATTAGGCTGGTCAATTTAAGCATTGTTGATCCCATCTAACCAACTCTTGATTCGGTTTGATCAACCGCTTAGACCTAATTGAGCTACCCAAGCCCGAACCCAGTATTATGAATATGTCTTAGATCTGAAATTCTCAATTTTAGACCTAATTAATATTCCATAAACTTAATTCTTAATTAAGTTGGGTTCATAAACAAAATATGCACAATAAATCCTAGGGTTTCAGGATCTAGGGTTTTGCAGAAAGTAAGTTTTGGGTTTCTGATTAAGGACGAACACGCAGCACCCCTACACATCATAAGAACACCCCATCGAATGGGAAGAGAGGGCCTTTAAACCCTTCTTCGTTCTTATGACCGGACGGCCAAGAGGAACGCCTTAATCAGGAACATTCAATACTACAAAACAGTTATAGATCTATATCATATATCTCATATACAAATTAGATCTAATCATGGCATATTTTGCATACATCTCATGTATCAAATCATGCATGTTTTCAGATCTAAATTATCTCATAATAATCTAAAAAATTAGATTTAAATTGATCTAATCAAAATAAATTCTAATCTAGACAATTATGTAGAACTATTCTACAACTAGTCTAGTCATGCATCTATCATATCTCATATGATATTTAAAATTAAATAATTTTTTTATTTGCTGTTTATCAGATGTTATTATAACACTTATAATATCAGAAAATAGTAAATAAGAAGATCTAAAATATGATTTAATCAGATTAAATCAAAGACATGCAAAACTATTCTATAGAACTATTCTATTCTAGAACTAGTCATGCATATCTTCATGTTCTTAGATCCAAATCATTTAATTTTAATTTTTTCTGATTTCAGATCTGATCACATCTCATGTGACATCTGAAATCACTTTATTTTCTAATTAAAATAAAATTAAAATTCAGATCTAAACAATTTAGAACCATGGCTCTGATACCAGTTGAAGGGAAATCCTGATTTCCCGGTCCAGGTTCGTCCAGATCTGATTAGATCAAGAGATATATTTCAAAAATTTTCTCTTGATCTCAATCAGATCTTGATATGTTTCAGATCTGATTCTTATTATTTTAATAAATAAAATAAAATAAGATAAATTAAATCAAATTTAATTTACCTGATTTGGGTAATCCTATTACCCTGTAGATGATCCTGATTGCAGCGGAAGGTTCTGGATCTTAGCCACGCAAGCGCCTGGCCTCTACCGGTATCCACTCGGGTTGGATCTGGAGATCCTCTTCTTCTCTATCACACCTCCAAAAATCAGATCTGGATCTGATCTGGAGGATCTTCAAAACTCTTTTGAAGATCTGCAGTCGTCCTTTTGCAGCAGCGCAGCCTTCTTGCTTTTGATCGCCTTTCCTTGATCTGAATCGCACCAACCTAAAGTCCAAAACACCTTTTGGACGTGGAGAGCAAGGGGAGAAGAGACTATGGCATGGAGAAGGAGGGGAGAGGCAGCCTTGGGGCGTGGGAAATTCATTCATTTAGAATTAGGGTTGGGCGCAGGGTCTTATTTATAGACCTCTTGTGATCCAACTCCTCTTCCTCTCAACCAATCACAACCCTTTGTGAAATCAGATCTAAATCTGATTGGTTGGAATAGAGACCCCTGGATTCCTCCTTAGAGGGTGCCTAAGACCAGTCAAACTGGATTCTTAGTAGAACTCTGATTGGAATCCAAAAGGGAGGTGGAGTCCTTGTCCAACAAGGACTCCTAGGCGCCTCCTACTTGGGCTCACGCCACCCTTGGCGTGCGCCCTTCTCCTTGCCAGGTTCTGGCAGGGGGACAGGCCCCCACCAGCTCTCCAATAGGTGCATGACATGTGGTCAAAAGTCAAAGGGTGAATGGTCAACGTTTGACCAGTCAAAGGTAGACTTTTGACCAAAGTCAAAGAACAAGAAATGGCAGGTGACCAAAAATGGCAGGTAATGTCTTACAAATAAGACAACCTATTCTGACTTGGACAACCTCCAGTCAGACCATATGAAGGCCTCTGATTGAGCACAAACTCCTTTGGCTCAGTCAGGACAACTTATTTATGATAGTAAAAGAAGAACGTTAGGTTCAATCGAGTGCTAGCACGATTTCCTTGAACCTAATTGAATCTCATTCAGATCAATTGAACTAGATCAGTTCAATTGATGATCACCAGATTCAAACCCTTGTTTGTGTGACCCAGTTAGGTTCAGTTCTGTATGGTAATGGGATATGTCATGATCTCTATCATCGACATCATCGAAACTCCTTTCGATGGATCAGAACTCTTCTGATTCGAACAGCTAGAATGATCGATCATCTAAATCATTCTAATTGCTCCCAAAATCCACCAGTGACACCTAGCAGTATATGGTGGCAACCCATCAGAGCTGAATGTGAACCTCTTGGTGCAGCTACCTGTGTGATTAAGTTCTTCTATCTTGAGCCCCGATCAGATTAGGGTTAAGGTGAACTCGTCAAACCCTAGTCTCTGTCATATGATGTAATCATTCGATTCGAGTCCAATGTGAAAATCTAAATAGAAACTCTTTCTATTATTTCACTCTGCCATGGCCATGGGCTTCTGGACTTGATTCTCATGATCATCATAGGGCTGCTCCTCTACCACCGAGGTAGATAGATTCCATCTTGATGCAATCCAGTTCCTACAATGAACATGCTATAGCCAACATACACCTCAGGGTTCCATATGGCTAGGAGACCGAGTAATGGTGTAGTCAAACTATAACACCCTCAAGGTGAACTGCCGATGCATCTCAGGTCAAAGAACCAGACACACTACTGCAGCATCGAGTCAGTCATTGACGAGAAGGTAGACTTCCTAATGACTACTCGAGGTGGTCACGCTCAGTGCCCTCGTTCTCTAACGAGTACCTGTACTCTCGCTCCGGTGTCTCCACACCGTAGACTCAAGACTCATCTACTAAAGAGAAGCGATCGTACACCAACCTTCCGGATCAATCACCATCCTCGTGATGATCCTATGGTCGGGAGCTGTTTATGAGTTAATAATGATTATTCATGTCTTAAATTTTCAACTCTTGAAAATATGAATTATCATTATCATTAACTCAAAGGATGTATCACAGACACTAAATACACATGTGTGATAGAAAATAACCCATTTCATTAATTATAGTCAAAATTACAATTTTGCCCCTAGAAGTGTATTACAAGTGTCAGCCAATTCTGGCTTCTAGGGCACATATATCTAACAAGCAATCCTATGATGATCGTGAGAATCAAGTCCATAAGCCCATGGCCATGGCTGAGTGAAATAATAGAAAGAGTTTCTATTTGGATTTTCACGTTAACTTGAATCGAATGATTAATTCATATGATGAAAATTAGGATTTGACGAGATCACCTTAACCCTAATCCGATCGAGGCTCAAGATAGAGAAACTTAATCATATAGGTAACTACACCAAGAGGTTCATTTTTAGTTTTGATGGGTTGCCACCATATGCTGCAAGGTGTCACTGATAGATTTTGGGAGCAATTAGAATGATTTGGATGATCGATCATACTAGTTATCTAAATCAAAAAAGTTTTGATCCATCGGAAGGCATTTTGATGATGTCAATGATAGAGATCACAACATATTTCATTACCATACGAAACTGAACCTAACTGGATCACACAAATAGGGGTTTGGATTTGGATATATCAATTGGACTAATCTAGTTCAATTGATTTGAATAAGATTCAATTAGATTCAAGAAAATCATGCTAGCACATGATTAAGCCTAATGTTCTCCTTCAACAATCATTAAAGCTTGTCTCGACTGAGCCAAATGTGTTTGGGCCCACTCAGGAACCTTTACATAGTCTGACTAGAGCTTTTCTAGATTAGAAAAGAGTTGTCTTAATTTATGAGATAAATTTGAGACAACACCTATTATTTTTCGTCACCTGCTAAATCTTGTCTTTGGACTTTTGTCAAATGTTGACCTTTGATACTTAGACATCTGCCCATATGTCATACACCCATAGAAGAGAACATAGGTCTTTGTCTCCCTGCTAAATGATAGAAAGGGAGGGGACACACAGCTAGGGAGGCGTGCATCCCATGAGGATCACGCCTGGAGTCCCATACAGATGGAACTCCAGGTTGCTTCATGGTTTCAAATTAGGTGGCGCCAAGGAGTCCTGTTTGACTAGTCTTGGCACCACCTAAGGAGGTTTATGAGGGACTCTAATCTGATTAAATCAGATAATATCATCCTACCAATCAGATTTAGACCTGATTGCATAAAGAGCTATGATTGGTCGGGATGATGTGGCACTGCATAGTGCAGCAGGGTCTATATAAACCCTATCTACACCTAGAATTGAGATTTTCTATCCTTTGCCCATGCCACAAGGCTTCTCTTGCTCCCTCTCCATGCCACCTTTAGGTCCTCTCTCTCCTATCCACGTCCAAGAGATTTTGGGCTCGAGTTTGGTGCGATCCGAGCAAGAGAAAGACGACAAGAAAGGAAGAAGGCAGCACTGCTGCAAGAGACAATGGCTGATCTTCAAAAATTATTTTGAAGACCTTCAAGATCAGATCTAGATCTAAATTTTGGAGCATATATTGAGAAGGAGAAGATCTCCAGATCCTACCCGAGTGGATATTGGTAGAGGTCAGGCACTTGCATGGCTATTGAAGGAGAAATCCTGATTTTTTGGATCAGGTTTCTTCAGATCTGATCGGATCAAGAGAGATATTTCAAAAATTTCTCTCAAAAATCTATATCAGGTCTGAGATATTTCATATCTAATTTTATAGATCTAAAAATAAAAATAAAAATAAATTAGATCTAATTTAATTTATACTTTGATGTGGGTAATCCGATTATCCTTTGATGATCCTGCTGAGTGTTTGAGGTTCTGAATATAGCCACGCAAGCGCCTGGCCTCTACTGGTATCCACTTAAGCTGGATCTAAAGATCTTCTCCTTCTTTATCATCACTCCAAAAATTAGATCTGGATCTAATTTGGAGGATCTTCAATACTCCTTTTGAAGATCAACAGTAGTCTCTACAGCAGTGCTACCTTCTTTCCTTCTCGTCAGCTTTTTCTTACCTAGATCGCCCCAAACTGGAGCCCAACTTTTCTTGGGCATGGAGAGGAGAGAGAGGATCAGAAAATGGCATGGAGGAGGAAGAGGGGCAGCCTTAGAGCATGGGCTAGGAGAAACTCTCTTAAAGTTGGGTGCAGATAGGGTTTATTTATAGACCCTACTGCACCATGCAGTGCCACATCATCCCAGCCAATCGCATTGCTTCGTACAATTAGATCTAAATCTGATTGATGGGATGATGTCACCTAATCCAATTAGATGAGAGCCTCATAAATTCATCCTTAGATGGCACCTAAGACTGGTCAAAGTCTATAGGTAAGGGTCACCTAAGTTGAATCCAAGAAGCAATATGGAGTCCCATCCATATGGAACTCCAGGCATCCCTATCCATGGGCGCACGCCATCCTAGGCATGTGCCCCCTCCTTTTCAAATTCTAGTAAGGGGACAAGCCCCTATCTGCTCTCCAATAAGTGCATAACACATGGGTAGATGTCCAAGGGTCAAAGGTCAACGTTTGACCAAAGTCAAAGGATAAGAATTAGCAGGTGATGGAAAATGGCAGGTGTTGTCTCAAATTTATCTTTTAAATTAAGATAACCCTTTTCTGACCTGGAGAAACTTCAGTCAGATCAAGTAAAGGTACTTGAGTGAGCACAAACACATTTAGCTCAGTCGAGATAACTTTTAATGATAGTAAAAGGAGAACGTTAGGTTCAATCATGTGCTAGCACGATTTTCTTGAACCTAATTGAATCTAATTCATATCAATTGAACTAGATTAGTCCAATTGATGATATCGAGATCCAAACCCATATTTGTGTGACCCAGTTAGGTTCAGTTGTATGTGGTAATGAGATATGTCATGATCTCCATCATCGACATCATCGAAACTCCTTTCGATGGATCAGAACTCTTTTGATTCAGACAATTGAAATGATCGATCATCTAAATCATTCTAATTCCTCCCAAAATCCACCAGTGACACCTAGTAATATATGGTGGCAATCCATTAAAACTAAAAATGAACCTCTCGATGTAGCTACTTGTGTGATTAAGTTCTTCTATCTTGAGCCCCGATCAGATTAGGGTTAAGGTGAACTCGTCAAACCCTAATTTCTATCATATGATTTAATCATTCGATTCAAGTTCGATGTGAAAATCTTAATAGAAACTCTTTCTATTATTTCACTCTCTACCATGGCCATGGGCTTATGGACTTGATTCTCATGATCATCATAGGGCTGCTCCTCATCCACCGAGGTAGATAGATTTCCATCTTGGTGCAATCCAATTCCTACAATGAACATGCTATAGCCAACATACGCCTCAGGATTCCGAATGGCTAGGATTTTGAGTCATAGTATAGTCAAACTATAACACCCTCAAGGTGAACTATCGATGCATCTCAGGTTAAAGAACTAGACATACCACTGCAGCTTCGAGTCAGTCATTCGACGAGAAGGTAGACTTTCTTATGACTACTCGAGGTGGTCACGCTCAGTGCCCTCGTTCTCTAACGAGTACCTGTACTCTCACTCCGGTGTCTCTACACCATAGACTCAAGACTCATCTACTATAAAGAGAAGCGATTGTACACCTAACCTTCCTGGATCAATCACCATCCTCACCATCCTCATGATGATCCTATGGTCGGGAGCATTTTATGAGTTAATAATGATTATTCATGTCTTAAATTTTCAACTCTTGAAAATATGAATTATCATTACCATTAACTCAAAGGATGTATCACAGACACTAAATACACATATGTGATAGAAAATAACCCTATTTCATTATTTATAGTCAAAATTATAATTTTGCCCCTAGAAGTGTATTACAAGTGTCAGCCAATTCTGGCTTCTAGGGCACATATATCTAACAATCTTCCACTTGTCCTAAAGCCAATTGGCTACAAATCTAAGTCCCATCTTCTCAAGGTGGGCTTCGATCTTCTACTGGCCCAACGGCTTTGTAAGTAGATCCATCGCATTGTCTGCGGAGTCGACTCTCTTGACCTCAAGGTAACCCTTCTCGAGGTAATCGCGGATGAGGTGGTATCGTCGCTCGATGTGCTTGGATTTCTGATGAGACCTCGGCTCCTTAGCAAGGGCTATGGCGCCATTATTGTCATGCAGTATAGAGGAATGGCATCTGATGGCATTCACTCCAATTTTTTACGACAAACTTCTTGTACCAGAATGCTTCCTTTGCAGCCTTCTGATGCAGCGATATATTCTGCTTCCATGGTGGAATCTGCTATCACTGTTCTGCTTGGAACTCTTCCAGCTGATAGCTCCACCATTGCACACAAACAGACTCCCAGATGTCGACTTTCGATCATCTATATCAGACATAAAATCCTGAGTCTGTGTATACCCTTGGACTTGGAGTTCTCCATTACCAAAGACCAACATCATATCCTTAGTTCTTCTCAAGTACTTAAGGATACATTTCATAGAAGTTCCAGTGTTCTTCACCTGGATTTGACTGATATCTGCTTCGTGACACTCATAGCATGGGCTATATCAGGTCGTGTACATAGCATGGCATACATGAGGCTCCCTATTGCAGAAGCATAAGGGATCTTGCTCATGCATTCTATTTCCTCAGGTGTGCTAGGGCACATCTTCTTGGAAAGATGAATGCCATGTCTGAAGGGTACCATTAATCCCCTCTTAGAGTTTTTCATGCTAAACCTCTTTAGCACTTCTTTCTATGTACATTTTCTGTGAAAGTCCTAGCATCCTATTCGGTCTATCTCTATAGACCTTAATTCCTAGAATAAAGGATGCTTCTCCTAGGTCTTTCATGGAGAATTCCTTTAGATAACCATATTTTAACTGTGGTCAACATGGGGAATATCATTCCCAATAAGAAGGATGTCATCCACGTACAATACGAGGAAGATAATAGCACTCCCACTGACCTTTTTGAAGACACATGGCTCCTCCTCATTCTTGATGAAACCAAATAATTTGCTCACATCATTAAAACAAGTATTCCAGCTCTGAGATGCTTGCTTAAGTCCATATATGGACCTTTGCAGCTTGCATACCTTGTGATCATCATCACTGGATGTGAAAGCTAGCGGTTATTCCATATAGATATCTTCATCAAGATATCCATTTAAGAATGTCATTTTCATATCCATTTGCCATATTTCATAATCAAAATAGGCTGCAACACCAAGCAATGTGTGGATGGATTTAAGCATAGCTAATGGGGAAAAGGTATCCCTTCGCATTGACTATAACCTTTCGCCACTAATCTAGCTTTGAATGTCTCAACATTCCCATCTGCACCAATCTTTCTCTTGTAAATCCATTTACATCCGATAGGTACTATACCTTCTGGTGGATCTACCAAGGTCCAGACTTGGTTTGAGTGCATCGAGTCAATTTCTGACTTCATTGCCTCTAACAATTTCTCAGAGTCGATATCCGATATCGCCTCATTATAGGTTTTGGGATCATCACCATGAACCCCATTACCTACGAGGAACATTTTTTCTACTTCCTCTGAAATAGTACCTAAGTACCTCTCAGGAGGATGGGAAACCCTTTTCGATCTATGAGGTGGAGGAGGTAGTGAATGGATTGGCTTAACCTGATTTGGTTCCATTTGATCCTTAGCTCGTTGCTCTTGTGAGACTTTCTCCTCGAGCTTGATCTGCTTTCCAATGCCGCTATCTTGAATAAACTAATTTTCAAGAAAGATGGCATGTTGACTTACAATTATATTGTGATCTTCTAGAATGTAGAAATAATATCCTAATGACTCTTTAGGATATCCTATAAATCGAGCTCTCAAGGATCTTAAAGTCTAACTTGTCTGCTTGTTGTCTTTTGACATGAGCCGGACAATCCCAAATTCTGAGATGACTCAGACTTGATTTCTTACCATGCCATATCTCATATGGTGTGGTAGGAATGATTTTAGAAGGAACCCTATTCAATAAGTATGTTGCAGTTAACAAACAGTATCTTCAAAGAAAATCAGGGAGGTCCGTGAAGCTCATCATGGATCAAACCATATCTAATAGGATTCGATTCCTCCATTCTGAAATCCTATTGAGTTGAGGTGTTCCAGGTGGAGTCCATTGAGAGACTATTCCATTTTTCTTGAGATAGTCCAGGAATTTCTGACTAAGATATTCACTTCCTCGATCTGATTGAAGAACCTTAATGGATTTTTCTGTTTGCTTTTCTACTTCATGTCTGAATTCCTTGAACTTTTCAAAAGCTTCAGACTTGTGTCTCATAAGATACACATACGCATACCTAGATAAATCATCGATAAAGGTTATAAAGTAGACAAAGTTGCCTCTAGCTGGCACATCAAATGGACCACACACATCAGTATGTACTAAGGCAAGAAGATCCGTGGCCCTTTCTCCATATCCTACAAAAGGGAGCTTAGTCATTTTGCCATGAAGATAAGATTCACAAATTGGGTATGACTCAGAAGTCAATGGACTCAATAGCTCAATTTTCTCCAATTTGTTAACCCTATCTTTTGCTATATGACCTAGTCTTAGGTGCCATAGATACCTATCCTTAGGACTATCCCTGGGTTGTTTCATGATATTTATATTTTGCTTGATATTAAAAATAGATACATCAATGTGTAACTGATAAAGACCGTTAATAAGGAAAGCACTTGCAATTTTATTTCTTTCGTAAAGAATGTTACAATGGTCCTTAAGGAAACTAATTACATAGCCTTCTAATGCAAGGCAAGAAATAGAAATCAAATTCCTGCTTGCTGTAGGCACATAATAACAGTCTTTTAATACTAACTCTAAACCAAATGGTAGTTGAAGAGGGTATGTTCCCACAGCCACGGTAGCAACTCTTGCTTCATTTCCAATGCGCAGAATCATCTCACAATTTCTTAGCCTCCTGCTATCCTCAAGACTCTACATAGAAGTACACAAGTGAGCACTAGAACTAGAGTCAAGCACCCAACTAGATGCAGAAAAAATTCGAGTCGAATAGCTCCCAATAAAAAATTAGTCGATCGTATCTGCCAGACTTACCTTAGACACCAAATTGTTATGCTAGAACCAATCGGGTTAGCCTATAATCCAGACTCTAACCATTGAGCTTAATTAGGTCTTAGCTTGATCAATCACTCATGTGACTCGATCTTGACCCAGACTTAATCCTATTAGGCTGGTCAATTTAAGCACTATTGATCCCATCTAACCAACTCTTGATTTGGTTTGATCAACCACTTATACCTAATTGAACTACCCAAGCCCAAACCCAATATTATGAATATGTCTTAGATCTAATTAATATTTCATAATCTTAATTCTTAATTAAGTTTAGGGTTCATTAACAAAATATGTAAATAAAATCCTAGGGTTTCAGGATCTAGGATTTGGCAGAAAGTAAGTTCTTGATTTTTGATTAAGGACGAACGCGCAGCACCCCTACACATCATAAGAACACCCCATCGGATGGAAGGAGAGGGCATCTAAACCCTACTTTGTTCTTATGATCGGACGACCAAGGGAAATGCCTTAATCAGAAATATAAATCTATAAAACTAGTTAGATCTACATCATATATCTTATATATAAAATTTGATCTAACATAATATAAGTTTTGTATACATCTCATGTATCATGCATGCATATTTTTCAGATCTAAATTATCACATAATTATCTAAAAAATCATATTTAAATTGATTACATCAAAATAAATTCTAATCTAGAGAACTATATAGAACTATTCTACAACTAGTCTAGACATGCAATCATCATATCTCATATGATCTAAAAATTAAATAATTTTATTTTTTATTTTTTAGATCATATTATAACATTTATAATCATCAAAAAATAAAAAATAAATTAATCTAAAATTATAATTTAATCAATGTAAATCATGATTATGCAAGACTACGTATAGAACTATTCTATTTTACAACTAGTCATGCATATTGAAGAACTTAGGTCTAAATTATTTAATTTTAATTTTTTTTAATTTCAGATCTAATCACATCTCATGTGACATCTGAAATCACCTAATTTTTAGATCAAAATTAATTAAAAGTTATATCTAAATAATTTTTATTGAACCTGGCTCTGATGCCAGTTCAAGGGAAAATCCTGATTTCCCGAATCAGGTTTGTTCAGATTTAATCGGATCAAGAGAGATATTTCAAAAATTTCTTTCAAGCATCCATATCAAATCTAAGATGTTTCATATATAATTTTATAGATCTAAAATAAAAATAAAAATAAATAAGATCTAATTTAATTTATATCTTGATGTGGGTAATCCAATAATCCTTTGATGATCCTGCTAAATGCCTGAGATTTTGGATCTAGCCATGCAAGCGTCTGGCCTCTACCGGTATCCACTCAAGCTAGATCTAGAGATCTTCTCCTTCTTTATCATCTCTCCAAAAATTAGATCTGAATCAGATTTGGAGAATCTTCAGAACTCCTTCTGAAGATCAGCAGTCATCTTTGCAGCAGTGCTGCCTTCTTCCTTTCTCGTCAGCTTTTTCTTGTCTGGATCGCACCAAACTAGAGCCCAACTTTCCTTGGGCATAGAGAGAAGATAGAGGATTAGAAGATGGCATGAAGGAGGGAGAGGGGCAGCCTTGGGGCATGGGCTAGGAGAAACTCTCTTAAAGTTGGGCGCAGACAGGGTTTATTTATAGACCCTGCTGCGCCATGCAGTGCCACATCTCTCGGCCAATTGCATTGCTTCATGCAATCAGATCTAAATCTGATTGATGTTATAACATCACCTGATCCAATTAGATAAGAGCCTCATAAATTCATCCTTAGATGGCACCTAAGATTGGTCAAAGTCTATAGGTAAGGGTCACCTAAGTTGAATCCAAGAAGCAATCTGGAGTCCCATTCGTATGGGACTCCAGGCATCCCTATCCATGGGCGTACGCCATCCTAGGTGTGCACCCCCTTCTTTCCAAATTCTAGTAAGGGAACAAGACCCTATCTGCTCTCCAATAAGTGCATGACACATGGGCAGATGTTCGAGGGTCAAAGGTCAACATTTGACCAAAGTCAAAGGATAGGAATTAGCAGGTGATGGAAATGGTAGGTGTTATCTCAAATTTATCTTATAAATTAAGATAACTCTTTTCTGACTTGGACAAGCTCCAGTCAAACCAAGTAAAGGTACCTGAGTGAGCACAAACATATTTGGCTCAGTCGAGATAACTTTTAATGATAATAAAAGGAGAACGTTAGATTCAATCGTGTGCTAGCATTATTTCCTTAAACCTAATTGAATCTAATTCAAATCAATTGAACTGGGTTAGTCCAATTGATAATATCCAGATCCAAATCCTTATTTGTGTAATCCAATTAGGTTCAATTCTATATGATAATGGGATATGTCATGATCTCCATCATCGATATCATCAAAACTTCTTTCGATGGATCAGAACTCTTTTCATTCAGATAACTGAAATGATCGATCATCTAAATTATTCTAATTGCTCTCAAAATCCATCAGTAACACCTAGCAATATATGATGGCAACCCATCAAAATTGAAAATGAACCTCTCGGTGTAGCTACTTATGTGATTAAGTTCTTCTATCTTGAGCTCCGATCAAATTAGAGTTAAGGTGGACTCGTCAAATCCTAATTTATATCATATGATTTAATCATTCGATTCAAGTCCTATGTGAAAACCTTAATAGAAACTCTTTCTATTATTTCACTCTCTGCTATGGCCATGGGCTTATGGACTTGATTCTCATGATCATCATAGTGCTGCTCCTCATCCACCGAGGGAGATAGATTTCCTCTTGGTGCAATCCAATTCCTATAATGAACATGCTATAGCCAACATACACCTCAGGATTTCAAATGGCTAGGAGATCGAGTCATGGTGTAGTCAAACTATAACACCATCAAGGTGAAGTACCGATGCACCTTAGGTCAAAGAACCAAATACACCACTATAGCTTTGTGTCAATCATCGACGAGAAGATAGGCTTCCTTATGACTGCTCGAGGTGGTCACGCTTAGTGCCCTCATTACTCATTCTCTAACGAGTATCTGTACTCTCGCTCCGGTGTCGCTACATCGTAGACTCAAGACTCATCTACTATAATGAAGTAATTGTACACTAACCTTCCAAATCAATCACCATCCTCATGACGATCCTACGGTCAGGAGTATTTTATGAGTTAATAAATGAGAATTCATGTCTTAAATTTTCAACTCTTGAAAATATGAATTATCATTACCATTAACTTAAGGGATGTATCGTAGACACTAAATACACATTTATGATAGAAAATAATTTATTTTATTATTTATAGTCAAAATTATAATTTTGCTCCTAGAAGTGTATTACAAGTGTCAGCCAATTCTGGCTTCTAGGGCACACATATCTAACAGCTACATCCAGAACCTCAGGCAAACATCGGGATTATCATAGGATAATAGGATTATCCATAACAAAGGTATGATTAAATTAAATTTTATTTTATTTTATTTTATTTTATTTTATTAGATCAATAAGATTAGATCTAAAGAGTATCAGATCTAATTTCAATCTAAGAGAAAATTTTTTTAAAATATCCCTCTTATTTCAATCAGATCTGAACGAACCTAATCCAAAAAATAGAATTTTTTCCTTCAACTGGTATCAGAGCTAGGTTTCCAAAATTTATTAGATCTAATTTTATTTTAATTTTAATCTGATAATTAGATAATTTTTGATGTCACATGAGATATGATTAGATCTAAAATTAAATAATTTAGATCTAAGATGTATGAGATGCATGATTAGACTAGGAATAGAATTATTCTGTATAGTCTAACATGATCATAATTTTAATTTAATTAATTATAATTTTTAGATATATTTAATTACTATTTTTTAATATTATAAATTTTATAATTAGATTTAAAAAATAAAAAATAAATTTATTTAATTTTTTTCATATGAGATATGATTGATGCATCTTTAGACTAGTTGTAGAATAGATCTATGAAGTTATCTTGAATAAATTTAATTTGATATAATCAAATTTAAATTTTATTTTTTAGATATTTATGAGATAATTTAGATCTAAAAACATGCATGATATGATATATGAGATGTATGCAAAACCTATTTTCAAGTTAGATCAATTTTTATATGTGATATATGATGTAGATCTAACTAGTTTTGTAGATTCATCATGTTTCGAATTAAGGTGTTCCCCTTGGCCATCTGGTCATAAGAATAAAGAAGAATTTAAAGGCCCTCTCCTTCCATTTGATGGGGTGTTCTTATGAAATGTAGGGATGCTGCACATTCATCCTTAATCAAAAATCAAAAATTTATTTTCTGCAAAATCCTAGATCCTGAAATTCTAGAATTTTATTTACATATTTTATTTATGAACCCTAAACTTAATTAAAAATTAATATTATGAAATATATTAGATCTAAAAATAAGAATTTTTAGATCTAAGATATATTCATAAAATTAGATTTAGACTTGGGTAGCTTAATTAGGTCTAGCGGTTGATCAAACTGAATCAAGAGTCGGTTAGATGGATTCAAGAGTGCATAAATTGACCAGCCTAATAAGATTAAGTTTGGGTCAAGATCGAGTCACATGAGTGATCGATCAAGTTAAGACCTAATTAGGCTCAGTGGTTAGAGTCTGGATTGTAGGACTAACCCAATTGGATTCTGGACTCAACAATTTTGGTGTCTAAGGATAAGTTTGGCAGATACGATCGACTGGTTTTCAATTGAGAGCTACTCGACTCAAATGCATTCTTGTCGAGTTAATGGCATATTCCTTCCATCAATCTCACTTACCTGGCCATATTTGTTCGACTCAGTCTTGATCTGAGGTGGCTAATAATCCTGAGCTAACCCATGCCACTAGGTTAGTCATAATTGGTTATGACTATAGCCAAGTCTAGTTTAAAGAGACCTAAATCAAATCTTCCTAAGAAAAGATTAAGTCTAAGGTCTTCCACCATTGTAGACGTGCGGGCCCTTCCCGGGGTTGATTGTTCTCGGATTGGATACAGTGGCTCAGTTGCACCGGAAAAGATGCAACCATGTCTATTAGGCATTGGATGCTATGGGCTGGAGGATGAGATTGGGCTCAATATTTCTGGATACGGTGAGAGACCCAATTAGGAACCCAGTCTATGCAAATGGTGGGTCTGACTTAACTAAGGAGTGGATCAATATTCCGGATACGGTGAGATTCATGAATTAGAGACCAAGTTTGGGTGCACCATGATTAGAGAATCATTGAACAAGAGTTGTTCACTCATTGGCTAACCCATCACCAATAACTGTTAGGTGAGGTGATGAGTCAGTTGGTGAGACCGCACCACCCACTAGAAATCATCAATCGCGGAGATTTTCGCATCTCTACAGAGGGAGTGTAGGGATCCGAGAAAATAGTGGGAGCTAATTTGTTTAAAAATAAAATCCCTAAACAAATTGGTCAAGTCAAAATTACAGTATCTAACTAGAATCTTTGACTCTCTACAGGAAAATGAAAAATGTCTGCGTCCAACCCACTGGCACGTATCCTAGACACACATAGACTGACTCTGGACCCAATTATAAAGATTGGCTCAGGAACTACAAAATTATTTTGGGTTCAGAGAAGTTAACACATGTTTTGGACCAGGACCCTCCCACCTTACCAGCTCGTCCATCCACTGAACAGAGAGCGTCTCTGGAAAAATGGATTGACGAAGACAATAAGGCCAGATACTACATGTTGGGCTCGATGTCTGATGAGCTCCAGCGCCAACATGAAGATATCGGGACTGCTCTCGCCAAATGTTGGCTCACCTGACAGGAGATGTTTGGTGAACAGAGTCGCGCAGCCAAATATCAAGTCACAAAATGACTTTTTAAGGCTAAGATGCGTGATGGGCAGTCAGTCCAAGATCACTGTCTCTGACAATGATCAAGGACATGGAAGAGCTTGAGAAGCTCGGTGTGAAGTTGGACTTGGATCTTGCAGAACGATATTATTCTGCAATCCTTGACTGATGCATATGGGCAATTCATCATGAATTACCACATGCATAAACTTCAAGAATTCCTCTTGGCCGAAGTTGATGAATATGCTGGTTACCGCTGAGCTTTCTATGAAAGGTTCTAAAGGCTCAGTTCTTGCTATGGAACGGACTTCTTCCAAAAGAAAGTCTTATGGAAAGAAAAAGAAGTCTGTGAAAAGCAGAAAGTGGAAGGTGGAAAGAAAAGGAAGGTCAAGAAGCTAAAGAAGAAGGCTGCGATGGCAAAGGAAAGTGTTTTCATTGCAACAGCGACGGCCATTGGAAGCGGAACTGCCCTACTTACCTGGCCACCCTGAAGAACAAGAAGAAGAAGGTCCTTCTGGAGGTATGCTCGTTATTGAGTCTAACCTTACGGTTTCTTCTGCATCCAGTTGGGTGCTTGACTCTGGTTCTAGTGCTCATCTGTGCACTTTCTATGCAGGGTCTTGAGGATAGCAGGAGGCTGAGGGATGGAGACATGATCCTACGCATCGGTAATGGAGCAAGAGTTGCTGCAGTAGAGCCGTGGGAACATACCCTCTTCGATTACCATCTGGTTTAGACTTAGTTTAAAAGACTGTTATTATGTGCCTGCAGCAGCTAGCAGGAATTTGATTTCTGTTTCATGCTTAGCACAAGAAGGTTATGTGATCACCTTTTCTTTAAGGACCATTGTAACATTCTTTATGAAAGAAATAAAATTGCAAATGGTTTCCTTGTTAATGGTCTTTATCAGTTGCATATTGATGTACCTATTTTAACTATCGAGCAAAACGTGAATGCCAAAACGACCTAGGGATAGTCCAAACGACAGATATCTATGGCACCTGAGATTAGGTCATATAGCAGAAGATAGGATTAACAAATTGGAGAAAAATGGGCTATTGAGTCCATTGACTTTTGAGTCATATCCAACTTGTGAATCTTGTCTTCAAGGCAAAATGACTAAACTCCCTTTTGTTGGACATGGGGAGAGGGCCACAGATCTCCTTGCCCTAGTACATACTGATGTGTGCGGCCCATTTGATGTGCCGGCTAGAGGCAATTTTGTCTACTTCATTACCTTTACCGATGATCTGTCTAGGTATGGGTATGTGTATCTTATGAGACATAAGTCTGAAGCTTTTGAAAAGTTCAAAGAATTCAGACATGAAGTAGAAAAACAAACTGGAAAACCCATTAAGGTTCTTCGATCAGATCGAGGAGGTGAATACCTTAGCCGGGAATTCCTAGACTATCTTAAGGAAAATGGCATAGTCTCTCAATGGACTCCACCAGGAACACCTCAACTCAACGGGGTTTCAGAACGGAGAAATCGGACTCTATTGGATATGGTTCGATCCATGATGAGCTTCACAGACCTCCCTAGATTTTTCTTTGGGGACATCATCATTATTAACTTCAATCTATTACTGAATAGGGTTCCCTCTAAAACCGTTCCTACCACACCGTATGAGATATGGCACGGTAAGAAACCAAGTCTGAGTCATCTCAGAATTTGGGGTTGTCCGGCTCATGTCAAAAGACAACAAGCGGACAAGTTAGAGTTTAGGTCCTTTAGAGCTCGATTCATAGGATATCCTAAAGAGTCATTAGGATACTATTTCTACATTCCAGAAGACCACAATGTGATTGTGAGTCGACATGCCATATTTCTTGAAAAATAGTTTATTCAAGATAGTGGCATTGGAAAGCAGATTAAGCTTGATGAGAAAGTCTCACAAGCAGAACGAGCTAAGGACCAAGTGGAACCAAATCAGGTTGAGCCAATAAAGAACACTACCTCCTCCACCTCGTAGATCGGAAAGAGTTTCCCGTCCCCCTGAAAGATACTTAGGTATTATTTCAGAGGACGTAGAGGAAATGTTCCTCATAGGTAATGGTGCTCATGGTGATGATCCCAAAACCTACAACGAGGCGATATCAGATATCGACTCCGAGAGAAATGGCTTGAGGCAATGAAGTCAGAAATTGACTCGATGCACTCAAACCAAGTCTGGACCTTGGTAGATCCACCAGAAGGTATAGTACCTATTGGGTGTAAATGGATCTTCAAGAGAAAGATTGGTGCAGATGGGAATGTGGAGACATTCAAGGCTAGACTGGTGGCAAAAGGTTATAGTCAACGTGCGAAGGCATTGACTATCAGGATACCTTTTCCCCGGTAGCTATGCTAAAATCCATCCGCACATTGCTTGCTGTTGCAGCCTATTTCGATTATGAAATATGGCAAATGGACGTGAAAACGGCATTCCTAAATGGATATCTTGAGGAAGATATCTATATGGAACAGCCGCTAGGTTTCACATCCAGTGATACTGATCACAAGGTTTGCAAGCTGCAAAGGTCCATATATGGACTTAAGCAAGCATCTCGGAGCTGGAACACTCGTTTCAATGATGTGATCAAAAAGTTTGGTTTCATCAAAAATGAGAGGAACCATGTGTTTTCAAAAGGTCAGTGGGAGCGCTGTTGTCTTCCTCGTATTGTACGTGGATGACATCCTCCTTATTGGGAATGATATTCCCATGTTGACATCAGTCAAAGATGTGGTTGTCCTAAGGAATTCTCCATGAAAGACCTAGGTGAAGCATCCTTTATTCTAGGAATTAAGGTCTATAGGGATAGACCGAATAGGATGCTAGGACTTTCACAGAAGATGTACATAGAGGAAGTACTAAAGAGGTTTAGTATGGAAAACTCTAAGAGGGGATTAATACCCTTCAGACATGGTATTCATCTTTCCAAGAAGATGTGCCCCAGCACACCTGAGGAAATAGAACGCATGAGCAAGATCCCTTATGCTTCTGCAATAGGGAGCCTCATGTATGCCATGCTATGTACACGACCTGATATAGCCCATGCTGTGAGTGTCACAAGCAGATATCAGTCAAATCCAGGTGAAGAACACTGGACTTCTGTGAAATGTATCCTTAAGTACTTGAGAAGAACTAAGGATATGATGTTGGTCTTTGGTAATGGAGAACTCCAAGTTCAAGGGATACACAGACTCGGACTTCATGTCCGATATAGATGATCGAAAGTCGACATCTGGAAGTCTGTTTGTGTGCAATGGTGGAGCTGTCAGCTGGAAGAGTTCCAAGCAAACTGTGATAGCAGATTCCACCATGGAAGCAGAATATATAGCTGCATCAGAGGCTGCATGCAAAGGAAGCATTCTGGTACAAGAAGTTTGCTGCAGAAATTGGAGTAATGCCATCAGAGATGCCATTCCTCTTTACTGCGACAACAATGGCGCCATAGCCCTTGCTAAGGAGCCGAGGTCTCACCAGAAGTCCAAGCACATTGAGCGGCGATATCATCTCATCCGCGATTACCTTGAGAAAGGTTACGTTGAGGTCAAGAGAGTCAACTCCGCAGATAATGTGGCAGACCCACTTACAAAGCCGTTGGGCCAGCAGAAGATCGAAGCCCACCTTGAGAAGATGGGACTTAGACTTGTAGCCAATTGGCTTTAGGACAAGTGGGAGATTGTTAGATATATGTGCCCTAGAAGCCAGAATTGGCTGACACTTGTAATACACTTCTAGGGGCAAAATTATAATTTTGACTATAATTAATAAAATGGGTTATTTTCTATCACACATGTGTATTTAGTGTCTGTGATACATCCTTTGAGTTAATGGTAATGATAATTCATATTTTCAAGAGTTGAAAATTTAAGACATGAATAATCATTATTAACTCATAAACAGCTCCCGACCATAGGATCATCACGAGGATGGTGATTGATCCGGAAGGTTGGTGTACGATCGCGCTTCTCTTTAGTAGATGAGTCTTGAGTCTACGGTGTGGAGACACCGGAGCGAGAGTACAGGTACTCGTTAGAGAACGAGGGCACTGAGCGTGACCACCTCGAGTAGTCATTAGGAAGTCTACCTTCTCGTCAATGACTGACTCGATGCTGCAGTAGTGTGTCTGGTTCTTTGACCTGAGATGCATCGGCAGTTCACCTTGAGGGTGTTATAGTTTGACTACACCATTACTCGGATCTCCTAGCCATATGGAACCCTGAGGTGTATGTTGGCTATAGCACATGTTCATTGTAGGAACTGGATTGCATCAAGATGGGATCTATCTACCTCGGTGGTAGAGGAGCAGCCCTATGATGATCATGAGAATCAAGTCCAGAAAGCCCATGGCCATGGCAGAGTGAAATAATAGAAAGAGTTTCTATTTAGATTTTCACATTGGACTCGAATCGAATGATTACATCATATGACACAGAGACTAGGGTTTGACGAGTTCACCTTAACCCTAATCTGATCGGGGCTCAAGATAGAAGAACTTAATCACACAGGTAGCTGCACCAAGAGGTTCGCATTCAGCTCTGATGGGTTGCCACCATATACTGCTAGGTGTCACTGGTGGATTTTGGGAGCAATTAGAATGATTTAGATGATCGATCATTCTAGCTGTTCTCGAATCAGAAGAGTTCTCTGATCCATCGAAAGGAGTTTCGATGATGTCTATGATAGAGATCATGCATGACATATCCCATTACCATACAGAACTGAACCTAACTGGGTCACACAAACAAGGGTTTGAATCTGGTGATCATCAATTGAACTGATCTAGTTCAATTGATCTGAATGAGATTCAATTAGGTTCAAGGAAATCGTGCTAGCACTCGATTGAACCTAACGTTCTTCTTTTACTATCATAAATAAGTTGTCCTCTGACTGAGCCAAAGGAGTTTGTGCTCAATCAGAGGCCTTCATGCATATGGTCTGACTGGAGGTTGTCCAAGTCAGAATAGGTTGTCTTATTTGTAAGACATTACCTGCCATTTTTGGTCACCTGCCATTTCTTGTTCTTTGACTTTGGTCAAAAGTCTGACCTTTGACTGGTCAAACGTTGACCATGTGTCATGCACCCATTGGAGAGACATGACCACATGTCCTGCCTGCTATTGGAGAAAGGGGGGGCCTGCACATGAACCTGGCAAGGAGAAGGGCGCACGCCAGAGGGTGGCGCCTGAGCCCAAGTAGGAGGCGCCTAGGAGTCCTTGTTGGAGTTCCAAGGACTCCACCTCCCTTTTTGGATTCCAATCAGAGTTCTACTAAGGAATCCAGTTTGACTGGTCTTAGGCGCCCTCTAAGGAGGAATGAGGGACTCTAATTTGGGATCAGATGATCTATTCCAACCAATCAGATTTAGATCTGATTTCACAAAGGAGTTGTGATTGGTTCAGGAGGAAGAGGACTGCATGGATCACAAGAGGTCTATAAATAAGACCCTGCGCCTAACCCTAAATAGAGAGTTTCTTTCAATTTGCCCATGCCCCAAGGCTGCCTCTCCCTCCCTCTTCATGCCACCTTTAGTCTCTTCTCCTCTTGCTCTCCACGTCCAAAGAGTGTTTTGGACTTTAGTTTGGTGCGATTCAGATCAAGGAAAGGCGATCAAAAGCAAGAAGGCTGCGCTGCTGCAAAAGGACGAACTGCAGATCTTCAAAAGAGTTTTGAAGATCCTTCCAGATCAGATCCAGATCTGATTTTTGGAGGTGTGATAGAGAAGAAGAGGATCTCCAGATCCAACCCGAGTGGATACCGGTAGAGGCCAGGCGCTTGCGTGGCTAAGATCCAGAACCTTCCGCTGCAATCATCAGGATCATCTACAGGGTAATAGGATTACCCAAATCAAAGGTAAATTAAATTTGATTTAATTTATCTTATTTAATTTTAATTTTATTAAAATAATAAGAATCAGATCTGAAGATATCAAGATCTGATTTGAGATCAAGAGAAATTTTTTTTGAAATATATCTCTTGATCTAATCAGATCTGAATGAATCTGACCCAGAAAATAAGTTTTTTTCCTTCAACTCCCACGTCCTTGGAATTCAAAAAATTTAAGAATGTACTACCAATAATTTTTCTTTAATAAAATTCTTTTTATTTTAACATCATTACTTCTTGGCACAAAGATTATCTAATGACAACTCTGAAACAACCAAAAGTGGCTTGTTAGGAACAAGAGGAGAATCTCATCCTAATGTGAGCAAGGTCGAAGGCCTCGTTGAACTTTGAAGAGATGAGGGGAGAGGTCCTACCAATGGCCCTAATATGCCCCTACAGCCCATTAGGAATAGAAGGAGAACCTCATCCTAATGTGAGTAAGGTCGAAGGCCTCATTAAACTAAGACGAGATGAGTGGAGAGGCCCTACCAATGGCCCTAATGTGCTCCTATAGCCCATTAGAAATAGGAGGAGAACCTCATTTTAATGTGAGCAAGGTAGAAGGCCTCACGAGATGAGGGGAGAGGCCCTACCAATGGTCTTAATGTATCCCTATAGTCTATTAGGAATAGGAGGAGAACCTCATCCTAACGTGAGTAAGGTCGAAGGCCTCGTTGAACTAAGACAAGATAAGGGAAGAGACCCTATCGATGGCCCTAATGTACCTCTGCAGTCCATTACAAATAGGAGGAGAACCTCATCCTAACGTGAGCAAGATCGAAGGCCTCGTTAAGCCAAGATGAGAACCCGCTAATGGATCTGATGAACCTCTACGATCATACAAGGGGTGGAAGGTCAAGGCCCTACTAACGATTGATGAGCATGTTTCCTTGTGACCGCACCAAATGCTAATGAAAAAATCCCATGCTAATCCATTGAATGAACCCCTAATCTGACGTCCATGATAAGCATCTTGTTAGAAATGAAAGAAAAATGAGGCATCCAGAATCGAATCTGCAAGAGATGACAATCAAAAAGATACTATTTTATTATGAAGGTAAGTTCATTATAAGTAAAAGTTAATAAGATCAATTACAATAGGCACACTACAAGGCCGACTGTGCGAAAAAGCAAATGCATTATAGACAAGATAAAGATCGGTGAAACTAATTACAAAAAAAAGAAAAGAGGTGAAATTCTAAGGCGATCCGAGCTCTTCAAACGTCGGGCTATCAGCTCTAGCCATCACCAAAGCTTCCTTTAGTTTGAAAATTTCCTCCTCTAGCTTCTTCTTCTTGTATAGACCGTTGATGTACATCCTGTTGGAGTATTCAAATTTGGCCTCGAGCTCTCGCCGCTGCTTCCTTAAAACCTCAGATTTAGCTTCAGCGTCCTTGACAGCTTGACGCTCCCAAGCCAACTGGAGCTTCAATTGTTGAACTTCAATTTTCTCCACCCCAACAGCCTTCGAGAGTTTATCGATAGTCCTCCTCAGAAAGATGAGCTCCTTAGGTTCGCCGCTTGATCCAGCCTACTGAATGCTATGAAACTTCTTCTGAAAATAGGTCGCCTCATCCTTGGCAGCCTTTAGCTCACCTTCAAGACTGGACATCCTTTCTGCCAAGGTCATCCGATAATTATTGTGTTGATCTTCAGCATCCTGTAGCTGCTTCTGAAGTTCGGAGAACTTCTTCGACCAGTTCTAGTCTTGCCGAGCTTCATCGGTGGACCATGGTGAACTCCCTTCCAAGAGACATATCCTCTCTTCCATCTTCTTGAGATCAACTTCTAGAGAGTCAATATTCACTGTGAGCACCCAAGACTTGTCGCTCGTGCTCTTCTAGAGTTCGATGAGCTTCTTCTCAAAATGTTCTTTTCGAATGCTGAAGCTAGCCGCATCCTTCATGTGTAAAATTTGGGGGTGATTGACTTCCTTAGTCACCTTTGCAGCATTTTTTTGAGAGGGCTGAAGGTCGGCCTCAACTCTCTTCAATCTTCTTCTCAATTGGTAGACCTCCTTCTTCAAACCCTTTATCAAAGGCTTGAACGAAACCCCCGGAGGTAAGGGGTCGGCGTTGACCAAAGAAAGGAGGTCGTGGCCCTGATCGATAGAGACGTTCTGAATCACATACAATGCAAAGTGTAAATAAAAAGAAGGATTTGTTCTCATTACTTGAAATATGTTTGGTACACTAAAAAAAAAAGAGAAAAAAGAGGGTACATAGATGTCAAAAATTTAGACCTCGGATGGCTCGCCCATTGGAGAGGTCGGAACATTCTTGATTGGCTCCGGCCCTTGGATAGGTTCGAATGCTGCACCTACGGATTCAGGAGCAACCTCGGCATCGATGCATGAAGGGCTGGCTCTATCCTCTGGCTCTTCTAAGAGGAAATCTAGATCGATGTTGGGAAAATTCTTGGTGACTCATCCCATGCAGACCGAGAACCCTTCCAAGAAGGATTCCTGGGCAAAGTCTATTTTGACATTCTCCATATCCTTGGAGGACTTGAAGTTCTGCACGGCCCCTTCCATGGCGGCGCTAACCTCCTCTTATGCCTTCCTTTTCTCCTCCTTTTTTAGGGCTAGCTCGGCCCTCAACTTCGCCATCTTGCCATGCTCCTCTCTCAATTCATTCTCAAGGCATTCGACTTCAGATGAATGGATCTTCGATGCGATCTTTAGAATGTTGGCCTCGGTCCGATCCTTCTCGACTTCTATGCAGGCTTCTTCCAGGGCTCTAGAACCTTCGGCCCAATTTTGGCTTGCTGCTTTGGAGTGGATAAAAAGATAGTGTCCCGCTGCAAAATACACAACAAATCAGAATCATGAAAGATCCAAGTTTCAAAGCTTAATGGGCATGAAATCAAAGTCAGAAGGAACCACTTACCTCTAGAAAGGCAGCAAATGATTCATCGAACCTCTCGACATCATCCTTCTGGCGCATCCTTTCGATAATGTGGAAAAGGATGCTCCTCTCCATTAGTGCCTGGATGACCTCTCGATCATCCAGGGAACCCTATTCTTGGCCAAGGTCCCCTCCTTCGGAGCTCTTAGTCTTTCGTCCAACCTTCTTACTGACAGCCCTCTTCTTCTTCTTCTCCATAGCTCCCTCTTGCCGAATAGGAGCAAGAGGGATGGCCTTATCAAATGGGGTCGGGCTCGGCATGATAGTGGCAGGTTCAAGGGTTGATTTGGACCAAACTAGTGCAGCCCGGCTTGACTCTCCAGTCTAGGCCTTCTTCTGTGGTTCGCTGGAAGAACCTCCCTTCCTTTTGAGGGTTCGGACCCCCTTCGTCAAATAGTTTCATTCCTCGGAGGTCATTTTTGTAAAGACAAAGTTAGAAGATCAAAAAAATAAATATCATCCAATCGACTGAATATCATAAACTACCTATTGGGTTAAGAGGACCGAGGCCAAAATTGAACAAGATTTGCTCGTCCAGGAGTCTAGGGATTGGTGGAGCATCAAAGGACTTCAGCTTATTGGCTGAGCTTCGATCTTCATTTTCTAGCCCAAGAGCTCGACGAACCAATTTCCTTACCTCACCCAATGGAGGTAGCCCTAGTTTTAGGGTGGGATGAAAAACGAAGAAGAACTTCTCCTTCCAGCCGTGAATGGAGGAAGGGGCACCTTCAAGCAGTTCCTTCCTCCCGAACTGAGGAGACACATATCACCAATCCTTAGTGGTGGGGTGATGTTTAAAGGTAAAAAAATTATGGAATAGGGAAATAGTAGGTCGAACGCCTGCCATGGTGCACAGGGAGAAGAATCCTATGATAAATCTAAAGGAGTTCGGTGCTATGGCTACAAGAAAAATATTGAGAAACCTAAATAAGTTAGCTATGAAAAAAGATAAAGGTAAGCTAAGCCCGGCCTAAAATGTTTCGACGTACAAATGGATTTAGTTAGAAGGGGGTGAACAGGCTTGGTCGTCAGGTCTAGAGAGTTCAAGCTCATACTTAGGAGGAATTCCAAATCAAATCCTAGCTAAGAAAAGGTCGTCAGACCGAAGTCTACAAGAAATGGTTGTAGGCACAAAAGGATGGGCCGATCCCAAGGGTTTGGCGTCCTTAGGAGGTGGGTTCGTCAAACTTAAAGGGGTCGGACTCCCAGAACAAGTCAACCAAGATCCCTCACTAGATATTTGGATCATGATAAAATCTAGAAATTATCCAAAAAGTTAAATAAAAAGAAAACAAGATGTTCAAGCTTCGACAAGAATAGAAAGAATGAGAAAGTAAGAATGCAAAGATAATCCAAAAAGTATCAAAAAGCTTACCTAACTTGGTTGAGAAGAACAAGGAGATGGCGAATGGAGTAAGGATTGCTGGTAAGGTATGCCAAAAACCAAAGGAAGCAGCTTGGGCTCTCGCATGGGATGAAGAGGAAAATCGAAGGGAGGAAAGGAAGATTTTAGAAGTAGGAACTCGAAGGAGGAGGGCAGGCTTAAGTAACCCCTAGAATCCTAGAATAGTTATGATTGCAGATTTTCTCTAGCCGATCTTTGATCAATGCGTGTCCTACTCATCATGGCATAAAGCCTCCAATGGACAGACCCTTAATGGTGCTATACCTCGAGTAGATTTCTAGTAGGGAATTTGGAAAACATCTCTTCAGGTCATCGTGTATATATGAAGCTCTGATGCGAGCCCAATAAAAGCCAAAACATCCCATACCACCTGGAAGTGGGAAGCCTGGTAGGACCAAAAAATCCTTTGAACTTTGGTAGTCTCCATCTTACTCCCATCCTTCAAACTTCGAACTTAGGAATAGGAAGGCTAGTGTTGGGGATAAATCTACGCCTACCGAAGTTCGGCTAAGATTCCAATCAAATTCTCAGCACCTGTGCATCCAGTTCGATTGAACTCCTTTTGGATTCTTTCCAGTAATTGGGTTCCTCCAATAGGCAAATTCCTTCCGAACTCCAACAGGCGAACTCCCCTAGCAGCCGAACTCCTCCCGGACTCCTCCAACAAGCAAACTCCTTTCAAATTTTTTCAGTAGTTAGGTTCCTCCATTAGGCAAATTCTTCCTCGGGTCTCTCCTCCAAAAGAGCTGCACGCAGATCTCTCCAGCAGATCTACTTCCTGATTCTAGAAGAGTCTCCTCTCCTACATAAATTCGATCTCAGACACAGCATCAACCGACCCACACCTGGACTATCTTGGAGGAGTCCAAACTCCTCTAGAATTGATATAGCTCAAAGGTCATCACCAATCGATGCCTACTCCTCCAAACTTTGACTATCAAATGTCAAGCAGACTAGGCATCCCATGATAATAGACACTATTCTCCATAACAAACTCCACGTGATCCCGAGCGGCCCACTACCTGACAGTTTTAACAGTCACCATCAGTTTGTTATAGGCTCCATCTATAAAAGGAACCCTCTAGATACGTTTTCTCCAGACTCTCTTCTCCTTCCCAAAATTTTGTTGAATTCTTTCTTGAGCACTCCATTTCTATTGGTCAAAAGAGCTGACTTGATCATCGGAGGGTCTTGCCGGAGCCACCCCTTGGGCTTTAGACAAGGCTTGTTTTGCAAGTCACCAATGGTGATCTCTTCTTCTCCAACTCCGACGTTTCTCCGACGATGACCAGATTTTGCACCAACAATATCTATATCCCATCAAAGACATTCTCGATAGCAGAATGCTTTGGAGTTGGTCACGTTCAATGATGATGTACCCATACATCTCACCTGTATGCTATACTAGTATCTCCATACTCCTTAGTTAAGAGGATAACCAACCTATATGGCATATAGAAACCTATTTTTGATAGATGCTATCATCCTAATTAATAGCCTATCATTTGGTCCTGAATAAATTTAAGGACTAATTGATAAATCATCTTATTATCGAAGCTAAATAGTCATAAAGAGTTCATCGCAATAATAGAGTTTATTAGAAGATGAATATTTTATGATGAAAAATACCAAATATATTTTATTTATTAATGAATCAATTATAATTATAATGTAGCACAATCATCAACAGACTGATGACTGACTTTGGAACATATTTTTCAATAACTCTCACTTATCCTAAAGCCACTCGACATAGTATCTAATACCCATCTTTGACTTGGGATTGTCGAACTTCTTTATCACCAAGGCATTAGTGAAGAGGTTGATTAGGTTCTTCTTTCCATCGATCTTCTAAAGGTCGACGTCATCTCGATCTATGATCTCCCAGACTAGGTGGAAGTGGTACAAGATGTGCTTCATCCGCTGGTATACCTTTGGTTTCTTTGCCTAAGCTATGGCACCAGTGCTATTGTAGGAGAGCAGGATCGAACCATCTAGAGAGGATGCTACTCCGAGCTCGGTGATAAACTTCCTCAACCATATAGCTTTCTTCGCGGCATCTGATGCTATGATGTACTCTACTTCGTAAACAGAGTCTGCCATAGTATGCTGCTTGAAACTCTTCCAATAAATAACTCCACCATTTTGAGTAAAGATATATCCCAACATCCTTCTACTGTCATCATGGTCAGATTGAAAGCTAGAATCTATAAACTCGACAAGTTTCAAATCTAACTTGCCATAAACCAACCATTGATCCTTAGTATTTCTTAAATACATAAGGATGATTTTAACTACTTTTTAGTGATTTTCTTTAGGATCAGACTAGTATTTACTCACTACTCCACTTGAGTATGCCATATCTGATCTCGTACATGTCATGACATATATGATAGATCCCACTGTTGAAGCATATGGAACTCTACTCATATGCTCTCTCTCTTGAGGAGCTGTCGGACAATTCCTTTTAGGAAGAAAAATTTCATGGCCTATCGAGAAATAGCTCTTTTTTAAATTCTCCATGCTGAACCTCTTCAGCACAGTATCTATGTACGTGGACTGGGATAACCCAAGCATCTTTTTAGATCTATTCCTATAGATCTTTATCCCTAGGATATAGGATGCTTCACCCAAGTTCTTCATTGAGAACTGTGATGACAACCAAACTTTTATTTTCTATAGTGCAGAAATGTCATTCTTGATTAAGAAAATGTCATCCACATACAAGATAAGGAATACTACTGCTGGACCATTTGTCCATTTATAAATGTAGGGCCCTTCTCCGTTCTTAACGAAGCCATATGTTTTGATCACCTTATCAAAATGCATGTTCTAAATTTGAGATGCCTTCTTCAATCCATAAATGGATCTGTAATGCTTACAAACCTTGGACTCATCTTTGGATGTGAACCCCTCAGGTTATATCATATACACACCTCTTTGGTCAGCTCTCCTTTTAGGAAAGTTGTCTTCACATTCATCTATAAGATCTCATAGTTTAGATGGACAGCTATCACAAGCATTATCCAAATGAATTTGAGTATTGTCATAAGGAAGAATGTCTTGTCATAGCCAATACCATAATATTTATGATATCCCATGGCAACCAGATGGGCTTTATAGGTCTCCATCTTTCTATCTGCACACCTTTTTTTTTTAAAGACCCATTTACACCTAATGAGTTTAATTCCTTCGGATGGGTCAACCAATGTCCACACATTATTGACCTTCATGATCTTCATTTTAGATTTCATGGTCTTAAGCCATTTCTCAGAATCAGATCTCTGCATAGCATCCATATAAGTAATCGATGAAAGAAAAACCCTATTTTCTATCGTAGAATCATGTAGATCTGATCCGATCCGAGATAAATTTTCTTTAAAAAATTCTAAATGATCCGATCAAATCTAAGAGTTCTTAGATCTAATCATGGTGATCTAATATTAAAAATTAAAATAAAAATTAAATTAGATTTAATTTCATACCTTGTTTGGGTAATCTGATTATCCTGCGATGATCCTGATGTTTCTTGAGGTTCTGAAAGGATCCACGCATGAGCTTGGCCTCTACCAATATCCACTCAAGAAGGATCTAGACATCTTCTTCTCATAAATCTTTTCTTCAAAGATTAGATCTAAATCTGATCTGAAAGTCCTTCAAAAAATTTTTGAAGGCAGCATGTCCATCTCACGAACACCATCGCGTAGATACTAAACTCTTCACAAATTTGATTAGATCTTCTTCTCAAATTTATGCCTAACTTTTTAGACATGTAGAAGAAAGAGATAAAGAGGATAGAGGGGGCATGGGATATCTGGAATGATAGCCTTTGGGTATGAAAAAATATTTCTACTTGAAGAACCTTGGTGCAAGGGTTCTTATACAAAAGCATAGTGCCAAGTTAGAGTCCCTCTTCGACCAAAATCCTCTTTTTTTTGAACATTGGGACTCTTGGACTTGATGTCCATAAAAATCCCCAGATTTCATCTAATTTTGATGCAAATATCAATCTAGAAGGTGGCAGCATGAGTAGATAAGGAAGAGTCCACTGCGCCTAGAGGACTCTTTCCTCAAGAGTTTGATCCGAATCTAACTCTATTATAACTCAGTCTAGACACCTCAAAAAATCATAAAATTTGATACACCCAATACACAATTCATGGTATATCAGATCTCTAAAAACTAGATTAAAATAATTTTTATAAAAATTTTTAGAAGCATCTGATCAGGTGACCCTCAATTCTCTCAAATAGGTCAACTTTTGACCCTAGTCCAATTTGACTATGAATGGATTTAATTTCTATAATTAATCTGACCTGGACTTATTTCAGTCAGATGAAAATAAACCCATTCAAAATATAAGAATGAATCAAATCAAATTTAACTTGGTTGCGATGAATCAGAAATATTTTAGAAGGAGAAAGTTAGGCTCAATCGTATGCTAGCATGATAACCTTGAACTTGATTGGATCTAATCCAAATCAATCGAACTGGGTTATCTCAATTGATGACATCCAGACCCAAATTTTTATTTGTGTAATCTAGTTAGGTTCAATTCTATGTAATAAAGAGATATGTCATGATTTTCATCATCGACATCATCAAAACATCTTTTGATGGACCAGAACTTTTCTGATTCATACAATTAGAATGATTGATCATCAAAATCATTCTAATTGCTCTCAAAATCCACCAGTGACACCTAGTAGTATATGGTGGCAACCCATTAGAACTAAAAGTGAACTTCTCGATGTAGTTACTTATGTGATTGGGTTCTTCTATCTTAAGCTCTGACAGGATTAGGGTTAAGGTGAACTTGTCAAACCCAATATCCGTCATATGAATTAATCATTCGATTCGAGTTCAATGTGAAATCCTAATAGAAACTCTTTCTATCATCTTCACTCTACTATAGCCATGAGCTTAAGGACTCAATCTCATGATTATCATAGAGCTACTCATCATCTACCAAGGTAGATAGATCTCCTTATTGCTGCAATCCAATTCCTATAATGAACATGCTATAGCCAACATACATCTCAAGATTCTGAATGTCTAGAAGATTGAGTTATGGTATAGTCAAACTATAACACCCTCAAGGTGAACTACCGATGCACCTCAAGTCAAAGAATCGTACACACCACTGCAGCATCGAGTCAGTCATCGATGAGAAGGTAGACTTTCTTATGACTACTTGAGGTGGTCATGCTTAGTGCCCTCATTCTCTAATAGGTACCTATACTCTCGCATTAGTGTCTCCACACCGTAGACTCAAGATACATCAACTTTTTGAATTGATCACCATCCTCATGATGATTCTATGGTTGGGAGCAATTTATGAGTTAATTATGAAAATTCATGTCTTAAATTTTCAACTCTTGAAAATATGAATTATCATTATCATTAACTCAAAGAATATATCACAAACACTTTTAAATACACACTGTGATAGAAAAATAATTTATTTATTAATTTATAATTAAAATTATAAAATTATCCTTAGTTGTATATTATAATTGACAGCCAATCTGGCTTCTAGGGCACACATCTAACAAACTTATACTTGATCTAAAGCCAATTGACTATAAATCTAAGTCCCATCTTCTCAAGGTGGGCTTCGATCTTCTGCTGGCTCAATGGCTTTGTCAGTGAGTCAGTTGCATTATCTACAATGTTGATTCTCTTGACCTTGATGTATCGCTTCTCGAGGTAATTGCAGATGAGGTGGTATCGCCGCTCGATGTGTTTAGATTTTTGATGAGATCTTGGCTCCTTAGCTAGGGCTATGGCATTATTGTTATCATAGTATAGAAGGACGGCATCTGATGGCATCGCTCCGAGCTCTACGGTAATCTTTTTGTACCAAAATAACTTCTTTGTAGCTTTTGACTTAGTGATGTACTCCACTTCCATAGTGGAATCTGCTATCACAATCTGCTTGGAACTTTTCTAGCTGACAGCACCATCATTACAAATAAATAGACTTTCAGATGTCGACTTTCGATCATCTATATTAGACATAAAATTCGAGTTTGTATACCCCTGGACCTAGAGTTCTCCATTACCAAAGACTAGAAATATATCCTTAGTTCTTCTCAAGTACTTAAGGATACATTTCACAGAAGTCCAATGCTCTTTGCCTGGATTCGACTGATACCTACTCGTGATACTCACAGCATGGGCAATATCAGGTCGTGTACATAGCATGACATACATGAGGCTCCCTATTGCTGAAGCATAAGGGATCTTGCTTATGCATTCAATCTCCTTGGGTGTGTTGGAACACATCTTCTTAGAGAGATGAATGCCATGTTTGAAGAGCACCAATCCCCTCTTGGAGTTTTTCATGCTAAACCTCTTTAGCACCTCCTCTATGTACATCTTTTGTGAGAGACCCAGCATCCTATTTGGTCTATCTCTATAGACCTTAATTCCTAGAATAAAGGATGCCTCTCCTAGATCTTTCATGGAGAATTCTTTAGACAACCATATTTTGACTGTGGTTAACATGAACATATTATTCCCAATTAGGAGGATGTCATCCATGTACAATATGAGGAAGACAACAGTGCTCCCACTGACCTTTTTGAAAATATAGGGCTCCTCCTCATTCTTGATGAATCCAAATAATTTCATCACATCATTGAAATGAGCATTCCAGCTCTGAGATGCTTGCTTAAGTCTAGATATGAACCTTTGCAGCTTGCAGACCTTATGATTGGTATCACTAGATGTGAAATTCAGTGGCTATTCCATATAGATATCTTTCTTAAGATATTCATTTAAGAATGTCATTTTTACATCCATCTACCATATTTCTTAATCAAAATAGACTGCAATAGCAAGCAATGTGTGGATGGATTTGAGCATGGCTACTGACGAAAAAGTATCCTAATAGTCAATGCCTTCGTGCTGACTATATCCTTTCGCTACGAGCCTTGCTTTGAATGTCTTTATATTTTCATCGGCACCTATGTTTCTCTTGAAGATCCATTTACACCCAATAGGTACTATACCTTCAGGTGGATCTACCAAGGTCTAGACTTGGTTCAAGCACATTGAGTCAATCTTTGACTTCATTACCTCTAACCATTTCTCAAAATCTATATCTGATATCGCCTCATCATAGATTTTGAGATCATCACCATGAATCCCTTTTTCTATGAGGAACATTTTCTCTACGTTCATTGAAACAGTACCCAAGAATCTTTCAGAGGAATGAAAAATTCTTTCTGATCTATGAGGTGGACGAGGTAGTGATTGGACTGGCTCAATCTGATTGGATTCTATAGGTTCCTTGACTCATGGCTCTTAGGAGACTTTCTCCTCGAGCCTAATCTATCTTTCGATGCCACCATCTTGAATAAACTATTTTTCAAGAAAGATGGCATGTCGACTTACAATCACATTATGATCTTTCGAAAGATAGAAAAAATATCCTAATGACCTTTTAGTATATCCAATAAATCAAGTTCTAAAGGTCCTAGACTCTAATTTATCCATCTGTTATCTCATGACATGGGCCGAACAATCCCAAATTCTGAGATGACTCAGACTTGATTTCTTACCATGCCATATCTCATACGGTGTGGTAGAAATAATTTTAGATGGAATCCTATTCAGTAGGAATATAGCATTCAACAGACTGTCTCTAAAGAAACTTAGAGAGGTCTATGAAGCTCATCATGGATCGAACCATATCTAATAAGGTCCGATTTCTCCATTCTAAAATTTCGTTAAGTTGAGGCATTTTTGGTGGAGTCCATTGAGAGACTATGCCATTATCCTTAAGATAGTCTAGGAATTCTCCATTAAGGTATTCGCCTCCTCGATTTGATCGAAGAACCTTAATGGATTTTCTTATTTATTTTCTACTTCGAGTCTGAATTTCTCAAACTTTTCAAAAGCTTCAGACCTGTGTCGCATCAAATACACATACCCATATCGAGATAAATCATCGATAAAGGTGATGAAGTAGATGTAATTATCCCTGGGTAGCACATCAAATGGGCTGCATACATTAGTATGTAATAGGGCAAGTAGGTTTGTAGCTCTTTCCCCATGTCCCATAAAAGAAAGCTTTGTTATTTTAGCATGAAGGCATGATTCACAAATTGGATATGACTCGGAAGTCAATGGACTCAATAGCTCGGATTTCTTCAATTTGTTAACCCTATCTTCAGCTATATGACTTAGCCTAAGGTACCAAAGATACCTATCATTTAGACCATCCCTAGGTCACTTTAATCCTATGGCATTCATATTTTGCTCGATATTAAAAATAGAAACATCAATATGTAATTGATAGAGACCATTTATAAGAAAACTACTTGCAATTTTATTTCTTTCATAAAGAATATTACAATGGTCCTTAAGAAAACTAATTACATAGCCTTCCTATGCTAAACAAGAAACAAAAATTAAAATCCTACTTACTGCAGGCAAATAAAAATAGTCTCTAAGTACTAAGTCTAATTCTGATGGTAATCATAGAGGGTAGGATCCCATGGCTATAGCAGCAACTCTTGCTCCATTTCCGACATGTAGGATCATCCCACCATACCTTAGCCTCCTGCTATCCTCAAGACCCTACAAAGAAGTGCACAAGTGAGCACTAGAACAAGAGTCAAGCACCCAACTGGATGTAGAAAAAATTCTAAGATTAGATTCTATAATGAGCATACCTCTAGAAGGACCTGTCTCCTTCTTGATCTTCAAGCTGGCCAGGTAAAGAAGGCAGTTCCATTTTCAATGGCCGTCAGTGTTAAAATAGAAATATTTTTCTTTGTTAGCGGCCTTCTTCTTCGGCTCTGCCTTCTTCTTCTTCCCACCATCCATCTTTTGCTTCTTCACAGACTTGTTCTTTCCAAAAGACTTTCTCTTGGAAGAAGTCCACTCCATAACAAGTACTGAGCCTTTAGAACCTTTCATAGGAAGCTCAGTAGTAACCAGCATATTCAAAAGCTCAGCCAAGGTATTTTGAAGTTTATGCATATGGTAGTTCATGATGAACTGTCCATACACATCAGTCAAGGACTATAGAATTATGTTAGTATATAGATCTTGATCTAACTTGACATCGAGCTTCTCAAGCTCTTCTAAGTTCTTGATCATCATTAGATAATGATCTTGGACCGACTGTCCATCACGCATTTGAGCCTTAAATAGTCTTTTAGTGACTTGATATTTAGCTGCTCGACTTTGTTCACCAAACAACTCTTGCAGGTGAGTCAATATTTGACAGCTAGTCTTAATGTCTTCATGTTGGCACTGGAGCTCATCAGACATCGAGTCGAACATATAATACTTGGCTTTATTATCTTCATCCATCTACTTCTTGAGAGATACTCTCTAATCAGCGGATGGACGGGCTGGTAAGGTGGGAGGATTCTGTTCCAACACATGAGTCAATTTCTCAAATTTTAAAATAATTTTGAAATTTCAGAGCCAATCCTTGTAGTTGGATTCGGTCAGTCTATGGGTGTCCAGGATACGAGCTAGTGGGTTAGATGAAGATATTTTCTGGTAGAGAGTCAAAATTTTTAGTTAGATTTTGTAATTATACTTAACCAATTTGTTTAGAGATTTTATTTTTATACAAATTTGATACTCAATATTTACTTGGATCCCTATACTTCCTTGGTAGAGATGTAAAAATTTTCATGGTTATTGATTTTTAGTGGATGGTGTGGTCCCACCAACTAACTCACCACCTCACCTAATAGTTATTGGCGATGGGTTAATCGATGAGTGGATAACTCTTGTCCAATGATTCTCTAATCATGGTGCACCCTAATCTGATCTCTAATTCATGAATTTTATCTTGTCCAAAATATTGATCCACTTTTTAGTTAAGTCAGATCCATCATTTGCATAGATTGAATTCCTGAATAGATCCCTCACCATATCCGAAATATTAAACTCAATCCATCCTACAACCTATAGCATCCAATGCCTAATAGATATGGTTGCGTCTTCCCGGTGCAGCTGAACCACAATATCCAGCTGAGAATAATCAACCCTAGGAAGGGCCCACACATCCACAATGGTGGAAGATCTTAGACTTAATATTTTCTTAAGAAGATTTAATTTAGGTCTCTTTAAACTTAACTTGACTTAGTCATAACAATTATGACTAACCTAATGGCATGGATTGGCTCGAATTGTTAGCCACCTCAAATCAAAACTGGATCGACACAAATGGTTAGGTAAGTGAGACTAGTGGAAAGAATATGCCATTAACTTGATAAGAATGTATTCTGGTCGAGTAGCTCCAAATTAAAAATCAATCAGTCGTATCTACTAAACTTACCTTAAACACCAAATTATCGAATCAAAACTAATTGAGTTAGCCTACAATTCAGACTCGAACCATGGAGCCAAATTAGGTCTTGACTTGATCGAGTCACATCTCAATGTGATTCAATCTTGATCCAAACTTAATCCTATTAGGCTAGTCAAATCTAAGCTTTCTTTGATCCCACCTAACCAACTCTTGATTTGGTTTGATTAATCGCTAGACCTAATTAAGCTACCTAAGCCCGAACCTAATTTTATGAATATGTCCTAGATCTAAAAATTTATAATTTTAAAATCGAATTAATTTTATAATTTTAATTCTTAATTAAGTTTTGGGTTCATGAATAAAATATATAATAAAAAATTAAGGATTTCAGGATCTAGGATTTTGCAGAAAAATAAGTTCTAATTTTTGATTAAGGACGAACGTGTAGCATCCTTACATGCCATAAGAACATCCCATCGAATGGTAGGAGAGGGCCTTTAAATTTTACTTTATTCTTATCATCGGACGGCCATGGGAAACTCCTTAATCTAAAATATAATTTTTTACTATAAAACTAGTTAGATCATATATCATATATAAAAAGATCTAACTAATACATGTCTTGTATACATCTCATGTATCATAAATATGCATACTTTTAGATCTAAAATATTATATATTAAATCTAAAAAATAAAATTTTAAATTTGATCATATCAAAAATAAAACTATTCTAGACATCTTATAAAACTATTCTCTGACTAGTCTAAGCATGTATCTTTCATATCTCATATGAATAAATCAAAAATTAAAAAATTTATATTCTTTTTTTAGATCTGATTAAAATAATTATAATATCAAAAAAATAAAAATTAAATAAATTTAAAATTATATTTAATCAAAATAAATACATGATCATATTAGACTACACATAGAGCTATTTTATACCTAGTCTAGTCATGCATCTCACACATATTAAATTTAAGTTATTTAACTTTTAATTTTTTAATTTTAGATCTAATCACATCTAATGTGACATCTAAAATTTATTAATATCAGATCATAAATAAAAATAAAATTAGATCTAAGGTAGATCTGAAGAACTACTAATCTGGCTCTAATACCAGTTGAAAAAAAAATCCTATTTTTTACTATAGGATCGTGTAGATCTGAGATGAATTTTTCTAAAAAAATTCTAAATAATCTAATCAAATCTAAGAGTTCTCAGATCTAATCATGATGATCTGATATTAAAAATTAAAATAAAAATTAAATTAGATTTAATTTCATACCTTGTTTGGGTAATCTGATTACTTAGCGATGATCCTGATATTTTCTGAGATTCTGGAAGGAGCCACGCATGCATCTAGCCTCTACCAGTATCTACTCATGAAGGATCTGGATGTCTTCTTCTCATAAATCTTTTCTGTAATGATCAAATTTGAATCTAATCTGGAAGTCCTTCAAAAAATTTCTGAAGGCAGCATGTCCGTCTCACGAACATCATCGCGTAGATGCTAAACTCTTCATAAATTTGATTAGATTTTCTTCTCAGATTTGTACCTAACATTTTAGGCATCTAGAAAAAAGGGAGAGAGAGGATATAGGGGGTGTGGGATATCTAGAATGATAGCCTTTGGGTGTGAAAAAATATTTCTACTTGAAGAGCTTTGGTGCAAGGGTTCTTATACAAAAGCATAGTGCCAAGTTAGAGTTCCTCTTTGACCAAAATCCTCATTTTTTTGATCATTGGGACTCCTGAACCTGATCTTCATGAAAATCTCTAGATCTCATCTAATTTTGATGCCAAAAATCAATCTAGAAGGTGGCAGCATGAGTATATAAGAAGAGTCCACAATGCCTAAGACTCTTCCCTTAAGTGTTTGATTTGAATCAAACTCTATCATAACTCAGTCTAGACACCTCCAAAAATCACAAAATTTGGTACACCTAATGTATAATTCATTCTCTATTCCATATCCTAAAATAAAATCAAAATGATTTCTAAAAAATTTTCTAAAAGCATCTAATTAGGTGATCCTTAATTCCCTCGAACAGGTCAACTTTTGATCCTTGTCCAATTTGACTATGAATGGATTTAATTTCTACAATTAATCTGACCTAGACTTATTTCAGTCAGATAAAAATAAATCCATTCAAAATATAAGAATGAGTAAAATCAAATTTGACTTGGTTGCGATGAGTCAGAAAGATTTTAGAAGGAGAAAGTCAGGCTCAATCGTGTGTTATCTTGAACCTGATTGGATCTAATCCAAATCAATCGAACTGGATTAGCTCAATTGATAACATCCAGACTGAAAACCTTATTTCTATGATCTAGTTAGATTTAATTCTATATAGTAATGAGATATGTCATGATCTCCATCATCGACATCATTGAAACACCTTTCGATAGATTAGAACTTTTCCGATTCATATAATTAGAATGATTGATCATCGAAATCATTCTAATTACTTCCAAAATCCATCAGTGACACCTAGCAGTATATGGCAGCAATTCATCAAAACTAAAAGTAAACCTCTCAATGCAGTTACCTGTGTGATTGGGTTCTTCTATCTTAAGCTCTGATAAGATTAGTATTAAGGTGAACTCGTCAAACCCAGTGTCCATCATATAAATTAATCATTCGATTCGAGTCCAATGTAAAATCCTAATAGAAACTCTTTCTATCATCTTCACTCTACCATGGTCATGGGCTTAAGGACTCAATCTCATGATTATCATAGGACTACTCCTCATCTACTGAGGTAGATAGATCCCCTTATTGGTGCAATCCAATTCCTACAATGAACATGCTATAGAAAACATACACCTCAAAATTTTGAATGACTAGAAGATCGAGTTATGGTGTAGTCAAACTATAACATCCTCAAGATGAACTATTGATGCACCTTAAGTCAAAAAATCATACACACCACTGCAGCATCAAGTCAATCATCGATGAGAAGGTAGACTTTCTTATGATTACTCAAGATGGTCATGCTCAGTGTCCTCGTTTTCTAACAAGTACCTATACTCTCACTTCGGTGTCTCCACACCATAGACTCAAGATATATCTATTCTAAGAAAGTGATCAAACACCAACCTTCTGGATCGATCACCATCCTCGTGATGATCCTACGATCGAAAGCAGTTTATGAGTTAATTATGAAAATTCTTGTCTTAAATTTTTAACTCTTGAAAATATGAATTATCATTACCATTAACTCAAAGAATATATCATAGATACTTTTAAATACACACTATGATAAAATAATAATCTATTTATTAATTTATAATCAAAATTATAAAATTATTCGTAGAAGTGTATTACAAGTGACAGCCAATCTGGCTTTTAGGGCACACATCTAACAATCGGATCTTCATCATTCTTATCGACTTCAATGGGATCACCATCCTGGACCAAGAAATCATAGTATCTATCTGGAGATGCGGTACTCTATCAGATCGCCTTAATGATGAAAGTACACTAGGCTTCAGATCTGATCTAATCAAATCTGACTCAGGTTCAGCTATAGGTGTTGATTTTTTTACCTGTTGAACATCATCAAGTTCAACTTTAGAGGCAATAGTTTCTTTACAAAGGAACTTCTTTTTCGAAAAGGTTACCTTAAGGCTGACGAACACCTTTAGTTCCTTAGCATGGTAGAAATAGTATTCTTTGGTCTCTTTTGGGTATCCTATAAATATGCACTTATCAGACCTAGGTCCAAGTTTATCTATAACTAACTATTTAAAATAATTCGAGCACCCACAAACCCTAAGATGTCAAAGTGCTGGCTTACGTCCTGTCCATATCTCATATAGAGTCTTAACTACAGACTTACTTGAAATCTTATTTAACAGATAACAAGCCAATTCAAGTGTATATCCCCTAAAGGATATCAGCAAGCTAGCAAAATCCATCATGGATTGGACCATGTCTAATAGAGTCCGATTCCTCCATTCAAACATACCATTGTGCTATGGTGTTCTTGGAGGAGTCCATTGAGAGAGAATCCCACTCTCCTAGATATGTGAGAAACTCACCCAAAATATATTTTTCTCCTTAATCAGATCGAAGAGTTTGAATACTCTTTTCAATTTATTTTTCTACTTCAATTTGGAATCGTTTGAACATTTCAAATGAATCCGATTTGTGTTTCATCAGATAGACATATCCATATCTAGATAGATCATCTATGAAAGTAATGAAGTAGAAATATCCACCTCTGGCACTTGTGCTCATTGGTCTACATATATTAGTATGTACTAGACCTAAGAGCTCAGTGGCTCTTTCATCTATTCTAGTAAAAGATGATTTGATCATTTTTCCAAGAAGACAGGACTCATAGGTTTGAAGTGATTCACAATCATTGACTTCGAGGATTTCCTCTTGAATCAACCTATTTATCCTATTCTTATTTATATGACCTAGCCTATAGTGCCATAAATAGATATCTGATACACTATCTAATCTAGGGTGCTTGCCAGTTGAATAGATTACGTTAACAGTTGTGATAGTATATACACACCATTGTTTAAATTTTCATAGAAAATAGTAACACCATTTATAATGATATTACAAATTTGTTTCTTTATTGAAATTTCAACATTTTTGACCAAAAGGACTATAGAAATAATATTAAAAAAAAAACTAGGATGGAAATGACAATCACTAAGAACAACGATATGGAACTTAAATACAAGTTTCAAAATTCCTAAAGCTAGAACTGAAACTAGTCTTCCATCTTCAATGTTCAGGAGCCTTTCACCTTGCTCGAATCTCCTACTAACCTACAACCCCTACAATAAATTTAAATATGGTAAGGGATATCGGTATCTAATGCCCAGTCAATAATATTACAAATAGAAAAATTGCAAGAAGTTATCATACAAAAATCTTGCCCAGCAATAGCTTGCTTCTCTGCCTGTTCGGATCCAGAGAGGTAATGTATTAAGGATAGTTCCTCTTTCAGTGCCCTCGCTTCTTACAAAAGAAGAATTAAGCTTGACTCTTATCGAGCTTGATCTTCCTGATCTAGCCCTGCACAGATGTTCCAGCCTGAACTTACACCTTCTTAGCTTTTTTCTTCTTGTTCTTCTTTCCTTTCCTAAAGGATCGAAAACTAGAAGACGATCCTCCCACTAAGTTCAGCGACTCCTTGTGGAGTTGGTGATCCTTCTCAATGTTCTGAAGCAACCCCAATAACCCATGGTAGTCTACTTCAGGCTTTGTTATTCTGAAATGAGTAAGGAATGGGAGAAAGGACTTGGACAATGAGTTTAGTATTGCATCCTTCCTAAGCTGTTTATGCAAGAAAAAGCCAAGCTTGCTCAATTGCTCTATCAGCTCAATCATGTACAATACATGATCAGTGACAGAGGCCCCATCCCACATTCTGACATTAAGATGGCACAACTAGTTTTGTGCCTCTCCACATCATTGAGTGTGCCAAAGGAATCCTCCAACACTTGAAGCATGTCCTTTGGCTGAGCTGTCTTAAATCTGCGACTGAACTAGTCGCTCATGGTAGCCAGCATGATGCAATGCATCATGGTCCAGTCATTGAGCCACTTTTGGTAAGTATCTCTGATTGTTCCATGTGCATTGGCAGTTGGCTCTTTAGGTGCAGAATCCGTTAGCATATATAGGATCCGTTCATGCTCCAGGACTATCTTCAACCTTCATCACCAGCTATCAAAGTTGGATCCCACTAACTTATCATTGTCCAACAATGATCGAAATGATAGAAAAGTGGCCATATCTACACAAAAAAAATCATAATCTAATTAGTAATTGATTCATTAAACATAAAGATTTGGACATTAATCAAAAGATTCTTCCACTATTTTATTTGAATTAGTAGCCTCTACCTTCAATTCGAAGAATTATCCTAATTCTTTAGTGGGTACTAGAATCCACATAGATTACATACGAGCCTAACTATAGTTGGCCAATCCATGTACATCTAAGGATAGTTTCATAACCAATTATTTTTTTAAATAATTTTTAGTAATTAAATTTTACCCCATTCCTAATCAGTAGGCTTTGGCCTCCACTGAAAAGTTTCAGCTAGATCCAACCATTAACATGACCATACTTGGCCCATCAAATCAATGAATGATTAGGCCCAACTTTGGTTTGCTAACCTAACCATCATTTAGAAATATGCAGCGAAGAAATCACATAATGAATGATAATTTCATTAGCCGATAAACACCAGAACTTTGGGCCTCCAATGATTATCCAACTAATGGACCCATTATCATCCACTTAATGGGAAGCTAGGATCTAGTTATCATAATAATTATCTCATTTTAGGGATCTAATAATTTTAGAGGATTTAATTTGAAGATGAGGGAAGGTTAGATGAACCAGCTTGTCATGATCCTTCCACTGACTTCACTAAGTTAGCTTAAGAGAGACCATAAATAGGTTGGCCTAGGAGCACCTAAATCAGTCATACTGATTTACATAGCTGACATGGATCAGCTTGAATAGTCAAGTGATCCGATCAAAATATAATTTCACCAAGAGACTAGGTAAGTTTGATCAATGGGAGGGTCTACCAAAGCTTACTTTAGACACCATCAAAAATAACTAGATAAGCTGGCTGCCAATTAAAGACCATCAGTCTAGTTTATCTTAGACACCAACTGATTTAATGTGTTTTAATTAAATCAACCTAATAGTTCATGCTAGATCGCGAAGCCAAAAATAAAGTCCACCTTGGGTCTCGTTAAAGACATGGACTTGACCAACTATAACTATTATAATTGATCTAGAGAATTCTTGACCTAATCTAAGACAACAATTGATTAGATTTAGTCAATTCTCTAATTAAGTCCATTCTTTATCCTTGACCTAATCTAAGACAACAATTGATTAGATTTAGTCAATTCTCTAATTAAGTCCATTCTTTAGTCTAATCCTAGGTCTAACTTAATTAATAGACCTAATCTCCACTAACCCATTTAACACAATGTGTTATGATTTATGTCTTAGGATCTTAAATTCACAATCCTAGATCCTAATCAAACAACTTCTTAATTCTTAATTAAGTTTTGGGCTGAGGGTTGGGGTTCGATTTTTTAAAAATAATTTTTATATTTATAAAATATTTTTACAACATAGTTCTGTCAACCAAGTTACATATTTGATTCATAATCAATATGCAAGTAAGATAAGCATGAAACTACTTTAGATCTAATCAAAATAGGTTCATGTAATTGAAATAATTTCAACTATAATCAATCATAAATTATCTTAAATCGAATCTAACATATTTATGATGATTAAAATTAGATTAAAATATTTTTAATCAGATCATAAAATTTTTTAGATCTAATCTAAAATTTTATGATCAACGTTTTAGATCAGCACATACTAGACAGCCTCTCCACTGTAAGGGATAAACCTTACGAAAAAACAATCTTATAATCAGTCCATGCAATCTAAAATTTTTTTATTTTCAAATATAAATCTATTAAATCATAAATAAAATTAGATCATATCTAATAAATTTATGATTTAAAGTAGATCAACACGAACTAGGACAACCTCTCCACTGTAAGGGATAAACCTTACAATAGGACAATCTTATAATCAGTTCATGTGATCATCATTTTAATTTTAGATTTAAGATTATAAATTATATTTAATTTAAAAAATAATCTAAACATACTCAAATAATTAGGTAATAACAAACCTAGATCTGATACCAATTGAAGGAACCAGATCTAGGATTTTAGGGTTAGATCTTGAAACTTTTTCAAGATCAGATAGTGGAAGACTAAAATTAACGAAAATTAATTTTAAATTTTAAAAACTATCCTAGATCTAAGATCTATTACATGATCATGACATGTTATTAAATTAGAAATTGAAATCTAAAGAAGTAACTAAAACATGTTGATCACATCAACATGCATATACACTACATCTAATGCAGGTATGAAAATAATAGATCAGATCTATTATCTATGCAAGTTAGACATTCTAAGTTACTTATCTAAGCTTGACGATAAAGTTACAAGCCGTACATACATCCAACCTCTAAGAGTCATCCATACGAGCCTATGATTACGATCAAAAGTCCTGATGCAAGAAATCAGCACAGTATGCTAGTACTATACTAATCCTTCTTTGATGGTCGATCAGATGCCTCCTTCTTCTGAATTTGAACTCTTCCAAAGAAGAGAAGGAATAGAGAAGTTTTTAGATATGATACACTCTCAAAAAACTCAAGGAAGGAGGAAGGGAAGAGGTGAACATAGCAATCCAAGAAGAAGACCATCTTCTTCTTCTCTTTGCTCTCACCTAGACATCTTGTTTGATATCTATTAAACCCCAATGCCCAAGGACTCTCTCTCCCTAATTTTCATACACCCCAAATCTCTCTCAATGATATGTAACATATCAAAAAATTGGATCAAAATTCATCCAAAATATATAGGAGAAGAGGAGTCCTTGTCTAGGTCAAAAACTAGGCAAGGAAAGACCAAAGGCAAGTCAAGATTAGGCACCCTCTCTAGAACTTTTTGGCATGGACACACATGAAAATGTTGCCCAAAACCTTCTTTTCCTTGTCAATAATATCAGAGAAAAAATAGGGAGGAGGGCGACACAAAAGGGAGGAAGAGTTTTGGTTTTTCAAAATACTATCTCATAGGATTTGAAATCAAAACAAATTCCCTTCTTTGACTTAGTCCACTACCTAATTTTCTTATGAGAAAGAGAGGAGAGAAGGGTGTGTGCAAGAAGGCCTAGGAGAAAGGTATTTATGACACAAAATAAGAGAGAAAGGAGGGCATGGGGCATGAGGGGCTAAGGTGGTGCATGGTGGAATCCTAGTCTTACTAGGATTCCATCTATGACTTGGTCAAAGTGGTTTCTCAAATCAAATTAAATCAAAACCAAGTCAATAAAATTAAATTAGCCCCTAATCTAATTAAAAATTTAATTAAATTAGATTTAATTAGATTTAATTTAGATTTAATTTTTTAATCAAATTAGAAAATTGGGTTGACCTGAGTCCTAGTTGAACTAGGACTAGTTCTTTCTTGCACTTAGCTTATCCAATAAGACAATTAGACTTGATCCAATTAAACCCAAATTAAATTTAATTAAATAATATTTAATTAGTCTTAATCTCAACCCTCTGACTTAATCAAATTAAGTCAATTAGTAATCTAATTGCTAATCAATTCTCCTGCAACACTTGCACTAGGTTAAACATCAATTGTATTGATTGTTTAATCCTAGAATGATTTTTAATCGTTGATCAACTATTCGATTAGATCATGATCTCTAATGTATGTGACCTCATAGGTCCAAACTTAAGTTGGTAGCATAAGAATAGATTTTTATACCAATCAAAGTATCCATCTAGCAATGGTACCCGATGGCAGAATAGATCAAATGTGTAGAACAACATCCTTAGAACCCATGTGAATATAGTTTTCATATTATTCATCCCCTTGGCCAAAATGCTCGTAGGACACCTCAGAGTTTAGCTATCAACTCTGATCAGGTTTTTTATATTATATTTCAAAATATCAAATCCATCTGATAGATTATCCTAGCCAAGGTTTTGCTATATTGATATACAGTGATACATTCTTTTCCAACTCTTGGAGTGGTTGATTCCATCTTGATCATACTCTGACTTTGCAAGTACTTGACTATGCCTAGAAGCCTTTCGTTATTGAATTAGAAATTTAGTTAGTCTGATACTAAAGTACAGTGAGTTGCTTACAAGTCACTGAGGTGATCTCAGGTCTAAGAGATACTTGTACCTATATCCCATCAAAGATATTCTCGATAATAGAATACTCTAGAGTTGGTCACGTTCAATGATGATGTACCCATATAGTTTACCTATATGTCATACCAGTGTCTCCATACTTCTTGATTAAGAGGACAACCAACCTATATGGCATACAGCAACCTATGCTCGATAGATGCTGTCATCCTAATTAACAGTCTATTATTTGATCATAAATATATTTAATAATTAATCGATAAATTCTCTCTTTATCAAAGCTAAATAGTCTTAAGGACTTCATCGCAATAATGGAGTTCGTTAGAAGGTGAATACTTTATTATAAAATAATTTAAATATATTTTATTTATTAATAAATTAATTATAATTATAATATAGCATAACCATCAATAGATTGATAATTGGCTTTGGAACATATTTTCTAACACTAAGGTAGTGGTGCAGTCTTGGCTCAAGGCTGTGTTCCATGGAAGTGTTTGTAAGTTGAATTCTAAATTATGAGTACATCATAATACATAAAAGTATAAAAAGAAGAAATTTAATTTTATTGACTAAAAAATTTAAGTACATGAAATATAGAAGAAGAAGAAAAAATATAATTATCAGAGGTCTCCAACCTCTATGTTAGATGAGTGCCCTAGAAGCTAGATTGGCTGACATTTGTAATACACTTTTTAGGAGCATTTTTATAATTTTAACTTAAAATTAATAAAAAATTATTTTTTCTATAATATTATATATAAAGTATCTGTGATTCATCTTTTGAGTTAATAGATTGGATAATGCATATTTTCAAGAGTTGAAAATTTAAGACATATATTTTCATAATTAACTCATAAACTGCTCTGAATCGTAGGATCATCTGAAGATAGTGATTGATCCAGAAGATCAGTGTACGATCGCTTTCTTACGATAGATAAGTGTTGAGTTTATGGTGTGGAGAGATCGAAGTAAGAGTATAGGTACTTATTAAGAATGAAGGTACTAATTGTGACCACCTCGAGCAGTCATAAGAAAGTCTATCTTTTCATCGATGACTAAGCTTGATGTTGCAGTTGTGTGTCTAGTTCTTAGACCTGAGGTGCATCGATAATTCACCTTGAGTGTATTCTAGCTTGACTACACCATAGCTCGGTCTCCTAGCCATTTGAAATCCTGAGGTATATGTTGGCTATAGCATGTTCATTATAGAAACTGGATCGCACAAAGATGGGATCTATCAACCTTAATAGAGGAGTAGTCCTATGATGATCATGAGATCAAATTCTTAAGCCCATGGCCATGACAGTGTGATATAACAAAAAAAAAAATTTCTATTAGGATTTCACATCAGACTCAAATCGAATGATTCAATCATATGACGGGGTGTTGGATTTGATGAGTTCACCTTAACCCTAATCCTGTCAGGGCTCATGATAAAATAACCCAATCACATAAGTAGTTGCACCAAATGGATTACTACCATATACTTCTAGGTGTCACTAGTGAATTTTGGGATTAATTAGAATGGTCATGATGATCAATCATTCCAATTGGATGAAGCGGAAGAGTTCTGATCCATTGAAAGATATTTTGATGATGTCGATAATAGAGATCATGACATATCTCATTACCATATGGAACTAAACCTAACTGGATCATACAAATCAGGGTTTGGGTTTGGATATCATCAATTAGGCTAACTCAGTTCAATTGATTTAGATTAGATCCAATCAAATTCAAAAAAATCATGCTAGCATGTGATTGAGCTTGATATTCTCCTTCTATAGTCTTTTTGGTTCGTCTTGACTGAGTCAAATTGAATTTGGCTCACCCATCAATTTTGTATTGGTTTGTTTTTATATGACCAAAACTTGTCTAGGTTAGATTAAGACTTGTCCTAAAAAAATAGGGCTTCTAATAAATCCATTCTGAGGGCAATAGGATAAGGATCAATGGTTGACCCATTTGTAGGAGTTAAGGGAGAAATGTCATGCACCCCTTGGAGAATTTCTAGGGGTGCATGTCCTCTGATATTTGTGCATGGAAATGGGTACATGTCCCCTTTTGGGCATGCCATCCATGATGGAAAAAGGTGGCACCTAGATTGATTTAATCAAGAGTTTGATTTGGATCAAATTCTAGAAAGGAAGAGTCCCTTGTGCCATGGACTCTTCCTTATCCCTTTGTGATGCCACCTATGGAGGATTTTTGGGTGATAAAACTAAGTAGAGACCTGGTGTTTGGCATGGACTATCAGGCTTAGAGTCCATATTAATCAAGCAATTTGATTGCTTGATTAACTGGGACTCTAAGGTGGCGTAGGGTTCTCTATAAGAACCCCTGCGCCTTAGGGTTCCATGGTTCTCCTCTCTACATGCCAAAAGCGCCTTAGGGTTCCATGGTTCTCCTCTCTACATGCCAAAAGGCTGCAGCCCCTTCCCTCTTCCATGCCATCTCCTCCTGCCTCTCTTCCTCTTTTCCACACCCAAGAGGATGGGCAAAGCAGCAAAGAAGGATTGATGTCTTGTAGGTGCAACAATTAGCAAGAGATGACAGTGTTCATAAGACAAACATGCAACCTTCGATGTTTGATATGAAGGCTCTACAAGAAGAATTTAAATCTGATTTTTGGAGATCAAAACTAGAAGGAGAAGGCATCTAGAACCAGCCTAAGTGGACATGGGTAGAGGCCAGATGCATGCATGGCTAGCTTCGGGACCTCAGGCTTCGTCAGATCATCATTAGGATAAATAGTAATTCTAATTTTATTTTAATTTTATATTTGCATTTAGATCATATGGATCAGATCTGAGAATTCTCATATTTGATCAAATTTTGTAATTTTTTTTTTTTCAAATTCTACTATAGATCTAGTAGATCAAATCGATCCTACGATAGAAAAAGTAGTTTTTCCTACAACTGGTATCAGAGCTGCATTTGCAGTTCTTTAGATCAAGTTTAGATCTATAATTTTAATTATTTTATGATTTGATATGTATGATTTAAGATATCACATGAGATGTGATTAGATCTAAAATCAGTAGACTAAAATTAAAATTCATATATATGATGTATGAGATGCATGTCTAGACTAGGTTTGTAGAATTGATCCATGAAAAGTCTAGAATAAATTTTTCTTTGATATAATCAATTAGATTTTTATTTTTAGATGTTATATTAGATATAATCAAATCTAGAATATGCATGATTTATTTTAGTTGTGATACATGAGATGTATACAAAGCATGCATAGTTAGATCTTTAATTATATATGCGATATATGTTATAGATCTAACAGTTTTATAGTGTAGATTGATATTTTTTATTAAGACCTTCTCCTTACCCATCTAGTTATAAAAGTAAGAAGGGTTTAAAGATCCTCTTTTTTCATTTGATGGGGTGCTTGTATGACGTGTTGGGGTACTGCGCGTCTATCCTTAATCAAAAATCAAAATTTAATTTTCTCTAAAATCCTAAATCCTAAAATCCTAGAATTTTGATGCATATTTTGTTTATGAACCCTAACTTAATTAAGAATTAAGATTATGAAATCAATTAGATCTAAAAATTATAAATTTTTATATCTAAGGCATTTTCATAAAATATGAGTTTCGATGTGGATAGCTCAGTTAGGTCTAGCAGTTGATCAAATCGAATCAAAAGTTGGTTAGGTGGGATCAAGAGTGCTTAGATTTGACCAGTCCAATAAGATTAAGTCCGGGTCAAGGTCGACTAATAGTCATATGTGGTCGATCAAGTTAAGACCTAATTTGGTTCCATGTTTCAAGCATGGATTGTAGACTAACCCAATCAGTTCTAGTCAGATGAATCAGTGTCTAAAGTATGATTGGCAGATATGACTAGTGATCTTTAATTGAAAGCTACACGATCTGAGTGCATTCATGGTGAGTTAATTGCATTTCCTTCCACTGATCTCACCTACCTAGGTTAGCTATTTAGATTTTCACATTGAACTCGAATCGAATGATTACATCATATGATAGAAACTAGGGTTTGATGAGTTTACCTTAACCCTAATCTGATCAGGGCTCAAGATAGAAGGACTTAATCACACAGGTAGCTGCACCAAGAGGTTCGCATTCAGCTCTGATGGGTTGCCACCATATACTGCTAGGTGTCACTGGTGGATTTTGGGAGCAATTAGAATGATTTAGATGATCAATCATTCTAGCTGTTCGAATCAGAAGAGTTCTGATCCATCGAAAGGAGTTTTGATGATGTCAATGATAGAGATCATGACATATCCCATTACCATACAGAACTGAACCTAACTGGATCACACAAACAAGGGATTTGAATCTGGTGATCATCAATTGAACTGATCCAAGTTCAATTGATCTGAATGAGATTCAATTAGGTTCAAGAAAATCGTGCTAGCACTCGATTGAACCTAACGTTCTTCTTTTGCTATCATAAATTAGTTGTCCTGACTGAGCCAAAGGAGTTTGTGCTCAATCAGAGGCCTTCATATGGTCTGACTGGAGGTTGTCCAAGTCAGAAAAGGTTGTCTTATTTTGTAAGACATTACCTGCCATTTTTGGTCATCTGTCATTTCTTGTTCTTTGACTTTGGTCAAAAGTCTACCTTTGACTGGTCAAATGTTGACCATTGACACTTTGACTTTTGACCACATGTCATGCACCTATTGGAGAGCTGGTGGGAGCCTATCCCCTCTGCCAGAACCTAGCAAGGAAGAGGGTGCATGCCACCCTTGGCGTGTGCCCAAGTTGGAGGCGCCTAGGAGTCCTTGTTGGACAAGGACTCCATCTCCTTTTTGGATTCCAATTAGAGTTCTCCTAAGAACCAACTTTGACTAGTCTTAGGCACCCTCTAAGGAGAAATCCAGGGGACTCTATTCCCACCAATCAGATTTAGATCTAATTTCACAAAGAGTTATGATTGGTTGGGAAGAAGAGAAGTTGGATCACAGATAGTCTATAAATAAGACCCTACGCCCAACCCAGATTATGATTGGAAGTGATTGAAAGGAATCATAATTCCCCATGCCCCAAGGCTGCCTCTCCCCTCTTCCTCCATGCCAAACCACCTTCTCCCCTTCCTCTCCATGTCCAAAAGGAGTTTTGGATTTTTGGTTGGTGCAATCCAGATCAAAGAAAGGCGACTGAAAGCTAGAAGGCTGCACTGCTGCAAAGGACAACTGCTGATCTTCAAAAAAAGTTTTGAAGATCCTCCAGATCAGATCCAGATCTAATTTTTGGAGACATGATAGAGAAGAAGAGGATCTCCAGATCTAGCCCTAAGTGGATATCGGTAGAGGCCAGGCACTTGCGTGGCTAGATCCAGAACCTTCCGCTGCATACAGGATCATCAACGGGTAATAGGATTACCCATATCAAGATAAATTAAATTTGATTTAATTTATCTAGATTTTATTTAATTTTTAAAATAATAATAATTAGATCTAAAATATCTTAGATCTAATTCTAGATCAAAAAGAAAAATTTTTGAAATATATCTCTTGATCTGATCAGATCTGAACGAACCTGGTCCGAAAAATCAGGATTTTCCTTCAACTGGTATCAGAGCCAAGGTTCTAAAAGTATTTAGATCTGATTTTAAATTTATTTTAATTAAAAAATAAATGATTTTCAAATGTCACATGAGATGTGATCAGATCTGAAATCAGAAAAAATTAAAATTAAATGATTTGGATCTAAGATTAGGAAATATGCATGACTAGTTCTAAAATAGAATAGTTCTATAGAATAGTCTTGCATGTTTTTGATTTAATTTGATTAAATCATATTTTAGATTTATTTATTTACTATTTTTTGATATTATAATGGTTATAATAACATCTAAAAAATAGTAAATAAAATTATTTAATTTTAAATATCATATGAGATATGATTGATGCATGTCTAGACTAGTTGTAGAATAGTTCTACATAATTATCTAGATTAGAATTTATTTTGATTAGATCAATTTAAATCTAATTTTTTTAGATTATTATGAGATAATTTAGATCTAAAAACATGCATGATTCGATACATGAGATGTATGCAAAATATGCCATATTTAGATCTGATTTGTATATGAGATATATGATATAGATCTAAAACTATTTTGTAGTATTGCATGTTCCTGATTAAGGCATTCCTCTTGGCCGTCTGATCATAAGAATGAAGAAGGGTTTAAAGGCC